>CM076584.1:128881166-129227331 GCA_034641835.2 Pinus albicaulis | reverse complement strand
TCTTTTGAATGCCAGGTATGACCTCCATTTGATTTCAAGACAAAGCCAGTCCACCTCCCACAATGACCTAATTCTGGACTGGTTCAGTAGAGCGAACTTGTACGAATTGCCACGTGTCACTGTTTTGTCCCTTGTCTCTGAAATTGATAGCGAAGAAACTTCAGTCTGTGTACTTGCGACCACTTTTTACGGCACTTCAATCCAATGCCCAGAGAGAGAGTTATTGAAGTTTTCCCACTATCACCTCTTTGAGATGAAATTCAGGAGCCTGAAAAAGCACTACCTTCCACAGATCATATCTCCAAAAATATTGCGAACCAAGCTCTGAAATTTTTTGACGAATTTCCTCAGGATTTAGCTTATTTAGCTAATCTTTAATTTAGACTTAACCTTCGTAGAAAAATATTTATAGTGCAAATGGCACGATGACCTGTTTAGGAGCTTGAAAAAAGACCTAACTTCCCCATAAATGATCTAAAATTTTGTTAAACAAGCTCAATTTTTTAGACAAGCTTCCTCATCAGTGAGCTGTGTATCTTAAAAATCAGCTTCTGAAACTTCAGGAAAAAAGTTATATTAAATGCCACTGGATGGACTGCTTGGGAGCAGCGAAACCCTAGAATCCAAAGCTCTGATACCAAATGTTGTGTAACCAGCTTCAAAAATAGAAGAAAAGAGATATCAATGCCTTAGAAATAAGCCACTTGAGGGGGAAACCTCCAATACATTACATAAATGCACAATTGTTGGATGATACAATTTACAAAACCTCCTTTCTATATATAAGAGTCCATGGGGCCATAATGTAATCCTAGTGGGCCACAATGTAATCCTAGCCGACCTAACAATAATAATTTAAGGGTACAATAATAACAAAATGGGGGTTACAAGGGTACAATAATAACAATAAGGGGGTTACACTAACAACAATAAGGGACTATACTAGTAATATAGGGACCTAACATAGTTCTTCTCTCCTCGAAACCATGAAATCAACCTTTTTATTTCTTAATATATGCTTGTAAGCTTTGAGCTTTATGTTATCCTTGTCTAATTCCTTCCACATTCTCCTTGCATTTTTGTATTCCTCGTCAAACCAAGCATTAACCGAAAAGAAATGTGTTTCAGGCTTTTTTAATTTTTGATCTTTTGCACTCTACAAGTGCGCTTTGAATTAAGTGTGCTAATTCGTGAATATGAAGGCCATGAAATGAGATTTCCTCCTTCTCAAAGAGCCTCTATAGCGTTGTTTTGAACCTATTACAATTTTCTGGAGTCAAAATAATTCTGCCCTTTGGGGGACTTTGTTGAACACACTGAGTTTTTCACACTAATTGCTTATTTTTGGTCCAAGAGAAACTTAAATAAATTGGCTTGTGATTTGATTTTAAGTCCCAAAATTTATCTCCAATCGACACTTCCTCCATTTTCTCATACAAACTATGTGACAAAATTACATAATCTACTACACTTGCTCCATTGTAAGTATTGCAAGTGAAATCACTAGACTTTTCCCATATAGTCAAACCATTACAAATGACTAAATCGAAAGCCCCACATAGTGTAAGCAATTGTTCACCAAAGATATTGCAGCCTTTATCCTCTGAAATTCTTTCCCACTGATGATTACTCTCTTCTGTAAGCCATATAGGGTCACAGTCTTCTTGACGACAAAGAATGCTAGCTTGCTTACTTGCAGTCCTAACATTGAATTCCCCCACTATAAGGACTTCACCTAGCTGAGAATATGTTGCAATATCTTCTTTTAAGCTGCAAAGGGGTCTTTGTGGTCAAACCCTCTACTTTTTTAGATTTTTGAAACTTATGGCACAAAATAGCATGCCGCAATTCTGATCTGATTTCCATTTTCTGATATTTTAAGCCATACAAATTGCTTATTTGGGTCTTCTTTTTCTAGTTGAATGAAACAAACTTCTTTTTCTCTCACTAATACCATGATACCCCCATGTCCTTTTCCATTCCTTGTTGCCTTGTTACACACTGCTATCTTCTAGTACCCTTCAAACAAAGGTGTCTTGCACCTATGAGGCAAATTATGTCTCCACCTTCCGCAGGAGGCCCTAACCCGGGTCCTCGTCTCCATGGGTAAACCCTGCAGTTCCAACAAATTAATCTTAAGGAAACCTGGGTATGACTTGATTTATATTTTTTTTGACATACTAGAATCACAGTTGAGTCGTTGTCCTTGCTTTCCCATACTGACCTTGCTTCCTCATTTCTTGTTGAAGAGTTTGTTGCCTCTTCTTTGTTATCATTTTGCTGCCTTGTTTTGGAAGGAGGTACAAATTGCGCTATCGCAACTTTACCTTTATAATTCCATGCTCTATTTCCCTCATATCTCGCTGCCCTAACCTTTGACAGTTCCTCCCTCCTTTCCTCTTGTTGTCTTATAGTTAAATCTTCTTCTAGAAAAAACCGAGAACCCCTCAAGAGCTGCTTCTTGCTTAGAATGATATCTTTATCATGCAAGCTAGGCATGATGAATTTTATGGGCCTGGATCTCTCAACGTTAAGTTTACCCCATCTCCATGGTTGGCATATTTTTCCTTGCCATTACAACTTGTCTTTAAAGAAGTCTCTTGCAAGGCCAAGAGTACATTCATTTTTCCCATAATTTTTCACCCCTTTAATAATGATGTTTTTTGGTCTATCTTGCCTTTCCTTGCTTTCTTTGTCTTGCATGTTGTCAACTTGAATGTTTATTTCTCCTTTCTTCTTAGCAGAATTGCTAATAACTTAAGCCCAGGTTTTAGAAACTTCTACGAAATCTCCTTTCTTTTCTTCTATTGCTTCCTCTTCATGGTTGTCTATTTGGGCAACTACTTTCCCTTTATCCTGGGATGGTTTCACATTCATCACCTCTGTATTCTCCACAACAAATTTCCTCATGTTTTTCACATCCGCTTTCATGCGTTGCCATTTTGTATTCCCTATCAGGAGAGCTTCCTGTAGTAATGCCACTTGCTCCTTCAAAACTTTGTTGCTTTCTGCTAAAGCTTGGTTTTCTGCTGTTATTATATGAATTGTACGATCTATTTACCACTCTTTAGCTTCTACAACCTCCAACCTCTTTTTTACATTTAACAAATTTTTCACATAAAGATCAGATGACCAAGTGAAAGGTATGGATGTGAGACTATAGAAGGTAGAATCATCAATGAATTTTCTTTTTCCTTTGGACATGTTGTTGCCACATGCTTGCAAAGAGGACTTGTTTGAATATTGTTTATTGTGAAGGACCCGAGTACTTTCCCTTCGAGACATTTTTTTCCTTGTGTGCTCCCACTTTAAACGAGCTAGTCTTTGTTTTAAAATGCCCTGATACTGTTTGGTATTGACCCAAACCCAATTCCCAGCTTTGGTTGATGAGACAATTTTCACTCGCCTTATATCAAGGTTTCCACAAGTTCTGAAGTTTCTTGTCGTGTTATCTTGTTTGAACACATTTATGTTATATTCCGAAATCAAACCCTTGAAACCATAGTTTTATTTCATCTAATTTCTTATGTCAAATATTGATTCCAAAAAGGGAATGTGATGCTTAAATTCCCTTCGAATTTGTTCAAATTCTACTGTTTCATTCATATTGGGCCACTCATTTCCATATTAGAATTCGATTTCCCATAGGAGCATGACGTAGAGACAATCAAGCAATCCTTCTCTCCAAAACACCATTATTTATCTGAAATTTCGTGTATCGTGGGAGATTTGGCGAAGGAAAATCACTGACCTTTGTAAATGTTTATAGGAATATTCATTATCTAGTATTGCAGTTCGAAGATTTCATAGGAAATATAACAGTGTGGCTGGAACAACCCGACGAATTCCATTAAGTCACTTTTTTTCACTCCCAAAGCATTCCCCACTTTCGCTCACACATTTCGCACCATAGAGTCCCCTCGGTACATGCCATCACAATCGTCAGCCCAGACTCAATCGACACCAAACCCTATTCGACTGCACCAACATATTGCGTGGGGAAGTTAATTTCCGCAACAAAATAGACTTGCAGGGTCGCTCGACAACACAATTATTAGTGATACATGGCCGGATATGGCTCATGAAATTTTTTTTCCTAAGTGATGTCTATCCCAAAATCATGCAAGGTAAAGACTTCTCCATTGCAAAGTATTCAATCCCCTCACAAAGAAACTCTCCACTGAGAAAAAAATGGAGAAGGTAATCATACGGGGTTTCAACACTTTGACTTTTGTATTTCTTTCAAGAATTAGAATTCCTCCTTGTACCATTTATTAACGGATTATATTTTCTTTCATATATATATATATATATATATATATATATATATATATATATATATATATATATATATATATATATATATATATATATATATATATATATATATATATATATATATATATATATATATATATATATATATATATATATATATATATATATATATATATATATATATATATATATATATATATATACATATATATATATATATATATATATATATATATGTATAGATATATATATATATATATATATATATATATATATATATATATATATGTATCAAAGACCTGTCCAAATTCAACCATGGAGATTTTTAACCAATGTATGATCATTAATGTTGTTTTCATCCATGCTCCATTTATTTAACTAATTGAAAGTCAAGGAATTACGTTTAAATTTAAACATCCCACTATGTCTTTTTAAATTAGTGACTATATCAGGTAACCACTTTAGATGTTTTGGGATGATTGCAACTCAATTTATATTTCGATAAAACTTTAGATTATAGATATGAAGCTCATTATCAATCCATTTATTCAGTCATAAGGCAAAATTCTTGCTAAAGACTCATACATAACTAATGATTGATAAATTAAACATTAAACTAAAAATATTTCCAACTAGAGAGCATCAAACAAATTTAAGGAAAACACATATACTTATTTAAAGGGTTTTTCCTCCAGTTAATAAAGGGTGTGTGCCATTCTACTCGACCATAAGCTAAGCTAGGTATGTATCACCTGTAGCTAGCCACCCTGTTGCAAAGTCATGGTACCACTAGGGAAATAACTCAATTTCTTAAGGAGATTTCACAACTATGAAAGTCACTCTCCTTCACAAGTAGGAATTGTAGTGACCCTCTATCCATTGGTTCAAGGCTTCCAAAAATCTCTCATATGCCTTCCCAAATAGTTGTTACTACACAAGGGAGTCCCTTCTCTGACCATCACAGTCGCTCAATGACCTCCCCTCTTGGTGCTCACTCATTAACCCAACTACCATCAAATTCGAGGCCCTCTTTTCCTAACTTGGGTTTTGGGTTTCCCTACCCGAATTAGTAGTCAAATTCAAGGTTTCACAAGTACAAATGTTCCAAAATGGACCCCAAACGTATTAATCTTCATTTGGGCATGAAATTAAAATTCCTTAGGGAGATTTGCTTGCCAAAAGACAACAATAAAAACTCACTTGCGAATATGCTCGATTCTCACTCGTGTGTTTTCTCCTTGCAAACTCTTCCACTGCTTATTATAGAGGTTCATCTCCCTATTCTCACTCAATGAACTAGTCTATTCACCCCCAGTTGCATTTCCATGTCCCAACCAAAGGAAAACATGTGTTTTCTGAGCTTTGACAAGGGATTTTGCAGGTCAACTTCATAATTCGAAATGGGTACTATTAGTATTTGTCTTTGATCATTTCCCTAGCTTATTGCTCCAACTCCATCCTTTCGTAAAATTGGGTTGGTGGTTGCTCAAATTCCAAGCTCTCTCTTCATTAATTGATTTTTTGGGCGAAAGAGGGATTAATTCTTCAAATTTAAAATTTGGCAGTATTTCAAAATGGGTTTTTAGTTGTGGCTCTATTTTAATAGGCAAAGTAATTTCCCAATCCCCTTACTAATTTTCGCTAGTGATATCATGGCTCATGCCAACACTTCACTCTTTATTCAGTTGGTCAACAATGTTTCATTACTTAATGGAATATTTACATAATTAAACATTTTCCATAACAATTTGAAAACCACCAGAGCATTGGTGTTGCAATTACAAGACATCGTCATAATATTTTTTATTACAAGATGAAAAATAAGGTGTTACATTCCCCTCCCCCTTAAAGGAACATCTTCCTTGGTGTTCTACCATTCACATATTGACTTTATACAATGAATAAAAATAGGTATCCCACTTTCATGGTATCCTCCAATTCCCATGTAGCTTCATCCACTCCATAGTGCTTCCACTACACCTTGACCTACATGATGGATATGTTCTAGAGCAATGTCTCCCTCCTGTTTAGTACGCATAGAGGCTCGATTGGAAATCTCCTTTAGGTTCCACCTGCATCACAACCCAACCAATGATGTTTTATTAGAATCATATACATATTTCCTAAGCAAATACATGTGAAATACATCATGGGATTTAACATTGGGAGATAAGGAAAGATTGTATGCCACAAGGCCAATTCTTTCTAGTACCTTAAACGGTCCACAGTTACGGGGTGCTGACATGGCACAAGTGTTGAGAAACCAAGAGTGCTAGTGATTATTCTTGTTTTCTGTTAACTTTATAATTACCTATGAATTCTTGTTGGTGTCTTATTAAATTTGTATTCTCTTCATCAAGAAATTACCAAAATGTACAAAACATGAAGATCACAAAGAGATAAAGGACATAAGAAATTAGGCTCCAAGCGAGGGGAAAACCCCACAAGGGGGAAAACATAAGAAATCATCTTCTTATAGAATCAAATCAAAGTGAGATATCCAAGACCCAAAAAATAAGACCAAGACTACCACAATGATCCCAAGCCATCCTTCCTCTAAGTCACCTCCAACCAAGTCAGTTAAGTCAAACCATAGAATTTTCAAACCTGCAATAGATGGCCAAATTTCAGCCATGTAACAGCCTAAAAAACCACAAGAATTTTTCATGTGTGATAAAAATTAGGGAACAAACAATTTGTTTTCTCTCTCCTTTGACTTTGCTCTCACTCTTCTTTGACTTTCATTGATTTTCTTCTTCTTATTAGCACAAAAATTGATGTGAATGAGTGAGTGAATGAGGTCAAACTGCCTTATATTTATAGTTGTCTAGGAGGTCAAATAACTACCTCTTTAGGACAACTCAACCAAGGAGGTCCAACTTGGTCTTGTGGTGACATTTTTTACTCTTTGATTCAAGACAAAAGTAATTTTCCTTTTCTTACAAGATGTCCAAATGGGACTTTGACTCAATTACAATTCTTTGACTCATAATAAATTTTATTTTAACTCAATTGACCCTATAATCATGATAGACATGCTTTGACTAAAGATAAAATAACAATAATGAATACAATAAATGAATATAATAAATACATTAATAATACATTTGAATCGCATTATGAAGACCGATTCTAGTTACATTTCCAACACTCCCTCTTAAGTAGGGAGGTATTCATAATGGCACAACAATATACTCTCAAGTTTAAATATTCTCATAAGAAGGGATTCAAATTAATAAGCATCATCGTAATCAACATTGCCAAAAATAACAAGGCCTTGAATAACAAGTTCTATCCCTCCACTATATCAGAGCACAATGTTTGGAGGCATAAATTTGGACACCGCCACCTCTCTAGGCACAAACCCCATCCAGATGTTCACCAAGTATGTCCTCACAAGACTATTATTATCTTGGATACACATCCTCAAAGAATATCGGTCCTTGGGATTATTCTTATCTTATATATAAATCCTCAAATAATATTCGTCCCATATGCTTATCCAATCCACCATTCTCCTTAATAGTACCTTCACTAGGCTTACGACTATTAGTCCTAGCCATAGTGCATGACACATGGATAATATGGTGTCCACCCTCACTCCTTTTCAACCAGGGAGGAGATCCTTACTCCCTCTCAAATAGGGAGAAATAACCACAAGCCTAAGCTTGTCTTAAAAATACTCATTAATGCATTGACTACCTTCATCAATGGAGACATATTGTTGCTTCATGACTTCTTCCTGCATCATGCTGCAAATCATAGAGCACTTTGACCTTCCCGATTCTCTGACAATTTTCTTGCAACAAGTAGTTCATCAAACTCCTTATGGAGCTAAACTTTCGTCACAACTAATTTCAAATCTTCTTTCTTTGTATAGAATTATACTTCACGATATTTCAAGGAATTATATCAGCTCCCAATCATCAATAATATCTCTATTATCATTAATATTATCAACCAATCAGTTGTTGGTAAAATATACGAGTTATTCAATTTCTTGTTAAAGGCGTTGTCATTGATTTGTCATCTTGTCCCTTTTTGATAATGAGCTATAGTGTTCATACTTCTGCTATAGACACTCTTATAGGACACCATAGCATATCTCAAACATTATTGATATTGTTCCTAATTATCAAAGTTTCAAAAACAATCGATATACAATCTCAAGTCAAGTTTAGGATTCTTCATGTCAATTCAAGTTGTTGAATCATTACTTCCTTTGCACTTCCTAGCTTCACATTTTTTCAGGAAGTTATATTCAATGGTAGTGTCAACAAAATATAGTGTGTTCTACTGTTAGACCAAGGAAAATGACATTTTTCATATGTCAAGCAATGGTATAGGAGAGTCTTAATGATTTGACTTTTATTTTCAACTTTTTGACCAAGATATATCATGCCTTTTCTTCCAAGTATATTTCTAATGCATCATGTTCTTCTTTCAACTCCCTATGAAGATATGGGTTCTTTTGAGATAGTTTATTGCAAGATGTTTATGAAAACTTCTTCCATGGTAAGTGTACTTATTCCTTCCAAGCTGCCATCGAAATGCATCTTTAATCTTCTTTGAAGATGATGTTAATGAATTGTAAGATGATGAGATTTTTTTGTGATGAGAGTTACTTCATTTATACTGCTTCTTGATTGTCTTCAATGTAATTAATAAGTTGTCTGTTCTTGTAGAGTAGACTTTTGTTATGTTGCTATGATTCTTGCATTCAAATGCTAAACTTTGGTAGTATCACTGGGTTGGTGCTTGAAACAATCTCATGTTGGAGAGGCTTCTATAATGTTGCGAAATGACCTTGAAGTTGTTATTGTTCTGTTTCTATTGCAAATATCGTAGTCCTTACTTGCTAAATGATTGTTTCTAAATCTTCATGATGAAATTAACATTTTTAATTGCTATTGTGACTATAGAATACTTGTGACTGTGGAACAATATGTAAACAATTTTTGATGACCCAAACTCTTCTAAACTTTATGCTTCCTTCATGACTTCAAACTTGTGAATTTCAAGAGAAACTTCCATCCTTTTCATGTAATTGCAACTGTGTGTTCCTTCTAGAATTTTATGTAGACTCTATTTCTTCCAATGCTATAAGTTTTTTTAATGATTCTACATTTTTCAAACCCCAAGAATCTTCTATAATTCCAATATAACTATAACTGCTAATGTTATCTTCTAATACGAAAAAAACTGCTTCCAAACCTGATATTTGCTAATTTCTTCAATAGTAGAGGTTCTTGTTCTTCCATCCTGGGTTTCTTTTCGCCTTCTTCATCTTCTGCACCATGTGCTTCACTTCTCTCTTTCCTCTTGTTATTTTTCTTGTTCTTAGGGTCCTTGGGACAATCCCTTTTATAATGTACATATTCGTTGCAACCAAAGGATTTCACTTTAGACATGTCTTGGTTTCCATGTGGCTTGTTGTTTTTGTTGGATCTATGATGAGGTCCAAATATTCCAAATCTTCCAAACTTCCTCCTTAATTTGGCAACAAATACTTGAGAGTTTTCATTATTGGGTTCAATGTCATCCTTAACTTTCAACCTTGCTTCTTCTAGAACACATAGAGCCCAAATTTCTTCAAATGTTGGGGTCTCTACTTCCTTCATGACTGTAAACTTGTGTATTTCAAGAGAAACTTCCATTATTTTCATGTAACTTCAACTTTGTGTTCCTTCTATAATTTTATGTAAACTCTATTTCTTACAATGTTATATGCTTTTTTAATGATTCTACAATTTGTAAACTCCAAGAATCTTCTATAGTTCCAATATAGTTATAATTGTAACTGCTATTGCTATCTTCTAATAAAAAACAAACTGCATGCAAACCTCGTATTTGCCAATTTTCAATAGTAAAGGTTCTTGTTCTAACATCTTGGGTTTATTTTCCCTTCTTCATCTTCTCCAACATGTGCTTCACTTCTCTCTTTCCTCTTGTTAGTTTTCTTGTTCTTAGGGTCATTGGGTTTTAATATGGACAAAGAAATATATTTTTTGAGTAGAGGGATGAAGTAAATGTCACCGTTCTTTAAATCACATCAACAATTCCTTCCCCACTCTCCTGAAAGATTTTTTGTTCAGTCATGGATGGCATGCTATATTCTGGC
Source organism: Pinus albicaulis (assembly GCA_034641835.2). Classification (NCBI taxonomy): domain Eukaryota; kingdom Viridiplantae; phylum Streptophyta; class Pinopsida; order Pinales; family Pinaceae; genus Pinus; species Pinus albicaulis. Next base: position 129,216,932 of record CM076584.1, on the reverse strand, counting down.
TTGTGGCTTAGCGACGTGTTCTATTTAATGGCCTCTCGAGCACCCATAGGCATCTATGGGAGTTCATTCCTTCTTGGAGACTGGTTCACAGTTGGTAAGTCATCAAATTGTTTTCAGTCGAATTACTTGGACATGGTGGAGCCCTCGAAGACTCTGGAACTTGGAAACAATGGCATGTTGTTTGATAAAATTTTGGACTCGGCAAAAAGCCTTGTCGGATGCCAGGCAGAGGCATGATGACATGGCAGAAAGGCAACGCCAGTGTTTCCAGCTTCTTATGGAAGCGAAGCTTCTGTGCCACCTTAGTGACATTGAAAATTCTCTGAATGGGCTATGCAAGGAAATCTTTTTTCTTAACGCTCAAGTTCTAAATCTACAAAATATTATTGTTGGAAGTTTTCAACTTGGTTTGGGTGTAATTTTGCTCTGGGGCTACTTCTGAGGAAAAGAAAATGTGTCACTCGCGTGAAGATGATCCATCTGCAAATGGACGCAGCTGAAGAATGAATCCATTAGAATTTTTCTTTTGGGTCATTTCAATCTTAAAATGGCATTATGTTGCCATGCAAATAATGTTTGATCATCATGAATTTTTGCCATGTTTTTTTCGCTGTAATGGTTTTTTGTACAGGTAAGAATGAAAGTGTTATTTGTGGTTGTCTAATGTATGGTCAGCTGAAGATATATGCTGTCAAATTGCAATCTATCATTGTAAGGGTTTTAGGTCAAAATCTAGATCTTGTTTTTTTTTCAATATGGTAGTACCTGGTTATTTTCTACTTATCATCAAAAAATGCAGGTTACAAAGATAGTAAGTTGGTGGCCTCACCCTGCCCGTAGGAAACCAGGTTTGTTGGCCACCTTAATGCATTAAAAGCCAACCAAAATTGGAAATGTTTCATTCTTCTACTTGCCGCATTTGCTAATTCACTATTTAAAACATTATGAAAATAATAACTTAAAACTGTGGCACTGTCCAAAAGAAACATTAATCACAAAAAAACAAGAACTTAAAGAGGATGTCTATCTATTTGAAGAATCAATTGGCGCTGGGTCCTTCGCCGTGGACCCAGGCATGTCCGCTTGCTGCAGTTGTTGAATCTTCTTTTCAATTCGTCCAATACAGTCTTCAATTAGTCCAATGTGAACCGTCACTTGATACCGAGTCACCTTTATATGCTGGAGTTGAGTATCAATAACTTGAAGCAATTCCATCATTTTTTGTTCTTGAGTCTCATTTTTTGGATGAAGACTTTGCATAGCCTTAGCTAGAACACACTTCATAATCCAGTATGTATGAACTGTTTGATTGAATAGTGAAAGACGACCTCTAGTGTTGCCAGGATCTGTGATAAAGTCCAGAATTTCCACTTGTGCTTCATTGTCTTCCTCATTACTTTGAGTTTCTCTTTGCCAGCCATGTATTACCTGCCTGACTTTATTAATATAAAATCTCTCTTTAAAAAAAAAAATGATACAAAATTACCTTTTATATAATATAAAGAATATTTTTATCAAAAGTGTAGTTTAATTATTAAATGTTTTTGTTGAGAGGATTTTAAAAAATAAGTATTATCTCGCAACTAAAATTTATATTACGAAATTTGAACCACCAAATTTCAACGGAAAATATCAAATATAACCAATCCACTTATAACACTGACATAATTATCAAACACGACCAAAATCACACAATAGTAAACTCTTAACTACAACCTTCATCTAAACATTAATCTCTCTCTTTCTTTTTATTTTTTATTTTTTATTTTATCAAGAAGTTTGTGCATGTCATCCTTGCGCAGGGGCCATGTTAATCTTCTCCATATCCTTCCAATTTTATCGGATGTCTCTGAAGGGACCATCCAAACCTTAATCTACACAAACTATACATGTGGATGTCTCTGAAGAGACCATCCAAACCTTAATCTACACAAACCATACATGTGTATTTGCAAAGTCATACTTAATTCTTAAGTTTAATGTCAACATCATATTGACAATTATTTTAATGAGCAACATAAAATCTCATTGTTTTCCATCTATCTAAGTTTTCATAATTTTTATAGTACGTTATTTTATATGATTCATATTTACATGGAAGGTGTTTCTATGATGGGTTTGGTAAAATGACTCATATTTACGTGGAAGGTGTTTCTATGGTGGGTTTGGATGGGCAGATTCAACCAATAATAGAGGCTCAATTTCATCCTCCTTTTTCCAACAATTTTTAAACAAGTGGCCAAACACAACAATTAGAAAATTGGGTCAAAACCACAGCTACCAAGTTAGCCGTATCCGCCAAAACAATTGGAAAGTTAGTAAGTTTGATAATTTGTTAATTTTAATACGGTACACACTTTTTTATTAGTAAAAAGTTTTATATTAAGAAGAGTAAAAATTAGTTTCTAAATTAAAATTTTGAGACAAATATATATATATATATATATATATATATATATATATATATATATATATATATAATAGTATTTTAAAAATGAGTAAGTTTAGTATTATAAAATTAAAAGTGAAGAAGAAGAGTAAAATTATAATTAAAATTAGTAAGTTTCATAATATAACATTGTAAGGAAGAAGAGTAAGTTTTATATTTTAAAAGTTGTAAAAATTTTAAAACACATTTTAATATTGATTATAATGTTAGTTGATATTGCAGTTTACTGCAAAATGAGGATTATTACTATAAAACTTTCTTTGAGGAAATCATTTTCCATGGTTTATCACAATGATTAATGTGTACATATTTATTGTTGAATAAATCTAGACCCAATAAGGATAGTGATGGAGAAATAAACTTCATGGTATGTAGACATCAATTGAAGCGTACTATTAATATTTAATATCTTACTCTTTGCATTGGACTCAATTGTTGATTTTTTGTAACTTATACTATTAGATTTTACTTACATGCTTTCCCAATATTTAATACAAATAAATTTGATGCATTTTGTCTCTTATTATTATTTTAGATATTCTTAATTAGACAAAAAAAACTATTGTTGGACATAAGTTAATGGAAGTTCTTTATAGTTTTGAATACAATCTTAGTTCATTTCAAATTTATTTATTTATTTATTTTTGGAAAAAAAATGTTATAATTTTTAAGATGTAAATTGTCAATTTTTTTCATACTGGATTCTACAGTATGGAATTCAAATCGAATCAGTCAAATTCAAATTTGGTAACTATGATCAAAACACAAGAATTAGAAAGTTTTAGATTAATTATGTTTTTTGGAGAATTTTTGGCACTTGAGTGCCATTAGTACTAATTGGTGTAATTATGGCTTCTTTTGCCACATTCGTGTCTCCACGACCACGATCAGGAAATTTCTTCCCATTCCCGCCGCATTTTTTTTTGTTTCTCTAAACTCCCAGACAGTTTCAGTCTCCAGTCCTGCAGAATATATTGCTGATTATCCTTCATTGTAGGATTCTACATGGCTTTAAGTCACAATTTATTCTTTCTTGTAAGATCCTACGTTGTTCTATTTCGATTTATTTTGTGAATTCTTCTTCTGTTTTGTGGCTTTGTCGTTCTACAATGAGATACAACAAAGGTATGCTGGTCTATAACTTTATCTAAGTTCTAATATTTATAAATATTATATACCATTTTAACAAACAGAAATATTTTTTTACTAGATTTATATAAAAACCAAAATTTAGCTCTAAGAAATTTGAATCTTTTTTCTTACTCCTTTGGAGAACCTTCCTCTAAATTTCTACATTAAATGGTACTTTCGTAACATTTCAACAGTGCAAATTATTAATGTTATTATTTTCTTTTCTTTTCACAATAGACAACCCATAACAAATCTTTGTAAGATGCATACAAGCCAAAAATATCAACCTTTTATCTAGGTTCTTACTAGATCCTTCCTAAAACTTTGACATTAAATGGTAGAGATCCTTCCTGAAACTTCGACATTAAATGGTACTTTCGTGACATTCTGATCATGTGTGTAACCTCATATATTTATTGCCACCATTTCTTTTTTCTTTTCGTAAAAATACATATGGCCATAGTTGTTTCTTGCTCTATTTCTTTAAACCAAAGAATGGGATATAATTTTTAGGGTTAAATATTTATATTGCATGTATTTTCCAAAGTAGAAAGTTTAAGAAAACCTTAATTTATTATTTCCACAAAAGTGTAAATTAAACTAAGGAAAGAGATAGAATTCTTTCCGTGAAAAATTATAAAAAAACATGTAAAATGCATGCAAATTTAAATATGAGAAATTTTCAACATTTAACCTTATTCTTTATTTCATTGTTTTTTACTTGGTTCTCTATAATATTTGTTTATTGCTTTAAAAATCCCTCTCATAGTTTTGTTTTTGCATATAAATATTTATAAACTTTATCACATTTTAATAACTAACATTATGGATTTACATTTGAATAACATTTTTATCTATTATAAATAATTATTATATTATTGTGACATCACAATAGTTTTGATTATGTTTTGTTTTTGTTTTTTTTAATCTCGCTCCAATGCAACTGCATTCAAACTAATTTCATGTATATATTCAATGATTTTCATTTGGTCATTAATCAATTGTACAAAACAAAACAAGAATAGTATTGGAGCAATATTGCACTTGCAACATCTTTTTCATAATTTTCAATTAATGTTTAAGGGGATATATATTGATGTTTTATTGTATGGTAAAGAAAACATTAATACAACATTTTGAAATGATTTATAACATATTTATTTCGAAGGTGTTCCTATAATGGAAGAAAACATTAATATAACATTTTGAAATGATTTATAACATATTTACACCGAAGGTGTTCCTATAATGGGTTTCGCTAGGTAGATTCAACCAATAATAGAGACTCAATTTCATCCTCCTTTGTCCAACAAATTTTGAATAAGTGGAAAAACACAACAATTAGAAAGTTGGGTAAAAAAACAACAATTAGACATTTTCATATTAATTATGTTTTTTGGACTAGATTTCACTGAGTGTGATTACTAGTAATTGGCGTAATTACAGCTTCTTTTGCCATAGTCGTGTCTTCAAGTCCATGGCGGGGAAATTTCTTCCCATTAACACCACAATTTTTTGTTTCTCTCAACTCCCAGGCAGTTTCAACCTCCAATCCTACAGAATATATTGTAGGATTTTTACCACGAAACAAGTCCACCCATAAAAATTTTGATCCAGTTTTTTGTTTCTCTCAACTCCCATGCAGTTTTAGACTTCCAGTCTCGAGTCCCACAGAATATATTGCATGATTTTTATTGCGAAACAAGTCCACCCATAAAACTTCTGATCCCATTGATTGAAATTCTATTTGAATTAGCAATTCCAGTAAGTAAAATAATAAATCCAAAGTTATGATTGACTTGGAATTACCATTTCCTATTTCATTTTCACATAATTACTTCGCAGAAACAAATACCAACCATGGTGGATTAGAAATTACAACTGTAATAACAAACCTCATGTTCTTAAACCATGGGGCAGATTTTATTGATGTCAAATTCACGTGAATGGTAATGTGCAACTCATAATAATTCAATACATATGCATGTGTTACCTGAGTAATGAAAATGGAGTAATTGTATCTCTTCGAGTAGATCCCGACCTCAAACATGGGATGACAATTAAACTATCTATTTACTATTCATATAGGAATATTATATTGAACTTCGACAACACATATCTTTTTCGAAAAATAGAATTTGATATTATATTGAACTTCAAGAATATCCGAGCCAAATAAGAAGAGTATTTGTGCACCAAAAGAGAGAATTGGAAATTCAGGGGGGTGGAACAATCCTCAAAACTTTGGGACACCCCCACCAGTGGAGTTGTATTAGAGGAGCTATGCATTTCTTGTTCTTCTTCCCTGAAGATGCATCAAGGAGAATCCCTTACCAATAGATGAATGAGTGTCAACGTCTTGACAACGACCATAAAATTTTTTGTTCTGCTTAAATTTTCCTCGACAACGTGCTTGATATAACATGTCAACCATTATTATTTTGTTGCAACCAACAAAATGAGGAGGTTCTTTTCCTTGGGGGGAATATCATTGTGGCAAGTAGGTTTAATAATTTCAACGTATATATCCATAATATCGATGGATCAAAGTCCTGCAAGGGTCATGATGACATATCCAACAGAAGCAGTGTCCTTGAACTACCCTAATGCTTTTCTTCAAAAAAATTATATTAATTTTCTCGAAGTTCTAGAAGATTGGTAGCTGTCCTTTTTAACAGTTTCAAAAACCTTTTAATAATAATAAAAAAACAACAACAAATTTGTTGACTATTTTCCTATCTCAATTAATCTAACTAAAACAATTTTGTCGACTATTTCCATCTAACACCAAATGTCTTGCTAACAAATTTCTTATCATATTTGAAACTTGCAGAGATGTCAACCATCTCCATTTTAAAATGGAACCAAAACTCCATTGACTGGAAGACATATCAGTGGCATTTGTAAGGATAGGAAATTGGTGAATGGATGTTGGAACGATATAGGGTGTGAAAGTATTGAGATAGAAATTGGGAAAGCATTGAAGAGATTAGAGCGGCCAAACCAATTATGCGGCTTGGGGAGCGAGTTATTGGATCTTGAAGGAGATCGATCTCCATCTTTATATAATATTTATTTTATTAGAAATAAGAGTTTTTAATGTTTAGTGATTTATATTTTCAAAATAATCGAGTTCCAAATATGGTATTCCTTCGGTGTACCTTTGCACTTTTAGGGGAAATTGCTAGTTATTTTACCATAATCAAATAAACTTTGAAATCATAATGGGTCTAGGACGTGTAAATCACACTTGTACCCACATAGATAAGACACATATTAATCGCTAACATCGAGAATGGGAAATAACACAGGAAGGAAAAGTGTCATTATGATTGTTTTTTATCAATAAATAGCTACTTAAAGCCCATTACCTCTTAACCTCATAAAATGGTCACCTTAATTAAGAGAATAACATAGTATTAAGAATGAGATCTCAACATAACAATAATATTAATTTTCATGACGAAGGTTCTACCATCATATGTAGGGGTGGATTGTTAATTTAATTCAATACTAATGCCTCATAATCAACTTTCAAAGAACAACTTTATTGTATATTGAATGATAGTTAAGATTCAAGGTTAAAGAATAAATATAAATGATTATATATATATATATATATATATATATAAATTAAAGAAATTATTTTAGATAAAAAAAGGTTGTAATTGGGTCACTACATATTTACAACTTGGGAGGTTTCTAGCCAAGACCAACATTACTTGTATATTGCCTTGAAGATGTCTATACTTTTTAGCAATTGGAAATTTCCAAAATTTTAACTTTCTATGAGTTCTTGATAGATAGATTTGACAAAAAGTGCCTAACAATCTGCTAACTTTTTAAGTATATTCTAATGACAAAGATGGAAAATCCATTCATCTAAAATTTTCTACCTTGTTGAGTTAGATTCTAGTTAATCTTAAGAGTTTCATTGAGAAGAAACTTGGTGCTGAGAAGTCACTTGCTCATGATGTTCTTATTCGTCTAGATTCCTATTTTTCTATATATATGTATATATATGTCAAGTAAAATTGAATAAATTATTTTAGATAAAAAATGTTTTAATTGGGGTTGTTGCATATTTATAACTTGGGAGGCTTCTAGCCAAGACTAATATTACTTGTCTATTGCCTTTAAGACGTCTATAATTTTTAGCAATTAGAAATTTCCAAAATTTTAACTTTCTATCAATTCTTGATACATAGATTCAACAAAAAGTGCCTAGCAATCTAAAATATATTCCAAAGACAAAGAGGGAAAATTCATCCATCTAAATTTTTCTTCCTTGTTGAGTTAGATTCCAGTTAATCTTGAGAGTGTTGTTGAGAAGAAACTTGGTTTTGAGAAGTTGCTTGCTGATGATAGTTTTATTCATCTAGATTCCTATTTTCCTCCATTAACTGAGCAATGGCTAGGTCGAATAATTGTCTTCCACAAAAAGGGGGGTTGTGATGTTGAGAGGATTCTTTTAGGAGAAATTTCTTAAGCTTTTTATTTTCTACTTCCAAAGTCAAGATTTGTCAAGCTAATTGGATGAGGGTAGCCATGAAAACTTCATTTGTGATTACTCCAAACTAATGAAATGAACTGGCCTTCCATGTCATGAATTAGGCTAATGGATCTTTCCCTCCTTGATATACCCCATTAACATTTTCTTCACATGGTGCTAAAGTTCTTTTGATTATACTAAGCTCTAAGGAGTTAAAGGTGATAATAAACATGTCCGTTGTAGTATGCCAAAGTTATTTGGGTAATTTTTATAAAAAATTAAGGGGAATTTTATGATATTAACATTCTTCCACCTGGAAACCTTTGCCAATGATGAGGCCAATCAATTCTTGAGCATATATGGTTCTATAGTTAGTTCTAGGAGGAGTCTAAGAATTGCAGGGACAACATGCCAACCAAGGGACCTTAGGAAATCCCAAATGAGAAAGAGAAGGCCAAACCCAATGTAAATAGCAGAACTCAAGAAGGAGAAGGAAGTCAGGGGAACAAACAAGGAGTTTCCTAATTCAATTACTTTGAAAAACATAACCTATATAGTGACCTAGGTTAATAAGAAAATGATTTTTTCCACCATATGTCATAATTCCCATCCAACCTTCATCATATTTATTCATGGTAGGGGGGTCATATATGGAAGTGGATAAGGAGTGGGCATGTGAGGGGAACAAGGGTAGATCCTTGTCAACCAATTTTTCTCTTAACCATTTTTAATATTCATGCTATGATACATGAGTCCACTTGATGTCATGCTTGATGATGAGTGAATAAAGTAATAATAGAATTGATTGATCAAAACCCTTGTTGTTAATCCTAATACAAACCATTTTTTGTGTTATTGTTTATAACATACCCAACCTCTTAAACCATGATTAAGGTTGTGGGGTATCCACACCTGACCTCCTAAGTTACCTTTAGGAAATGGGTTTATCGACATTTCCTCTTTATGTAATCACCTTAAAATTTATTTCTAGGACCAATATCGTATTGTGCTCATCGAGAGCTTTCCAACGATATAAATTTCATTGAATCTCGAAATACAAACACAAATTTATGCCTACTCGAATATTTTCCTCCAAAACCACATCAACATCTATAGCATGCCATTTGGTAGACACACAACATGAATTTTCTCATGTGTCACCATCATACCCTGCCATATTAGTTACCATGTTGGTCTACCCAACTTGTTGTTATATCATCTATTTTCCCCCTCAAAAATACTTTATTGGTTGGTGTTATTTACTTTCTCTCCGCTTGAGCCAATAATGGGGTGTCAATTAATGCAACCCAACCTTTCCATCACTTGTATTCTTCATCTATTAGGTCATCAAGGCCCCATGACACTTATTTAATTTCACTTACCATTCATATTGGCATCCAACACTTGACATCCTGAAAGACAGACTAACCTAAAATTACCATTCAATTTTTGCAATTAGTATGGGTGTTCATACTAGTCATGACTAGTATGGATACTAACCTAAAATTACCATTCAATTTTTGAAATTGATTCTAAAAGGGTTGAAAATTTCCCCAAATACTTATGAAGACCCATAATATATATTCACCTTAGAGGCTATCAAGATCTACCCTTAGACAAGAAAAGGAACATATAGGAAACTGAGATGGGAAAAGGCGCTAGTTGATTTTGATAAGACAAAACCATGGCCTGCAACGCGAGGATCGTGCCAACAATTCTTCTTACCAAATCTCACGACCTCGACGGAGTGATTTCTTTGGTGGATTTCAGTGGTAGGGCTAGAATCACGGTGACCATTTCACCCTATTACCTAGGGGAGAAAGAGGGGAAGTTCGATCGATTTTTTTTCGCAAAGCCCGCTTCACATGCAAAAAAACATTCAGCCCAAATTGTAGCCGATGAATGAAAATATGATCATGGAATAAGCAATTTTTTGATGGATTTAGATCAACGTATATGGAAAGTCAAGGAGTGGGGTTTGGGCAAGCAAAGATCTCTCGACATCAAGAATATCTGGAGGCTTAGTTTGGGAATATTTTTTATTCCCTAGAATGATATTTCTTTTGAAAGTGTGGACCCATGGATAGATACATTTTTATTTTTTGGATATGGTCATGTTAGGTCAAGTGAAAACTAGGCAACATCTCGAAAATTAATTTTCCCGCGTTTTCAAATGGATTTGGGGCTTGGGGACTAGATCTGGTGGATCCGCGGGACAACTAAGGCAGAGAATGCAATTGCAGATGGGAGATTGATTAGCAACATTTTTCCCTGCAATCCTTGGCATGACGAGAATGGTTGGCGGGATCTACTGCATCAAAGAGCAATGGCTTGGTCGCATATGGGCCCTAAATGCAGTCAAAGGAATTTAAGCTTTGAGACATCTTGGTCACAAATCGAGGATTAGTTTCCCATCATAGATCCTTTGGAACTCGTCAAGTCAATAACTCAGGGAGGTTTTTCAGATCTATGGGAAGTTGGGAAGTTTATGGAATGGAGTTTTCAAGGATCTAATGTCAAGGAAGTTCTCAACTCCATTATCTACCAGTTTTCAGTAAACTCTTTTGGAACCTCAATTTACCCTTGAATTTACTAATCGAGACCAATAAGTGGATAGATCTTGAATGTCAATCCCCAGATTTGGCTTGAAGGAACTCCGATCCAAATTTTTATTAGAACCCTCAGAGGGAAAATGATGTGTATGAGGGTCTCGATTTGGGATCAGGTACAAACTCTTAAGAAAAATATTGTGAATAATTGGGTATTCCAACAAGACTCAAAAATATGATTTATGCAGGGAAATCATTACAAGAGGACTACAAGTTGAAGGACTATGGAATTGTACCCACCTCAACCATCATCCTTAACATGAGACTTCTTAGAGGATTTTCTAGATGTAGCTCTAAAGGCCCAACTTCCTTCAAGGATATAGTTAAAGGGAAGGTGGATCCACGAAAAAATACATAAAAACCCTGAATCTTCCTCGTCCCTATATTGTGGAGAAAATGAGCCATGGGCCAATTTTGACAGTCAAATTGCTTGAGGTAAATGAGCTCTATGTTGATTTCCATGCAAGAGCAGTTATATGCAAATTTAATGGATTCTGGCCCAAATTAGAGGCTCTACATCAACGGATTTTCTCTACTTGGACAGAAAACTGTGACATCCATCTCTGTCCTATGGATTTTTTTATTGTAAAGTTTGACACAATAGAAGATATAGATTATGTATTAAATGAGGGACCATGGTTTTGGGGCAATGTGGGTCTATTCATGATACCTTGGTTTCTGGGATTTGATGAAAATACCATGGTGGTCTCCATAATGCCAGTGTGGGTCAAGTTACGTAATCTACCACGTCATTTTTGGCATCACAAAGTATTAGAAGGAATAGGGAATTCTTTGGGGAAGTTCCTAAAGGTGGATGGCTTTGAGTCTCAAAAGGCATTTTAACTTTACTTGATCACATTATTCTGATTCAGAACAATCTCTAGTGGTCATAACCCCTTGACTATGAGAATACAACATTTCATTGTCGTACATGTCTTCAAACCAACCATCTTCAAAAAACACGTCCTCAAGCAAAAAAAGACCCTAAAAGAAAAAAGAGACAATCTCAAAAGCCAAAAGGCTGGAAGTTTTCAAAAACCCACGAAGGAGAGGCATAGGATGCAGAAACCCCAGAAAACACCTCAAACTTGACTGAATAGAAACCCCAGGATACCATGCAGAAGAATGAGGCTGAGCATAATATTTCATTACTTCCAATGCCTTCAAGTCAACAACAGTAGATTGAGCTGATTCCATTTGAAAAATAAGTAAGTGGTACTAAACGAATTCATGCATAATTTTTTTGGGTTCTAATAAAGAAATTCATGAAAATGTAAAAGAGAATCAAATGACTATTGTATCTTCCACTCCCAACTCTAGTGGTTGGCGGAAAGTGGAAAAAAAAAAAGAAAGTTAGAAAAGAGTAGACTAGTGTTATCTTTCTGATGAGTTTTTATTGATCTTGGGTACCAGGATCTGTTGTTTTATGCATATGCTTTTTAGCATCTACAATATGTAATTTAGTTCATTTTGAATAAAATTGTAATTTTTCCTTGGGGGGAAAAAGAGATGGCCAAAGGCGATTTCCATAATTTTTCTCAACTAAATGACTTTCTTCTCATGTTCACATTACAAAATACATAAAAATCCTTAGGCTCAAATCAACTTATGCATTCTATTTCATAACATTACACCACAAATATTCATCAACGAAAGCATAATTCTAAGAATAACTCTATGTATATGGTTTATGCATAGAGAATCATAGTTAGTAATCCAATCACATATACACATTTTTTAGCTCATTATTACAAGATTTCTCAGTAAACCAACACATTAGGAATCATGTAACACAAACAACAATTTTCATTTTACTAACATAGAAGTAGATGCACTTATCGTTTGTACAAGATTTTTACTGGAAAATAAGGAAGGTGAGCCCCGTTCCACCTCACCATAGACTCAATTAAAATGAAATATTCCTTATAGGTTGCCACCCTCATGCTAGATTTGATTCCTGAGGGAAAGATTCACTCAAGGATAAACAAAATTCAAATCGGACTAGAGTATATGAAATCCACTCTCCTTCATATGCAAAAAATCAATACTCAACCTTTGAGCTACTCAGTCAATGCTTGTTGATATTCACAATATCACCACACTAGGCATGTAAGGCACAATGGGAGCTATTTACAATGTCTATAATCCTTCGACACTTCCCTCTTGTGCTTTATGTGCTAAATATAAAATAAAAAAAAAATCCTCTAGAGTGGGTATGTGGCCATACTTATAGGAAGTTTTTATGATTTAGTTTCCAGATCAGAGATTTGACTGGAAGACTCCCCGCCTCCCCTTCACAACTTTACCCTTAGGCATTGTAATTCATGTTAGTGTCCTATGCCTAGGGATCTTGGTCATGTTACTCTTACTATGTCATTTGAGGTAATGTTTATAAGGTCATGTTAGTATATTAGTTTTGTTTTCATGAGTGCCATGGTATCAAAAAGGTTAAATTTGTCAAAGTGTCATAGAGTTAAAAGAGTCTTTTTTGCCATAATTTGAAATATAAGGTCACAAGAAGTCATGATTTGAATTTGTAATCATGCAAGGTCAATTGTCATTATAAGAGAGTCTAGGGATTAATGTAATCAAACTTTGATTATCACATTCTAAGTATGGAAAGCAAGTCTACATAAAAAAAAATCATGACAAGGGATTGGGCACAAACTTGGAGGCGGTGATGAGTCAATTTAATTGTCTTTTCAATAGTAGGTCATGATCTCAACAAAGAGGTAATGGTTAGAAGGACAATCCTTCTCTCTTCCCCATGCGTCGCGCATTCATGATTATCCATCAAAATCGTGATCAACACCATTCATTCCCGCTCCAGACCATACCAAGTGATTATTTGAAACTGCCTCTTTATCTATGATCACTCAACCTTTCACCATTTGTGTCTGACAACTCAGGAGGTTTGTTTAATTCATTGCGAAAAGGAGGTAGGGGCGTTGCGAATCCACACATGGCACAATTTCCTCTTTTTTCGTTTCCAATTTTCCTTTTCACTATAAGAGCCTTTCATGCAAATTGTTGCCTTGGTTTGAAGACCATAACAAAGCTTTTCCCCTTAAAATTGATGCTCATGTATGTTTTAGAGGTCAAATTTATTTGGCGTTGCAAAAGTGCATTGCGCAAACATATTTCCACCATATCTCTTAAACCTTGTACCCATTTGATCTGAATTTTTTATAGTATATTCATGGAGGTGAGATGAATAAACTCAGTTAATTTCAGCCCAAAATACTTCACAATTTTCGAGAAAAAAGCTACTGTCACCTACAACCATTTTGGGATTTTATCGAAATCCATGTGTCAGATTTGGATAATTTTTTTTGTGGAGAAGTGACATGATGGTAATAACTTACTGTAAAAAATTAAGTTCAATAGGATTAATCATTTATGAGATATTAAATAAATATCAAGAGCGTTGTGAAAGTTGACAATGTTGCTGCAAAAGTGGGGGAAAAAGCCAAAGGGAGGTCTACAGGTGTTTTGAAGCATAACCATTTACTTCATTTTGTCAGATAGGGGCCGCAACCATACAGAGCATGGAATCCCCTTCAATGCGCTGCGAGTCTGGACAATCAACACTCTTCATTTCAAATTTTGAATTTCGAACTTCTAGAAGTGGTTTAAATCATGTAGATAGGTTGAAAATTATCTAATGAGATATATTTAAAGTTTATTTTAAATATTCCAAGTTGATGATGCATTAGGAAAGTTATAATAAATAGGTCAAAGGTAGTTTCATAGTACCTTGGAAAGTGGTTTTTGTTTGCTATTTTCATGTAATTAGTTTTATCTATTAGGGGAATAGGTGGATTTCGACCCCCTTAGACTTAGGGAGAGAATATTGTTTATACTTCATGAATTTGAATGTAGAAGGGGTTGACTGTTGGTTGAGTTTAGATAAGAAGACCTTTGAGCACTGTATTTTTGGATACTTTTTGCCAGTGAATGAATGGAATAACAGGTGGTTTGTAGGGATTATTGTGCGAAAATTTTGGTGGTTTGTGCTCCTTTGATTTGTAAGTTATATTGTGTGTTTACATCCCTTTAATTTTCATCTTTATTGCATGGATAAAACCAGATGATTGATTCAGAATTCATCCTTAATGATGCTCTGATTAGTTTTCCAAGTTATTAATGTTTTCAGCTTTAAAACAAAACTTTAGAATTAATCCCTGGTTTGATGCTCTAAGGTGTTTGTATTTCACCTGTTCTTCCTTTATTGTCTACAAAAGTTTGATATAAAAACCACAACCAAAGCTTCCTACCTCGCCCCTGTGGAGAAACCCTCTATCTTCCCATCATCTCACTGGGCAAAAAACAGATTTGAACATGACTCCATGCCTAATAGATTCGCCCCTTTTCTCATCAACATACCTCTAAAATAAAAACCTTTTTTGAGCTTACTACGTAGCATAATATCCTATTTGTTGAGTAAAGTAAGTGAGAGAGCCCTCTCCAAGTTAGAAGGACTAGATTCTGGCCTAAAGTGGTTTGTGGTTACCTCTGCCATTTTTCTCCTCAACCTAGGAAAATCACAGAGTGCTAAAAATTCATATATGATATTTCTCTTCTTTAGCTTTGGTAATGTTTTTATTATAATCAACATCACTACATATTGTTCTTGGATTTTTTAATCCTTTTTACAAATACATGTCTACATGGAACCAATAATATAATTATTGTAATAAATACGGGGATTTAAAATAGGGGTGTTACAATACCCTCCCTCTTAAAGGAACATCTTCCTGAATGTTCTCATTACTGTTAATTTTTTCAACCAGAGTAAAATTCCACTTTGGACAGCTCATATGGTTAAGATTATAATTTTATTAGATTCCTCTTTTTGAGAGGACCAAAATCGACCTATAGATCGCCCCAACCATTTAATCAAAAGTTAAGTTATGAATTATTTTATTATTTTTATGGGTCGGCCTCAACACATGTGGATTTGATCAAAGCACCAAGTGGTCCCTCACAAAGTTATATATAGAAGTGATCCCAAGATCATTTGCACACATTTTGTCATGAGATTTTTATTCATGCACTTTTGCTCTGGGTTGTATTTTTCTTTTTTGGTTCACACAAGTACGTCGGGATAAGCTCGTGCAAGGGTTCAAGATCTCAGGTGAGAGGCTCATTCCAAGTCTTCTGAGTCAGGGTCGCAAGCATAGTTTTTCAGTTTTCGGGAAAGAGTTGCAGACAAATTGTGTTAAGGTTGTGACTGAGCTGGTATAACCGCGAGCAAACCGTGTTTAGGGTGCGACTAGGGTTTCTGAGTCAGATCAAGCTGATCTGGGCCTCAGATGCAAGCACTAAGCATCCAAGTCACGTCTAATGAGGCTTCAGCCATGGGCTGAGAGTTTTAAGGTCACGACTAAGAGATTTTTTGGGCAGATCTCAGTTGGGTCATAGTCAGTTCCTTAAGCAGTGTCTTCATTTATCCGTCACTCATTCACTTCAAAACAGTCTTCAACAACATCATGGATTCAGATCTAGGACTTGGAAGCTGAGATCACTTGGTTTTGGTGTTACATCAGATTTTTATGTTGTAGATATGCAAATCTATAGATATGATCTATTTTTTTCCGTTGCATATATGTATTGGGCTCATTGTACTCTCTGTTGAATTTTTTTTTATGACGATCTATTGGAAAAGAATATTTGAAAGGGTTTCTCTCACAGTGGGATTTTTCCCTGGTCTTGGACCAATATGTTGTTTCTTATGGTTGTGCTGTTGTCTTCTTTGTCACTGCATGCATTGTTCTATCTTCAATTACAGTTTATGGTTACTTACACTGCTAATATTTGGTTGCAATGTTAATGAAAATGTAATTTGGGCTAAAGTAATTGATTAAATATAGAACATATGAAATATTAACAATTGCTGCAAGTGTTATTTTAGCAGTAGAAACCACCATCTAAGTTGCACTTTTTCTCCACAGTGGTCCACATTCTACCCTTATCAGTTGCACTTTTTTCTTCAACAACAACATCATGACAATCCTCTCTATGTCTGCAATTGTCTTTACATTTTCACTATCTAGATTCCTCCAAACATGTGGCCTTCCATCCTTCATCAAACATGAAACAACATATTCATGTTATAGCCTTCATTCATAATCATTTACATATGACATTCATTTCAAGTTTCAAATACTTAGGAAATTTTGAGGTAATACTTATCTATATGGCCATCATTCGTTGTATATACTTCCATCATAAACAATTTCAGCTCATTGCTTGCATTAGACACACCATTTCACATCCATGATCCTGTTAGCGTGTGACATACTCTTTTCATAACCATTTTAGTTTTATGAAATCCCATTCTATGTTACAATCCTTGAAGATATTTGTGTTATTTAGGTTTCCTTGAATAAGAAGATTAAATATATTTTTAGAGTCTTATAGCCAAGGCATCCCATGCATTTTCTCTAACATAGTTCATTCATCATGGGGCTCCAATGATCCTACAATGGCCTTGTTCCCAGGCTCTTACATTCACATGCATCATTTATTCTCCCTAGGTATATCCATTCTCTTACCTATATCACATGCATATAGTTCTCAACAGAGGAGTTGAACTTATCCCAGGCGGGCTTACTGAAGTCCTATATGTTGGCCTACCTGTATCTCGACCTCCTTTCTACGCGAAGGCGTTCAAGGAAAGGAAGACACTACGAACA
Source organism: Pinus albicaulis (assembly GCA_034641835.2). NCBI lineage: Eukaryota > Viridiplantae > Streptophyta > Pinopsida > Pinales > Pinaceae > Pinus > Pinus albicaulis. The sequence goes on along the minus strand of CM076584.1, from coordinate 129,199,553 downwards.
CGGAAGCCAACGTCGTGACCGGACAGACTTTTTGACTTTCCCTATTAGATATGGTGTCATTATGTACCCCGGAATCTAATGAATCAGATTGAAAGTGTATGCCGGAGGAACCGGGGAGTCATTATCCTATAGTCATCCCAACGGTTTACACAATTGAATGAAGGAGTTGAACGCTATGATCGGAAAGAATGCATCGGGTGGATTCCCAATGAGAGGGAAGGACGCTGCTTCCAATGGATTACATAGATTAAGCATTACACTTATGAGTAAGACCTCCAGCTATAGGCAGAGGCAGTTCAACATTCGTCCCGCTAATTTCTTCATTGTTAGTTACACGTTCGTCTAGTTCCCTAGTAAGGTCAGAAGACCAAGGTCAAATGATTCCATCAATGGTTTGAAAGAATGGACAAAAGTATTGATTCCCCATTGTTAGTTCCTGGTTAACCCGGATTGGATCAAAATAAATAGGGCTGGAGATGGGAATGGTCTGGAGTGAGAGGGCAGCCCCTTTACTAGAGAATAGCCCTCTCTATTATTTAAGGTGAAGCGCAGTTCTGAAGCTGGGTGGCGAGGGTATTTAGGTAGGAAGGGGAAGCCTTCCTACCCGCCAATAATAATAGTAGGGGGCTGGCAGGTAGATTGCTTTACAGTAGGTTTATTCCTAGTGAGAGTATCAGTCCAAGTGGTTAGCAGCGGTAGGGAGAATTACCAGCCCAGCTAGCGTAAAGCAGTAGGTAGCGAGAGATAGGGCATATCACCCCGTAGTTAGGACCTTCTTTCCCCATTTAAGTGGGCTTTGCTCTAGCCAGCCATTTAAGTGGGCTCCGCTACGATACCCATTCAACCAGCCAGACTGAATAAAAAATGAAATCTTTGATTTCAACTTGTTTCATACAGAAACAACATTTCACAAATGTGAGACTCTTTATCATAATGTTTGGCTCTTTTATAGATGACAATAGGTAGCCTTTAGTTGACATATTTTTGTGCACCACCATCATTACTTTGTATTATATACCATACCCCTAAAATATTTTGTACTCGGTCATTTTATACATTCATCATCTACAAAAACATTCCATTACTCTGCACTCCACACATACTTACTTCTGCACATTACTTCTTGCACCCTTATACACTTAGTAATTTTTCTGTATGTAGAAGAACTACATAAGATGACTCTTAACACACCTCTCTCCCCACACATCCATTTGTACACAACTCATCCATCGCACAATTTAACTTTCCACATACACTTTTCTCTACACAATAGGTGTTTGAGATAAAAAATCCATGGACAACATGGATGAGTGCTTAAGATATTTGGTGCAATAAATGGGACTGTTGCAATAACCAATAGAGTTTCAAGAAAAGGACCTCTAAAACAAATCCTTTGGTGGTTTTTTTTTTTTTTTGAAACATGTCGTTTCTCTTATTTATAATGCAAACCGATTTGTAAGTGTGTAGTATATATGATATGCCGAAATGATTCCATTGATTTGATGGAGGTGCAACTCAAATCAATTGATTTACTCAATTTCATTATGGATTTTCATGTTTTTTGCAGGCTTATGGAAATATTACTGCATCAATCTGGTACTATAAAGTTGAGTCGCTTGTTCAAGTCTAGGGGGATGCCGCATTGAAGGAGAGGCAGTCACCATACATGTGAGAGAGAAGCTGTGTATATGAAAAACTACTTTTAGAGGAGCATAGAGTTACAAAAGTATTGATTTAAAATTTGCATTAAAGAGAGAGATGTGAAGTGGGTGAAATAAAAGTGAGAAGAGGATATCTTAGGGTACCCAAATTTCTAGTCTGCCAGGGTTGAGTGTGTGTTAGGATCTATGGATCAATTTTGTAGGTAGTGGAGAAGTGAATGATAAGAGACTGTGCATGTGCAACTAAAGGCTTTGGTGGCTTTGGAATAGGAGAAATCAACCCACTAAAAGGATGTGAGCTAGGCTGATGAGAGATTATATGGATTTGGTGAGTATAAATGGTGTTCAAAGGCCAAGTCAAGGTATCGATTAGCATGGGGTAGAGATATAGTGAAAGAGAGGTCGTGTAGCTTCATGGATGAGAACATAGATGGAGTCAATGGTGTCGAGGACTGGTGAAGGAGCTAGCATGCGATGGAGAGCCATAGTGGTGCATCAACCACCTAGATGTTTTTGGTCCAAGTTTCAAATCCTAGCCATAAACAAGTTGTATTCTCCAAGGTTGTTGTAAGGCTCGTTGTTTATGCATACATGTAGTGTGGTAGCACATGATGTCTCAAGTTGTGGAATGAACCACTTGAATAGGTACGAGGGTGGAAAGTGTACTCATATGCTAGCTTGAGGTTAGTTTGTTGTAAGGCTTGTTATGGAGTTATGTATAATCAAGTTGTGGGATGGACCACTTGAATAGATACACGGATGAAGGTGTATTCATGTGCTAGCTTGAAGGGGAGTCAAATGAGTTAAGGAAATAATTAAATGAGTTAAGTAGGCACATTGTATTAGTCCATGATATTAGCCCATTGTATTGTAAAAAATCCTATTTATATGATAGGAATCCTCCATGATAAAATGGGTGTGTGGGCGAGAAGTAAATGGGTGAAAATTAGTCGGTGAGAAGGCTCACTTTTCAAGTTGAAGTTGAGCTAAAGTTTTTGTGTTTGACTTTCCTAATATATTAAACCTACATAGGTGAGAAGGCTCACTTATAGTTTCAGGCTGAAGTTGAGTTGAAGCTTATGTGTTTAATTCTGTTAATAAATTAAAGCTACTAATCCTTTCCCCATTAATTTTTTTCCATTGTTGGTTTTCCAGATAAATTTTTTATACCGTTGATAACTTTTATCATTTTAATCTAATTATTTTTTACACCAAAGTAATTTATTGATAATAAGATCAACATTTTTCTTTTTGTTTTATTATTCTAAAATATTAATATATATGATTAGGAAAATGCTAAAGTTTTCCCCTCAAAAAAATCAAGTTGATACTATCCACTGCCCTTGGCATTGGCACCTAACTACCATTTGCTTGCTTACCACTCACTTGCAAGTCAATAGTGCCACATGCACAAAAGATGGTTTGACTTCTTTCATGGATTTCCTCATAACTCAAGATGCAGTTACGACCTTGCACCTTTATGACTTGCACATTACATTAAAATACCACGGTAAAACCGCAAAGTGTGTGTGTTTTTTTAGTCCTTGCCGTCTGGCATCAAACTATAGTAATCAGAATGCTCTAATTAGCATTAGTTGGTGTATAAATAACCTAAAGTTTTTAGGCTCAGCGACCTTCTTGTCTTGTATTTTCCATAGTCCAATCAAATTTCATCGTGGTTTTGGCCTCTTCCCGAGGCGGGGATGCCAAAACCATAGGTTATGTTCATCGATCTAGTTCTTATTTTGAAAATACTAAACTAATGCTAGCATTAAACTAAAAAACTAAATGTTATGCGAATGAAGTTGTTTCAAGAAGCAGTGACGCAAAGTAACCAAGGCAAAAGGAAAGTTGAGTATTGTACTTTCCGCCTCCATGTGAAAGACATCTGGACTTCGTTAATTTTACACCTGGCACCCCTTGGTAATCAAGCTTCTTCAAGAGTGCCTTTGCTACACCTTCCTGGCGTTGAACTCCTGTAGCCTACAGTGGAAGTTTTCTCAAGAACGAGCACCAGAACAGATCCAATGGGACAGGGCTGGGGATCTTAGCGGCTACTCTCAGTAGCCTGTCCGGGAAGTTTGCTCAGGAAGGAACACCAAAATAGATCCAACAGGACAGGGCTGGGGCTCTTAGCTTTTTGTTCCTCCGTGACTTCTATAGTTCAACTTGGAATTAACAAGATTATCTAAGTGATAGGATACGAGATGGCCTCCTTGTTTAAGCACTGCTCCAATGGCATAGTGTGAGGCATCAGTCTCGATCTTAAAAGGCTAAGTAAGATCTGGCCTATAGTTGTTTGTTTTGTTTATTTCTGTACAAGCTCGATGCAGAGACTTCTGAATGTGTAATATCAAATCAATTTTACATTTTCCAATATATTCTATCCAAAATTTGAGAAACTTATTTATGGGGTGTGACTTTTCTCTGTGATTCACGCTAGATGAATTTAGCCAGCCTGTTCTGGATGCATATCCCATGATGGCCATTCTTTCCAACAAAATAGACGGATTGATTATGCACCCATTGGATTTGCACCCTGCAAAGATGTTTTAGCTTTTGAGAGGAGAAGTCCCATGTTCTAGTTCATGAATAACTGTAGAAAAAATTTCAATTTGATAGCATCCTTATACTTTCGTTTGTGGAATAAAAAATGGCCACTTTAAAACTGATCTTTGCCCATCTGGTAATAATTTGATTCAACTACATCAACAAGGGTATATGTTGTCTCTTATGTGCAGGTAGCAGGTTGGGGGATCTACGACTAGATTCAGCTACATTAGCAAGGATCACACGAGGAAAACCGTTGAGGCTGCTGAAAATCCTGTACAAGTCTATAACCCTGTTGCAAATACAAGGTTCTATAAGTCCATTGCTCTGCTATCACATGCTTGAAACCGTGACACAACGGGAAGAGAACTAAGCATGACTCTGGCAATTAAGGTTCCCTGTTTCTATTTTCTCGACCAAATTAAGAGTACAGTGATAAAATGCAAAAGTGTACACTTATAAGTCCTTACCGAAGTTTGGCTACGTAAAGCTGGAGATGAAACTACGTTCACCCACTTGAATTGTGCCTTTTTTTATCATGTGTTGAAGAGGCTTGACGATTTCAGCAAAATAAGTCTTAGTTTGAATTCATTTTGGACACCAGACGGATGTGTATAAGTCCTGACCGAAGTCAAAGTTTGGGTTGTGTAATGCTAGAGCTGCGTACAGTGATACTTCCTGATTGAAGTCAAAGTCTGGGTTGTGTAAAGCTATAACTGCAACTACCTTCACCTTGTAAAATCTTTCTTCTAAAAAAATATCCATTTGAATCATGTGTCCTTTTTCATCACGTGCCAGAAGATGAAACCCCTTACACAACACTTTTGCGCCTGCCTACCTATCTTTACTGAAGGGAACTTAGCGGGGCACAGGGCTTCTCGTGAGGCAGGTTCCATAGTGAAGGTTGGCTCTCAATCTGCTGTTTTAGGCAGACCTAGAGAGAGAACAAAGTTGTAGTGGCTCTTACAAGCACTCACTGTTGGCATGTACCACTTCGCTGAGCATGCTCTCACCCGGTCTGTCCAACAAATGGACTTAAGCTCCATCCCTTCGTTGGCACTGTGAATTATGAGAAGTGCAGGTATCTGAACGAATGACATTTGCACACGTTCTCACGGGGTGAGAACTGTGAATCGATTCTTGGACTTCACTCCCAAATAAACAATGAAAATATATAAGCATTACCTTTTGCTAGGTCTACTGTCCATTCTACAGATCGTGCATGCATGATTAGAGGGGCCATGGGTATTATGCAGAGGGCGGGGTATGGGGTCATTAAGTAGCTTGTAGGGGACACCTGTGCGTTTTCTAGTGTACAGTTGGCAGTTGAAAGCTTCACTACTGAGTTTTTGTGTGAATTTTTGGGACTGTGTGAATTTTTGGGACCGAGAGGTAGAGGGAAAGCAGTGGGAGCGCATCCATGATCACAATGATATTTTTTTCAGAGTTTTGCAACCATGGAAATAATGAAACCTAGCTCTTAAGATCATATTATGCAAAACTTTGCGTTGTGTTTTCCATCTTGCATGTTGGGTTATGGCAAGACTAACAAGTGATAAAATTGTTGGCCACGGGGACTTATATTTAATTAACTAGTCAATAGTTGATTAAGAATATTTGTATACATCTCTTCATGCATTACACCTGTCTTTCGCAGAAGGCTTAAGAGGATGGTGGCATGGCATTATGTACCTTGGCTAAATCATTGTCGACTCCTTCCTGTTATTATGAGTTTGTATATTGTGATATGACTTATCTTTTGTCCTTGGATACCATTGTTAGTGTTTCATACTATAGATTGTTACAAAGTCCAGCAAATGTGTCCATGTCGCCTAAGCTAGCAGTGGTTTACTTGTATCTAAGGTATCCAAGAAAATTTAATGGAATCTACTTGATTATGTGGAGATCGAGGGTTTCGAACCCTGGTAAGCTCATTGGTCTGATATTTTTTTATTTGTTAAATAGAAATGTAGTTTTGATTTGCATATCATTTTTATCTAGTGGCCTCATTCCCTTTGGTTTAATAGTAACTTTTTTGAGAACTCAACTTTACAAGAATTTGAGGAGAACTTGCATTCCTGTTAGGAGTGGTGATGTGGGTAGGGGATACTAGTCATATCCTTTGTAACAAGTAAGCTATTCCACTCATTCAATGTAACTCATATGGTGTTATTAGTATACATGGGAAGATTGGAATCACTAATCATTACTTATGGGTCTATTTCATTGTATTGATTACGTTTAATCTCAGTGATGCTTCTTCATGTTGGGGAATGAAAATCCTTTTGCTTGATGAAGAAGAAGAGGCTTATATGGTTTGACTCTAAGCATCCTCATGTTGACTCCCTTGTTTCTCAGTTTCTTTTGCTTTATTCTCTACCTTTTTTATTGTCGATGAACTCATTGATGTTGGAAATACTGAGATGGGGGTGAATCAATATTTCTTTTCAATTGTTATTATAACCAATTAGATTCTACACAAAAATCAGAGAAGTGAATAATTTTATTATAGAATGAAGGATAATGATCCTTTTTAAATGAATGAGTACAATGATTTCCAAGCACCAACTTGGACTTAATGAGGCTCTGACCTCTAGGGCTTCGACCCTATCTTCTTCAAGGCACCAACCTTGTGTTTAGGGGCTCCTACCCGAAGGACACCAATCCCTTTTATCTTCTTTTGATAGAGAATGAGAATAGTACTTACTTGAATTTCCTTAACATATTATTCACTGTACAATCAGCTCCAAAACTGTTTATGTTGACTTCACTGCTTAATCACCTTGCTATATGTGTTGACTTCAATTCCAAGGTCACCTTGCTTCACTGTGTTGACAATATTACTTCACTGTTCAAGAGAGAGTTCTTCACTGTCCAAGAAGGAAATATCATTGTTGTCTTTCACATAAGTACACTAGAAAAATATAGTTGATTACACAAACTGTACAGTATAATCAACAGTCCGAAATATTAGTGTCATAGATCCACCACAGTCAGCACCCTTAGTTTAACATAGATAGCACCTTGACTTGCTATAATAAATCTGTAGTGAAGTCTGAAATACAAAGAGAGTGTCTTGCTATCCTATGCACTGAAAGCTTCAGAAAAAATACGAAGTTTGGACCGTCCAGGAAAGAGTTCTGAGCCAAGGGTTTATACACAGTCCAAAATTCTCCACAGTCAGCAAGAATAGGCTCCCATAGACCAACGAAAATAGGAACAACAACTTCAGTCCGAAGTTGTAAACTCGGTCTAGGAATATAGAGGGTAGACCTGAGTTAAGAACTGATGTATAGGCCCACTATTTTGAGATATAGAGCCACAAATCCAAAGTACAAACCCTGCCTTGTCCCTATAATAACCCTGTAATGAATGACGAGAGATAGTCCACCAATTCGAGCTATAGACTGAGTTATTTTGCTTCATGTTCTTATGTTATTCTTCTTGAAAGTTCACGAGATGTGAATTGTTATCCTCTTCACTGTATTAGATGACCGAATTTAATGATTCAAAAATGAAGTTCGAATCATGAATATATATATGGTGATTTTGTTTAAATGAACATCGACAGCCATGTCCCTAAGGCAAACCGACTTTAGGAGCAAGAACAAGTCGGCTCAAAAGGAAAAATAATTATTCTGCAACTTCAAAAATTCATATCTTTCAAACCACAAGGATTTTTGGGGCATATGAGGACTCGTTGGAAAGAGGAAGGAGTCTTATTCAATATGGACAAGGGCTCACTTTGATATCCTTCCTTAAATTTCCCCAAAAAAACATTTTTCTTGCTGATTGTCCTTGTATTCTTGTGCATAAAAAATCATGGACAGTGAGCCTTTATTTTCTTAATTATTTTTCCCTAGTATTTCTTGTGCATGGGAGGGTAGTAGCTTGAACAGAGCTGCTATGGATATCTTCATCCAAGAATCATTAATGATATTTCCATCAATGCCAATTATTGACCAACAATCTCTCCCTTTGTCATTGAAGGAAATATTCTAGCATTTTCTCCCACTTTGACATCAATGGTAAATGGGGTGCTCCCCCTGTCATGCTACTCCCCTTGTCATGTTGCTTCCCTTACATACTGTACCTCTAACATGATGCTTGATTTAATGTGATGCAAGAGAAATGACCCCCATCTTTTGGTGAAGATACCCAATGCTTCTTGTGGAAGGGGTTTTCTAAAGATATCCGCAATTTTGTCTTTTGTATTGACGTATTCCAACCTAATATTGTGTTCGGCAACCTGTTCACGGAGAAAGTGTTATTTGATTGGAATATGTTTGTTCTTGAGTGCATCACCGGGTTCTTTGAAAGACTGATGGCGCTAGTATTGTCACAAAAAATAGTAATTGGTTGCTTAGTTTCTATGTTGATATCCTTCAAGGCTTCCTTCATCCATAGAATTTGTGTACAACGATCAACAACAACTATATATTCGGCTTCAACTATAGAAAGGGATATAGATGATTGCTTTTTGATGAGCCAAGATACAAGAAAATCTCCCATAAAGAATGCATTTCCACTGGTGCTTTTTCGATCATCCATGCTTCCGGCCCAATCAACATCAGAATAAGCTGTCACAATAAGATTTGAACTCTTAGGATACCATAGACCGAAATCAGTCATTCCTTTCAGATATCTGAGAATTCTTTTCATAGCTTCTAGATGTGATTGTTTAGGACTTGACTGAAATCTTGCTATCATTCCTACTGCATGCATAATATTTGGTCTTGTAGCAGTTAAGTATAGGAGAGATCCAATTATTGACCTGCAAAGAGTTGCATCTATTTGGGGGGTATCATCGTCTTTGCTTAATTTACAATCTATGGTCATTGGTGTGCTCATAGGTGCACAATCTTCCATCCCATATATTTTAAGCATGTCTTTAAGATATTTTGCTTAAGATATAAACATGCCTGCAGAGGTTTGAGATATTTGTAGCCCAAGAAAGTAAGAAAACTCACCAATCATTGACATCTCGAATTTTTTGGACATATTTAGAGCAAATTCATGGCTCATTTCTTCATCATTTCTGGAAAATATTATATCGACGTAAACAAGAGTGATCAGAAGTTTTTCCTTGTCCATCTTCATGTAGAGATTGCTACCTGCCACTCCCTTTTTGAAACCTTCTTGTTGAGTGATCCAACTTTGCATACCATGCTCTAGGGGCTTGTTTCAATCCATACAAGGCCTTTTTTAGTTTGCATACAAGGTATTTTCCTTCAACAATATCAAATCCTTCTGGTTGCTCCATGTAAACTTCCTCCTTGAGATCTCCATTCATGAATGCTGATTTTACATCCATTTGATAAACCTTGAATCCTTTTGAGCAAGTAAATGCTAAAAAATTTCTTATGGCTTCCATTCGAGGTACTGGTGCAAAGGTTTCTTCGAAGTCAATTCCTTCGATTTGCAAGTATCCTTTGTAGACAAGTCTAGCTTTATTTCTGATGATTTGTCCATCTTCATTCATCTTGTTTTTGAATACCCATTTTGTTCCAATTATATTTTTATCTTTTGGGCGAGGTACCAGTTCCCAAGTCTCATTTTTTTCGATTTGAGACATTTCTTCTTCCATGGCCTTTATCCAATGAGGATCTTTGCTTTCTTGAGAAATTTTTTTAGGTTCTTTTAAATATAATAGAGCCACATCATCTTTTCTAGGGGTGCTTATCATCCTTATCCAAGTTTGGATTCCTTCATCTATATTTCCGATGACCTGTTCTTCTGGATGATATCTTTGAACAAATTTGATCTTGAGGGAGTTTGTGAAGATTCATTTTGAGGTTCACTTTGAGGTTCTTCATTCTCCTCTTCTTTTTCAGGTTCTTCTTCTTCACTTTGTTCAAAGAAAGGCTCAACTTCATGATCTTCAATTCCTTTTTTTGGAAGGCCTTCATCAATCTTTACATCAATGCTTTCCACTATCCTTTGTAGATGACAGTTGTAACATTTGTAAGCTTTGATCCTAGTGGAGTATCCAAGAAATATTCCTTCGTCAACTCTAGAATCAAATTTACCTGGTGATTCATCATTTATTTTTATGAAACATTTGCTTCCAAAAACCCTAAAATATTTTACTGAAGCAGGTCTTCCTTTCCATAATTCATAAGGAGTATTTTCATTATTTGGTATTAGTTGAGTTCGATTTAAGGTATAAACTGTGGTGCCAACTGCTTCTCTCCAAAATTTTGGTTGCAAATAAGCTTCTAGTAGCATTGTCCTTGCCATTTATTGAATGGTTCGGTTCCTTCTTTCAACTAATCCATTTTGCTGGGGTGTCCTAGCAGTAGAGAGTTCTCTTTCGATTCCATGCTCTTTACAGAATTCATCAAATTCTTTTGAGGTGAATTCTCCTCCTCTATCTGTTCTAAGACATTTAATCTTAGAATCTTTCTCATTCTCAATGAGAGCCTTAATATTTTTAAAAACATTCAAATGCTTCGGATTATATTTTATGAAATATACCCACATCATTCTAGTATAGTCATCAACAAATAGAGAAAAGTACCTTTCACCCTGAAGAGCTGGAGTTCTAGTTGGCCCACACAAATCTGCATGAATTATTTCCAAAGGTTTTGTTGTTGAGAACTCCTTAGTTTTGTGGCTAGTTCTGGTTTGCTTTCCATGTTGGCATGGGCCACATATAACTTGATTTGGTTTGCACATTTTTGGAATATCCCTTACTGCATTAATTTTGCTGATGTTGACTAGGTTATCAAAACTTGTATGCCCCAATCGCTTATGCCATAACCAACTTTCATCTGTTTGACTTAAGTAACATTTATCTTCTTGGATTCTACTGAGTATGTAAACATTATCTGGTGTTCTTACTCCTTTCACCACAAGTTCTCCCGAGGATGAGTCTCTTATTTCACAGTTTTTCGTACTAAAGACAACATTATGTCCTTGGTCACAAATCTGGCTAACACTTAAGAGATTGTGTTTGAGCCCTTCTACCAGCAAGGTATTTTGAGCCTTTCCTAGTCCATTGACAAGGGTAGAGTTCCTTTTCTAGTGATTTTAGTGGATCCACTTCTAAAAGATACATTTCCATTTTTCTTGTTCAATGAGATAAAATTCTTTTGGTCACCTGTCATATGTCTTGAGCATCCACTATCCACGAACCAATGATTTTCTTCACTATGAGCACATAGAGCTAGGCCACATTTATTAGTTTTGAGATTTACGTCTTTAGATTGCTCCCTTTTGAGAGGACAATTTTGTTCATTATGATCATAATTATCACATAATGAGCAAGACGGATCAAACTTAGCCAAGGGATCAAAAGAATTGTAAGTTTTGATTTGTCCTTGCTCTTTAGAACCATGTAGTTGTTTTGTTTGATTTTTCAATCTTGGTGCTTCATTCTTATGAGCCTTGCAATGTTTAGCTTGATGCCCAAAGTTTTTACAATTGTAACAATTCCCAAGAAAAATAGTTTGATGCTTGTTGTAGTATCCATAGCTTGAACCAACATTCTTCCTTGGAGTTGCTCTTTCTTCAATTCTTGGTTTTGAGATGGGATTTTGTTCCTGACGGGATGACTTTTCTTCTTTAGGATGGCGAGAGAGTACATCAGCATAACTTCTGGCATTATTCTTTGTACTTGATGATTCTCCTTTGAAACCAATTCCAGACTTGTCGTGTTGAGGTTTTTGAGTATTAAGAATGTTGTCTAGAGCTAGAGAGCTTTGCCAACTCCTTTTGACTTGCTCTAATTCCTTTCTTAGAGATACTATTTCAGCTTCAAGTTTTTCACAGATATCATCCTTCTCTTTTAGCTTAATGTTCAAGAATTCTTCCCTTCTTTTTGATTCCTCTCTTTATATTTTGAGAGAAATTATCTTCTTTTGTAGATTCTCATTTTCTTCAGTGGCATTTATTAGCAAACTATCCATGTTTCTTTCATATTCCAGTTTTGAGCCATCATCATTTGTAAATGCCATGAATAACGTTTCTTTTCTTCCAACATAATGACTTTCCTCATCTCTTTCTTTGTGATGACACATATTTCTAGTTGATTTCTTTTTGATGACTACAAATTCATCTTCATCAGACTCATCTTGCTTGGAGAAGAAGTTCTTCTTATTAAACCCTTTCTTTTTGTACATCATCCTTTTAGAGTCCTTTTAATCATCACTATCATGTTTATGGGAACCTTTTGCAGCGTAATGACCTATTCTTCCACAATTGAAACAAATAGGAGGGTACTTACCTTTTAGCTTGGATCCTCTTTTTATTCTTCGTACAAATTGAGCTAATTTGTTTTTAATATCAGATTCATCGCTATTGTAATTCCATCCTTTTCCTTCTTTTGTAGATCTTGAGGCTTTAAAGGCTGCTTCTTTGAAATTTGGACTCCCTTTCCTCATATCATAGGCAGTGAGAATTCCATGGAGTTCATCCATCTCGAGAGTATCTAGATCCTTCATTTCTTCTATGGCACTTACTTTGGAGTCAAATCTGTCAGGAAGTGATCTCATGATTTTTTGAACTATGGTGCTTTCTTCAATATTTTCTCCTAATCCTCTAAGAGAGTTAACCACTTTAGCTACTCAGAGGAAATATGATGCAATATCTTCTTCATCATCCATTTTCAGACTCTCGAATTGTCTTCTATAGGTTTGAAGCTTTGCCTTCTTAACTTTAGAGTCGCTATCATATAGAGAAACCAAATTATCTCATACTTCTTTGGCTGAGTCACAGTTCATGACTTTCGTAAATTCGAAATCGGTAATTCCACTAGTGATGGAATTTAAAGTTTTGGCATTAGAAATGTAGGCTCTTCTTTCATCTTGATCAGTTGGAAGATTGACAGGAGCTTTGTACCCATCCAGAACAGAGTGCCATACTTCAGGACCAAGAGACATTAGATAGTAGGACATCCTCTTTTTCCAAAAACCAAAATTCGTTCTATCAAAGATAGGTAGTTTCCCTGTTGCTTCCATGTTCTTCATTGTGCCTAAGAATCCTTCTTCCAGCTGTTAGGCTGATATTGAAGAAGCTGGCTCTGATACCAAATTGTTGGAAATACTGAGAGGGGGGTGAATCAGTATTTCTTTTCAATTGTTATTATAACCAGTTAGATTCTACACAAAAATCAGAGAAGTGAATAATTTTACTATAGAATGAAGGATAATGATCCTTTTTAAATGAATGAGTATAATAATTTCCAAGCACCAACTTGGACTTAATGAGGCTCCGACCTCTAGGGCTTGGACCCTATCTTATTCAAGGCACCAACCTTGTGTTTAGGGGCTCCTATCCGAAGGACACCAATCCCTTTTATCTTCTTTTGATAGAGAATGAAAATAGTACTTACTTGAAAGTCCTTGACATATTCTTCACTGTACAATCAGCTCCAAAACTGCTTATGTTGACTTCACTGCTTAATCATTTTTCTATACTTGTTGACTTCAATTCCAAGGTCACCTTGCTTCACTGTGTTGACAATATTACTTCATTGTTCAAGAGAGAGTTCTTCACTGTCCAAGGAGGAAATATCACTGTTGTATTTCACCATAAGTACACTAGCAAACTATAGTTTATTACACAAACTGTCCAGTATAATCAACAGTTCGAAATATTAGTGTCATAGATCCACCACAGTCAGCACCCTTAGTTTAACATAGATAGCACCTTGACTTGCTATAATAAATCTGTAGTGAAGTCTGAAATACAAAGAGAGTGTCTTGCTATCCTATGCACTGAAAGCTTCAGAAAAAATACGAAGTTTGGACCGTCCAGGAAAGAGTTCTGAGCCAAGGGTTTATACACAGTCCAAAATTCTCCACAGTCAGCAAGAATAGGCTCCCATAGACCAACGAAAACAGGAACAACAACTTCATTCTGAAGTTGTAAACTCAGTCCAAGAATATAGAGGGTAGACCTGAGTTAAGAACTGATGTATAGGCCCACGAGTCCGAGATATAGAGCCACAAATCCGAAGTACAGACCCTGCCTTGTCACTGTAATAACCCTGTAATGAATGATGAGAGACAATCCACCAATTCGAGCTATAAACTGATTTATTTTGCTTCCTGTTCTTATGTTATTCTTCCTGAAAGTTCATGAGATGTGAACTGTTATTCTCTTCACTGTATTAGATGACTGAATTTGATGATTCAAAAATGAAGTTCGAATCATGAATATATATATATGGTGATTTTTTTTAAACAAACGTCAACAACCATGTCCCTAAGGCAGACCGAATTTAGGAGCAAGAACAAGTCGGCTCAAAAGGAAAAGTAATTATTCCGCAACTTCAAAAATTCATATCTTCCAAACCACAGGGAGTTTTGGGGCATATGAGGACTCGTTGGAAAAAGGAAGGAGTCTTCTTCAAGATGGAAAAGGGCTCACTTCGATATCCTTCCGTAAATTTCCCCAATAAAGCATTTTTCTTGCTAACTGTCCTTGTATTCCTGTGCATAAAAAATTATGGACAGTGAGCCTTTATTTTCTTAAGTATTTTTCCCTAGTATTTCTTGTGCATGGGAGGATAGTAGCTTGAACAGAGCTGCTATGGATATATTCATCCAAGAATCATTAATGATATTTCCATCAATGCAAATTATTGACCAACAATTGACTGCTAACACTCTTTCATATGCAGCCTGCTTTTATTTCATTTCTAATTCTTCTACCTCTTTTGCCTTTTGTTCTACTTCCTCCTTAGCCTTCTAGATTTCTCCTTCTTTAGCCTTATTTCCTTCTTCTTTCTATTTCATTCTTTTAGAAACTAAATACTCATGCTAATCTACAATATCCTTTATGGAATTCTCATCAACAATTTCTTTCTCCTTGTAATCTTGTTCTTCCTTTCTCTTCCTTTCTTGTTCTATTAGTTCTTCTTGTTTGTTTCTCAGTTCAGCAAGAGAAGTGAATCCTTTGAATTTCTCTTCATCTTTGCCATGGGAAAATATATGTACTGTTTGGCTATTTCCCTATTGAAATTTTTGGATGAATACATATTTGTTGTTCTTTTGTCCTTGCTGTTATGGATGCATGTTCTATATTGCTAGTTCCTTTTATGTTGTCATGGGATAATCTTTGAAGGCCTTGCTTATGGAAATTAAAACTTAGCACTCTTATCTTTTGCTATGGATCACGATTCCCTTAAGATGTGTTTCAACACCACTAGAAGTAGATCTAACACCATCAGCAACATCCCTAGATTCATAACCACCATCAACACCTTATGTTTATTGAGCAAGTGATGTTGTTGTTTAAGCCACAATTGAAAGCAAGATGCTCATTACCCCGGTACCAGCACACCATCAGAAAAAACACCTCGTGTTTTCCCTGATAGCCTCTCATCTTTCAATATATCCATTGAACTCCTAGGAAACACTTTGAATCTCATAAGATTTGAGGTACAAGCTCATGTAGGCCTCTCCAAGGTCACACTGCATCTTATAGGAAAATATCTTGAAGTCCTCCAGGGTTTTGTCAACTTGTTGTTTTTGGAGCATCCCCTGTAACTTGATGATTTCATCTGTCATCCTCTTTCAACCTTCTTCATAGTCCTAAATCTACTTGGTCATGATGTGGACATTTTCCTGTGTATCTTGTAGAATGGCCACTCCTATTGACACTGTGGAAACAGGGTCCTTGTGAGTTTTATCAAGCAACACTACATCATTTATAATTTTTTCTTCTAAAAAGCTTCCTATCATCTTCCTTTTTCTAATTGTTATCCTGAAAAATTTTCTATTCCTTTTGTAAAAAATGTATGAATCTGGTATATCTGATGTGTCCTGGGCTGTAGGAACACACTTTGTTAAGTTCCCTATGACTAGTGGCAGACTTTGAGTTCCTAGATGGGCATTGCCCAATGCTGTTTCTTCATGTTGGGGAATGGAGATCCTTTTGCTTGATGAAGAAGAAGAGACTTATATGGTTTGAAACTAAACATCCTCATGTTGAATTCCTTGTTTCTCAACCTCTTTTGCTTTATTATCTACTTTTTTATTGTTGATGAACTCATTGAGTGCTAAAACTCTTTCATATGCCACCTGCTTTTATTTCATTTCAATTCTTCTACCTTTTTTTCCTTTTGTTCTACTTCCTCCTTGGCCTTCTGGATTGCTCCTTCTTTGGCCTTCTTTTCTTCTTCTTTCTATTTCAGTATTTTAGAAACCAAAAACTCCTGCCAATCTGCAATCTCCTTTTTGGACGTCTCATTAGCAATTTCTCGCTCCTTGTAATCTTGTTCAACCTCTTGATTTTATTGCGGGGCAAGCTTGCTAGATTTATTTTTTTCATTAATTGGATTTTTTTGATTTAATAATTTCTTGCTAGATTATGAAATAATTCGACCTCGAGATAAGGAAGTTCACATATATTGTGAATAAAATGATTAGCTTGGGATTGCATTCTCCCTAGGGTCAAGACACAATATGAATTTATCAG
The DNA here is from genome assembly GCA_034641835.2 of Pinus albicaulis. Lineage (NCBI taxonomy): Eukaryota > Viridiplantae > Streptophyta > Pinopsida > Pinales > Pinaceae > Pinus > Pinus albicaulis. Next base: position 129,182,916 of record CM076584.1, on the reverse strand, counting down.
GTAGAGCACAGAGCTTCATTGGAGCGATTGAAGGATGATGTGAATGGCATCCATGCCCTTACTGAGGTTCCTGGCTATGGAGTACTATCTATTAATCCCTTCTTCTATCAATGACCACCTCATTCCTTATGATCAACCACCTCTATTTATTTCTAGCACTAATCAACGTCTTTCAATGACCTTCCTGCAATGTCTATTTCCAGCCAAGATGAGTATCCTAGTATGAGTACACAAAACTACCCATTGGGGAATTTGCATTCCATAATTTGCATATTCTTGCTTAATATGCACAAATTCATACATTTCTACAGGGTACACAGAATAAAAAATACTATTAAGTTGTCAAAGTCATGTGATGACATATTCAACAAGATGATTTAGAGTGTAACATCTCATGAAGATTTGTACAATGTTGTTTCTGAGCAGGTTTTAGTCTAAACTTAACTTTAACTAAATTTGTTGCATTTCCTTCTAAATTTCCTGCTAATTCTGGTAGCTTGTATGTTACATGGGATTGAAATTGTTCTTACTGCACATCCAACACAAATATATAGACATTGAAATTGTTTTTACTTCACATCCAACAAAAATAAATAGACGGACTTTGCAATACAAACACCTGCAAACTCCCAATTAAGGACCTCTATTTCATAACCCCATAGTGAAGGAAGGTAAGGACAAGTCCAACCTTGGACCATTATTTATTTTGTTTCAACATAGAGAATGATTCAACATAGAGATAATCCCACCATGGCAAACCTAACACATAGTCTCCAGACAAGGTAATTTACCGTTAGAGGGGAAGCATTAAGGTATAAGATAGCACAGGGACAATAGCTTGGAAACCAATTCACAGAGACAATAACTTGGAAAAAAATTGAAGATTCAGTTGCATATCCTGTTTGATGAGCCGGATGTGATGCTAGCTGGTATGGTGTGATTCCGTTGTTGGTGGCCTGGTTGGTGTAGGCCCTAGTTGTTGCAGTACCTCCTTCTTTTGCTGCTTTCTAGTAAACTTCCTGGTTTCCCTCTTGGCTTTAGCACTTTTCCATAGCCTATCTTGGTTGCATCAACAACTGGAATAGATTAAACTACAGATCATGTGTAAGGTACGATTATCAGTTGGCTTTCTTTGCTATTTTTTCCCCTCAAAGAGTTAGCTAGAAGGCGAGGTTATTCCTAAGTTACTTATTGGGTGATTCACAAGCACATTTATGAGGAGGATGGCCCCACATCATTCTACAACACTCAATTATATTGGTTCTAAGTTTGGCCTCTATTCCCAACCCCAACTAAACTTAATGTCAATAGGTTCTTCTCAAAGTGCTTAGAGATTATGGACACTGCGTGATAGTCCTTTGTATGGTGAGTGTTACCCCTATAGATGTCATAAGGTGAAACCACTGCAATTCTACTATATTTTTACAGTAGCAAGAAATGGTGGGGATCAAGACCTATATTTCATCATATATAGTATATACCCTAATCTACCTTATCCACAAATGGGTTCATGAAAAAACCAATCTATCTCTATAACATGGGGCAATCATTCTGTAGATGGCCTTTTGTCTTGCATAACATGTACCACACCATATCCCTTTCATTTTGATTTCCCTTCATCAGCTCTAGAATATGCTTAGATAAAGTTGTTAGTTTATAATTAAACTATGCCAACCCTAGAGCCAATCTTGGAATCAAATCTTTAGTCAATTTACTAATGGACTCCATCAAACAACTTTGACCAAATAAGGCTAGGTTCTGCTCATGGGTATACGTTATACTTGTTCTCATTTCACTCAACTGTTACCAAATAAACTATGGGCCTATTGCTCACGGGTATCTAGTAAACCTGGGCTCTCTTCAAACGATTGGGCCCAATAGCTATCTTATGCCAACAACTCAATGGAACATGCTAATGTTCTCTATTCAATCCACTGTTCCCAAATAAGCCAGGTTCTCTCATCACCCAACCCTCCAGACAAGTGAATGAAATACCCTGCCTTATCAAACCCTACCTCAACCCTGACTTCACTTACCTTCATTCCTACCCTACGATTTGAACCAACATAAATCCTTCGGGTCTTGGCTATTGAATGACCAGAGTTGCTCCTACAACTACACTCATAGAACTAAACAATACTGGGAACAAATTCTGTTTTCATTTAGCAGTCACACTTACGATAATACTGAGGACAAATTTTGATTTCCTTTAGCATTCACAATTACGAAAATACTGAGGACAAATTTTGATTTCCTTTAGCAGTCACACTTACACTATTCAAAGCTATGGTAGAAGGTGTATTATGACTACTAATTAAACACACACTTTTGATTTGCATATCAATGGTAGGACGTAGGATGGATTGGCATCACTATAATTTTGGTTTGCTTCTTTAGTGACATGTCTTTATACAGGGTTAGAATACCAAAATGACACAAATTCAAATGCCTATTCTTGATTCTACTCTTCCATGGCTTCTACAATGACTTTCTACTCTTCCAAGGCTTCTGCAATGACTTCTAGGTTAGTAGACTTTTACCCATGTTCGCCACATCGTTATGCATCTACCATCTACACTCTTTATAATTTCCTTTGAGTTTTGTGAACTCTTGTCTTCTCCACATCACCATGCTCTCTTGTTCTCCACCTATCAATGTAAATTATAACATCAACCTGCCCAAATGGAATATGGTCTGTCATCAACTTGCCCAAATGGAATATGGTCTATCATCAGCCTGCCCCAATGGAATCTGTGTTATTGGAGCTTGAGGGTTGGCCAAGGCCATTGTATTACGAACAAACATTTACTTACGACCCTTGTTGATTTAGTTCGCCATTGGAAGTCAATTCATTCACACTTCCAGAATCACTAATCACAGAAGAAAGTCCACTGCCTCTTGTTCTATTGGAAGGGACTTGCTGCTTCGCAGCCATTCTTGTTTATTTAGAAATGTCACACTCACTCTTAATTAACATGTTATGAAAGATGTCATAAGCGACACTAACATGGAGTGGAATTCTAGAAGCTTAAGAACATGTGAGCATGAAGTTCATGGAGTGGAGTTCTAGAAGCTTAAGAATGTGTGAGCATGGAGTTCTCTTGGTTATTTCAAGTGTGATTATAGGAGATGTATATGCATTCTAGCTAAGAGTAAGGAACATACATTTGATAGTGTGAACCATGTATTTAAAAAAAATCCTATTATCATAATTTTAGAAGTGTATGACGTTTAATAATATGAGACGATGCATTAAAATTCCATATTATATGATAACAATAGTTCCAAAAAATGCCTTTTTTTATTAATAAATGAGGTTGTAACTATTTTGGGATTTCCGCTTGAGGACTAGAATGTATTAGAGAACAATGGAGAAAAATATTGTAATGTTGTTACATAGATCTCATACCGTTCATATCCGGTTTTATCGGAGTAGATTGGTTCTAATCAATCACTATAAATGTAATCCACGATTTGCAAATAAAAAATATATTGTGTGTCAATTGTTGCTGTCATTTCAATTTTTAATTTGGTATCAGAGCAGGCACAGGGGCACTTAGGGCATGAACAGAGATGCGTGAAGGAGAAGCTCATGATGTGCGCTGTTAGATCTGCATAAACTGTAGCCGCTGGAGTTGTGCGGGTGTGAGGAGACTGCATATGATGTTGCTGTAGCAAACATCGTGGAAAAGAAATCCGCAGGAACGAACCATCAATCCAATTTGGTATCCGCAAAAGCATTGGTGAGGTTATTTTTACTGAATAATATCATTTGTTTTAGATCGCAGAGTTATTTTTTGTGCAAAAGGGTAAATATTTTCTTTCCAACATGGAACCTATTGCATTGGAAAAGTTTAATGGCTTTAATTTCCACACTTGGAAGGTAAAAATTTAGCTGCAAATGATGAGTAGGAATCTGTGGAATATTGTACAAGGCACGGAAAAAGCACCTACAGATGCTAGACAGTTAATTGAATGGGAAAAAAGAGAGGAAAGAGCCAATTCTATCCTTGGACTATCACTTGTAGATTCCTAGCTACATATTATTGACTTACAGAAATCTTCTGTTAAAATATGGGATGAATTGAATAAGGTATTTGGGGCAAAAGCTGTTAATGCAAATTTTTTCTTAAAGTTACAATTGTTTAAACTCCAAATGCATAGTGAGACATCATTGTCAACACACATAAATGAGTTAAAAGCTTTGATGAGACAGTTGACAGAAATTGATTCTAAAGTAGATGAGGATGATGCAAAGGCAATTTTATTAAATAGCTTGTCTTCAAAATATGATAATGCCATATTTACTCTAATTCAAATGCCACTCCAAAAACTTGATGAAATGATAGCAGCTCTTATGGCAGAAGAAAAGAGGATAGGTGACACAGAGGCTAGTCCACACAATGAACTTGCACTATTATCCAAGGGAAGGGTGAATAAAAATAAGATTGAATGCTTCTATTGTCATAAATATGGACATACAACATTAAATTGCAAAATTCGAGCCCAAGATCTTTTGAATGGAAGATTGAAACAATCAACCTATGTAGCATTTTCAGAAGATTCACTTGATGCTATATTTGAAGACTCTTCAAGTGACAATGAACCTTCCGAACCATCTCTCAAACTTTTCTAAAGAAAGTTTTGTGACGTGGTGTGCAAATGTGTGGTGTGGTGTGGAATATATCATTATAGTGTGGGGTTTAAGTTTATATTTTTTTGTAAAGGTCACTTTGTAGGATTGATCGTTGATCATATTCTGTACCTAGAATATTTTCCTATATGACTATTGAAATTTATCATTCGGGGTTATTTCATAGATGGAAATATTTCAATAGGGTAGTTCAGTGTCGAGACTGTACTTCGGGGGTGTCAAGAATTCTTAATCTTACAAATTCAACATTGTTGGTCAGAAACAAGTGTATTTTAAATGGTTTAAATGGTAGCTCGAAAATGATGGAGAAAAGAGCATTGTCTATGAGATCTCAAAGTGGGTACAAGTGTTAATAAAGACCATGACAGACAAGTGTTTGCATTAAATTAGTGTGTTCTCCATTTCTCCATTAAGGGGGAGTATTAGAGAATAGTGGAGAAAAATATTGTAATGTTGTTACACATATCTCATACTGTTCAGATCCGGTTTTATCGGAGTAGATTGGTTCTAATCAATCACTATAAATGTAATCCACGATTTGCAAATAAAAAATATACTGTGTATCAATTGCTGTCATTTCAATTTTTAATTTAGATAAAAGTCATAGATATAAAAAGAGAAAAACAACCAATTAAATTGTTGATTATTTCTTATTTATATTTTTAGTTAATTAATTAATTTATTTTTCTAGTTAAATTTTATTATTATTTATTTATCATTTATTTTTCTTTAAATTTTCTTTTTGTTTCATTTACTTTTATATATAATTAAATATTGTTTTTCCAATAATATTAATCATTTCAAATCTATGCTTGAGTCTTTTAATTTTAATTATATTTATTTCTATACAAATTTATAAATTTTATATCGAATTACAAAGTAAAAATAAACGCACAGGAGTTATATTTAATTTACCGTATAATAACCCCAGATAACTTTAATTAATTTACCCTATAATAACCTAACCCAAGATAACTTTAACGTGAACTATATTTGATTATATTTTGTCATCCACTCTATTTATCGTCACATAAAACATAAGTTTAACCATCAACCTCTTGATTTTATTTCATCATCCACTATTGATCCTCATATATGTTCACAGTCCACCCTAAAGGGTTTAAATCCAAATGGTTCATGAATTACATGGAGCTAAGCAAGGGTCTTATTTGGGAAGGGGAAAAAGGCAAACAGATTCTGCAGAATTCTAGAGGATTAAAGATTTTGGAATTATTTTGTTTGTTTGTCATTTTGGAATGTCGGTAAACGACCAGTTGCAGGCAAACCCTACCCTTTTTGAAATTCTCAAACATGTGATGTCGTTGAATGACAGAGAGAGACCCAAAATGTATAGACGTGTGGAGCGGGATGAATAAAATGTGAACATGTACGTGTGTCATGGTCAAATTCCATTGCCTGCACCTGCTCGACACGTTTAACTAACCTCCCACGTTTCACAGTAATCAGCTGCCACCAAAATGCTCAGGATGTCGATAAGTTCGGCTGTGCCCAAAATTTGTAGAAGAAGAGGTGATGGGCACGAAAGAGATATCAGTTGAAGTTACTATTAAGGATATTTCTAGTTGGAGAAAGGCGACTGCGTTCTGTTCTGTTTTGTAATTGGGTTTCTTTGTTCGTTGAGAAAAGTGTACTGTGCGTGAGCGAAAAGTGAAAGATGGCACAGAAGGAAGATGTGAGAGAGCTGGACGCCAAGGCGCGGGAGGGAGAAACCGTCGTGCCCGGTGGCACGGGAGGCAAGTCCCTTGATGCCCAAGAGCGTCTTGCAGAAGGTACTCAAAGTCTTGTATTATAAAACAATATTTCATTGTATTGTAATAATAATAATAATATATTATGGATCTAATGATTTTTATTGAATTGCAGGGCGTAGCAGAGGAGGCCAAACTCGAAAGGAACAAATTGGCAACGAAGGTTACCAGGAGATGGGCCGCAAAGGAGGGCTTAGTACTACGGATAAATCTGGTGGAGAACGGGCAGCTGAAGAGGGTATTCCGATAGACGAGTCCAAATACAAGAACACTTGATTCCTCTTAGCGTTTTCCCAAGATATATATATACATAGATATATTTGTATATATATACTTTGTGTTTCAACTTTCACCGTCATGTAATTCTCTGTGTTTCAACGTCTGGCATCTTATTTATTCTTCTTTCTGAATGTCTACGATAATGTAATTATCGTTTCCTTTGTGGAGTACGTTGTTGTTTTATGCCCATTCGTTAGTGTTTGTTTCTCCTGTATTGTGGAGTACGTTGTTGTTTTATGCCCATTCGTTAGTGTTTCTCCTGTATTTAATGAAATAAATTTCTTTCTTTGTCATACACTGGATTGGACTCTGCCTCCTTAAAGTTTCTCAAAGTTTAGTTTTTGATGTATTTAATCAGTTAAATTTATTGATTCTTTGTCAATAACTCTTAAGCATTCTGAAATAAATTTCTTAAATTCAGTAAATAAATAAATTTAAGAAATAAATTACCCTGGATTGGACTCTGCCTCCTTTCTTAAATTCAGTAAATAAATAAATTTAAGAAATAAATTACCCTGGATTGGACTCTGCCTCCTTATAGTTTCTCGAAGTTTAGTTTTTGTTTCTTAAAGTTTAGTTTTTCATTCAGTAAATAAATAAATTTAAGAATAGTTTCTCGAAGTTTAGTTTTTGTTTCTTAAAGTTTAGTTTTTCATTCAGTAAATAAATAAATTTAAGAAATAAAATACACTGGATTGGACTCTGCCTCCTTAAAGTTTCTCGAAGTTTAGTTTTTGTTTCTTAAAATTTAGTTTTTCATGTATTTAATGAAGTAAATTTCTTTGTCAATAAACTCTTGAAGCATTCTGAAATAAATTTAAGAAATAAATTTCTTAAATTCAGTAAATAAATAATTTCCTTCTTTGTCATACACTGGATTGGACTCTGCCTCCTTAAAGTTTCTCGAAGTTTAGTTTTTGTTTCTTAAACTTTAGTTTTTGATGTATTTAATCAAGTAAAATTCTTTGTCAATAAACTCTTAAGCATTCTGAAGTAAATTTCTTTGTCAATAAACTCTTAGAAGCATTCTGAAATAAATTTAAAAAATAAATTTCTTAAATTAAGTAAATAAATAATTTCCTTCTTTGTCATACACTGGATTGGACTCTGCCTCCTTAAAGTTTCTCAAAGTTTAAATAATTTCCTTCTTTGTCATACACTGGATTGGACTCTGCCTCCTTAAAGTTTCTCAAAGTTTAGTTTTTGTTTCTTAAATTTTAGTTTTTGATGTTGTTTCTTAAACTTTAGTTTTTGATGTATTTTATCAAGTAAAATTCTTTGTCAATAAACTCTTGAAGCATTCTGAAATAAATTTCTTAAATTCAGTCAATAAATAAAGTTTAGTTTTTGATGTATTTAATCAAGTAAAATTCTTAGTCAATAAACTCTTGAAGCATTCTGAAATAAATTTCTTAAATTAAATCAATAAATAAATTTAAGAAATAAATTACACTGGATTGGACTCTGCCTCCTTAAAGTTTCTCAAAGTTTAGTTTTTGTTTCTTATAAGTTTAGTTTTTCATATATTTGATGAAGTAAATTTCTTTGTCAATAAACTCTTGAAGCATTCTGAAATAAATTTCTTAAATTCAGTAAATTTCTTAAATTTAAGAAATAAATTAAGTTTAGTAGTAAATTTCTTTCCCAATAAACTCTTGATTCATTTACTTCTTTGTCATACACTAGATAAACTCTTGATTCATTTACTTCTTTGTCATACACTGGATTGGACTCTGCCTCTTTAAAGTTTCTTAAAGTTTAGTTTTTGATGTATTTAATGAAGTAAGTTTCTTTGTCAATAAACTCTTGATTCATTTACTTCTTTGTCATACACTGATTCATTTGATTCATTTAGACTCTGCCTCCTTAAAGTTTAGTTTTTGATGTATTTAATGAAGTAAATTTCTTTGTCAATAAACTCTTTTTTGAAGCATTTAATGAAATAAATTTTTTTATCCATGAACTCTTCATTCATTTAGTTTCTTTTTCAATAAACTCTTGATTCATCTACTTCTTTGTCATACACTGATTCATTTGATTCATTTACTTCTTTGTCATACACTGGATTGGACTCTGCCTCCTTAAAGTTTAGTTTTTGATGTATTTAATGAAGTAAATTTCTTTGTCAATAAACTCTTTTTTGAAGCATTTAATGAAATAAACTTCTTTATCCATGAACTCTTCATTCATTTAATGAAATGAACTTCTCTTGATTCATTTACTTCTTTGTCATACATTGGATTGGACTCTGCCTCAAAGTTTTTTTAAGTTTAGTTTTTTATATATTTAATGAAGTAAGTTTCTTTGTCAATAAACTCTTGAAGCATTTAATGAAATAATTTTCTTTATCAATAAGCTCTTGATTCATTTAATGAAATAAATTTCTTTGTTTTACAATAAACCCTTGATGCATAGCATTTAATGAAATAAATAAATTTATTTACTTCTTTGTTTTGATGCATTTAATGAAATAAATTTCTTTGTCTTACAATAAACTCTTGATACACTTATTTCTTTCTCATTAAATTTCTTTGTCTTACAATAAACTCTTGATACATTTATTTCTTTGTTTTGATTCATTTAATGAAATAAATTTCTATGTCATACAATAAACTCTTGATTTCTTAAATGAAATAAATTTCTTTGTCATACAATAGACTCTTGTTGATGCATTTAATGAAATAAATTTCTGTCATACAATAAACTCTTGTTGATGAATTTAATGAAATAAATTTCTTTGTACTTTGTCATACAATAAACTCGGCGAGCCTTATTTCAGCTGCCATAGGCCCATTAATGCGGCCCAGGCAGCTGATGCCGGCCCTCGGATTAAAGCACACGATCATCGTGCGGTCGGCATCAGCTGCCTGGGCCGCATTAATGGGCCTATGGCAGCTGAAATAAGGCTCGCCAATAAACTCTTCTTGATGCATTTAATGAAATAAATTTCTTTGTCAAACAACATACTTCTTGATTCATTTAATGAAATAATTTTCTTTAATGAAATAAATTTCTTTGTCATACAATACACTTGATTCATTTAATGAAATAATTTTCTTTAATGAAATAAATTTCTTTGTCATACAATAAACTCTCATGCATTTAATGAAATAAATTTCTTAAATTTCTTTGTCATACGATAAACTCTTGATTCATTTAAGGAAATAATTTGATTCATTTAAGGAAATAATTTTCTTTGTCTTGATGCATTTAATGAAATAAATTTCTGTCATACAATGGAGCGTAAAGTTTTGATGAAATAAATTTCTTTGTCATAAACTCTTAATTCATTTAATGAAATAAATTTTTTTGTCATACAATGGAGCGTAAAAGTTTTGATGAAATAAATTTCTTTGTCATACACTGGACTCAGGACTCTGTCTCGTAAAGTTTTTAGCGAGTTCAAGTTCACTAAATTTACCGCACGTAATTCTTTGTTATACACTGGACTGGACTCAGGACTCCGCCTCGTAAAGGTTTTAGCGAGTTCAAGTTCACTAAATTTATGGCACGTAAAGTTTTGTTGTGAGTTCATTAAAGTTTTGTTTTATTTAATGAAATAAATTTCTTTGTCATACACTGGACTGTGCCTCGTAAAGTTTTTAGCGAGTTCAAGTTCACTAAATTTGTGGCACGTAAAGCTTTGTTGTGAGTTCATTAAAGTTTTGTTTTATTTAATGAAGTAAATTTCTTTGTCATACACTGGACTGGACTCTGCCTCGTAACGAGTTCAGGTTCGCTAAATTTACTGCACTCGGACTGTGGACGATATTACTTATTTTGCATTCTGTTAAATTTACCGCACTCGGACTAGTAGACAATATTACTTATTTTGCATTCTGTTGAATTTAACTAATGATTTATTCTGTTTAAATTTAAGTACTTTTGAGTTATTCTGTTAAATTGACCGCGTAAACTCTTGATGTGGGCAAGGCCAATTTTGATGTGGTGAAGAAAAATTAAATTTGGCGAAGGAATATATAATTTAACAAGTTGAAAGGAACATATAATTTAATATAAATTATATAACCATTTGCCCATTTTATGGGCAAGGTTTGATGTGGTAAAGACCAAAGGAACATATAATTTAACAAGTTGAAAGGAACATATAATTTAATATAAATTTAATATAACCATTTGCCCATTTTATGGGCAAGGTTTGATGTGGTAAAGACCAAAGGAACATATAATTTAATTTATTGCTGATGGACTAAAATTTGGTAATTTAATTTATTGGTGATGGAACAAATAACCACAAGGTTTGATATGGTGAGGAACAAATAACCATATTAGGTCCATTTGGTGAATGAACAAATAACCATTTAACCAAATGAACAAATAACCATTTATGCGGTTTGATGTGGTAAAGATCAAAAGTCCATTTGGTGAAAGAATAAATAACCATTTATGCCCCAAGGTTTTATGGTAAAGACCAAAGAATAAATAACCATTTATGCCCCAAGGTTTTATGGTAAAGACCAAAAGAACATATAATTAAATTTGGTGATGGAACAAATAACCATTCTTTCTATTTGGTGAAAGAACTCATGGTTTTACCTTTTATGGGCAAGGTGAAAGAACATATAATTTAATTTAATTTGGTGATGTTGGTGATGGAACAAATGCAAATAACTAATGTTTGGGCAAGGTGAAAGAACATATAATTTAATTTAATTTGGTGATGTTGGTGATGGAACAAATACAAATAACTAATGTTTGGTTTGGTGATGGAACAAATAACCATTTAGTCTATTTGTTGAAAGAACTCATGGAACAAATAACCATTTAGTCTATTTGTTGAAAGAACTCATGGTTTGGTTTTATGGGCAAGGTGAAAGAACATATAATTTAATTTGGTGATGGAACAAATACAAAGAACTAAATGGTTTTATGGGCAAGGTTTTATTTGGTGAAAGAAAAAACCAAGGTTTTATGGTAAAGACCAAAAGAATATATAACTATTATGGGCAAGGTTTTATGGTAAAGACCATAAGAACATATAATTTAATTTGGTGATGGAACAAATAACCATTCTGTCTATTTGGTGAAAGAACTAATTTAGTCTATTTGGTGAAAGAACTAATTTAGTCTATTTGGTGAAAGAACTAATTTGGTGATGAAACAAATAAGCATTTTTTCGGTGAAAGAACAAATAACCATTTAGTAGTCCATTTGGTGAAAGAAAAAATATTTGATGTGGTAAAGACCAAAAGAACATATAATTTAATTTGGTGATGGAACAAATAACCATTCTTTCTATTTGGTGAAAGAACAAATAACCATTTATTCCATTTGGTGAAAGAACAAATAAGAACAAATAACCATTCTTTCCATTTGGTGAAAGAACAAATAACCATTTTAGCCCATTTTATGGGTAAGGTTTGATGTGGTGTGGTGAAGACAAGGAACATATAATTTTATGGGCAAGGTTTGATGTGGTGTGGTGAAGACAAGGAACATATAATTTAATTTGGTGATGGAACAAATAACCATTTAGTCTACAGGGCAAGGTTTGATATTTAATTTGGTGATGGAACAAATAACCATTTAGTCTACAAGGCAAGGTTTGATATGAGATATGGTGAAGGAAAAAATAACCATTCTTGAACTAATTTGGTGATGGACGAAATGGAACAAATAACCATTTAGTCTATCCATTTTAGCCCATTTATGATGAAGGAACAAATAACTGTCCATTTGGTGAAATAAGAAGTAACCATTTTAGCCCATTTATGGGCAAGGTTTGATGCGGTTGAGGAACAAATAACCATTTAGTCCATTTTATGGGCAAGGTTTGATGCGGTCAAGGAACAAATTATTAGAAATTGTGAGAGAGAAGAAACGCACAACATTCACACACAAATAATTATTTTCTATATATTAAATCACGCTAATACATTATAATATTTATAGTGCTGCTGAGATCCAACTAATTCCATTCTTGGAGGGAGTAGTTGAGTGAATCTCTCAACATCCTCCAACACACCAAATCAATCCCTAAACTATAGTATGCATCATAAATGAGGCATTATCTCAACACAAATAACTCTGTAGGCAACGCCAATTTTGTTTATGGGCAAGGTTTGATGCTGTGAAGGAACAAATAACTCTGTAGGCAAGGCCAATTTTGTTTTATAAGTTAAGGCCAATTTTTGTAAATTAAGGCCCAACCTACAAATTTATTTTTACTGGCTTAGTTCTTCCACCAAATTTATTTGTACTTATTTGTTCCTTTACCATTTCTTCACAAAAGTTATTGGTTCTTTTACAATTATATGTTACTTCACAAAATTTATTGATTCCTTTGGTTCTTTTACCATTATATGTTACTTCATAAAAGTTATTGGTTCTTTTACCATTATATGTTACTTCCTTTTACCATTACTTCACAAAAGTTCTTCAACCAAATTTATTTGTACTTATTTGTTCCTTTATCATTACTTCACAAAAGTTATTGGTTCCTTTACCATTATATGTTACTTCACAAAAGTTATTGGTTCCTTTAAATTTATATGTTACTTCCCTTTACCATTACTTCACAAAAGTTATTGGTTCCTTTACCATTATATTTTACTTCACAAAATTTATTTGTTCTTTTACCAACTTTACCAAAATTGACATTTTTCGTTATTTATTTCCTTTACTAAAATTAACTTTGATTTATTTCCTTTACCAAAATTACCAAAATTGGCATTCTTCCTTATTTATTTCCTTTACCAAAATTAATTTTGTACCTTTAGCCAAAATTGGCCTTCTTCTTTATTTATTTCCTTTACCAAAATTAGCTTTCTACCTTTAGCCTTGTTCCAAATTTACCAAAATTTGTACCTTTCCCAACACTACCTTTCCCAACATTGAATTCAAGTTAATGAGTTCATGGCTCTTATGCAGGTATGGCAGATCAACTTAAAATAATTGCAGAAACCGCTATCTTATGCAGATTCAATGGAATGTGGCCTCGCACAAAGGAACTCTATTAGTGGATCTACGCCAACTGGACGAAAAAATGCAAGATCAGCTTCTACTCAAAGGGTGTCTGCATAGTACTGTTTGATCACATCGAGGATTATCATCAAGCCCTAACAGAAGGCCCGTGGTTTTGGGGAGCAGCAAGGCTATTCATCACCCCCTGGTTCCTTGATTTCGACCCAGCAACAATAGTCATCACCAGGACTCCAGTCTGGGTCAGGCTTCCCAATTTACCTGCCCATTTATGGCACTTTCAGTCTACCGAGGAATAGGAAACACCCTGGGACGCTATCTGACTACAGATCACTTCCGGGAGTCCCAAGGCCTATACACATACTGCAGAATATGTGTGGAAATAGACATAAGTAAAGGTCTGCCCGACCAAATTAATCTCAAGATAGGGGATTTCTTATGGACACAGATCTTAGATTATGAGAATACTGCCTTCCGCTGTCGCCATTGTCACTAAACAAGGCACCTTCAGAATTCTTGCTCCACATTCCTTAGAAAAAAAAGGAAAACAATTTAAAATCCAAATCCAAAAGATGGATACCATGTAGTCTGCATCCCATGGATGAATCTAGGTCCTTGAGTTCAGAGGATGAAAAGAATGAGGCAGACATGGATCATGCCAACAGATGAATGATTTGTCATCCGCCGTTCCTGAGGATCCTTCAAACACAACGATCTCTCAGAAACACACTCATGAGACCTCCTCCTCTGATACAGATGAGGAGACTCCTCCCACTGTCAACACCAGTCTACAAGTGGTTCTTTCCCGTCCACACCAAGCCAGATGGGTAAAATTTATCAAAAAGAAAGGGAAAAAACCTCGCATGGAGGCTTCTGCCCATTCTGGATAGAACCGAGCTCATTTCTTCTAGTTCTCTATGTCACGCTCCATAGCTCTTTTGCTTGTTTCTCTTACTCTCTTCGGGACCGAGGTTGATAGTTCATCATTTCCAGTTAGCCTGTTTCTTGCCTATCTTGGTTGTAATTCCACCTTGTACTATATTTTTGCTTAATAGAATTAGTCTTACTCAGAAAAAAAAACAAGGGGCAAGGCTAAAGGTACAAATAAATTTGGTAATTTTGTAGGTATGGGCAATTTTGGTGAAGGAAATAATTTGGTTGGTAATTTTGTAGGTATGGCCAATATTGGTAAAATTTTGGTAAAGGAAATAATTTTGTTAATTTGGTGAAGTAACAAGGAACAAGGCTAAATTTGGTAATTTTGTAGGTATTGCCAATTTTGGTAAATTTTTGTGAAGGAAGGAATAAGTACAAATTTAAAGGTACAAATAAATTTGGTAATTTTGTAGGCATTGCCAATTGTGGTAAATTTTGGTGAAGGAAGGAATAAGTACAAATAAATTTGTGAAGGAATAACTACCAAATAATTTTGGTAATTTGGTGAAGTGACAAGGAACTAGGCTAATTTTGGTAAAGGAATTAATTTGGTAAAGTAAAAAATTTGGTGAAGTATTATTTGGTAATTTGGTGAAGTAACAAGCAACCAAGCTAATTTTTGTAAAGGAATTAAGCTAATTTTGGTAAAGGAATTAATTTGGTAATTTGGTGAAGTAAAAAATTTAGTGGAGTAACAAGGAACTAGGCTAATTTTGGTAAAGGAATTAATTTGGTACTAATTTTGGTAAAGGAATTAAGTTGGTAATTTGGTGAAGTAACAAGAGGCTAATTTTGGTAAAGGAATTAATTTGATAATTTTGGTAATTTGGTGAAGTATTATTTGATAAATTGGTGAAGTAACAAGGAACCAGGCTAATTTTGGTAAAGGAATTAATTGGTTAATTTGGTGAAGTAACAAGGAACAAGGTTAATTTTGGTAAAGGAAATAATTTGGTGAAGGAACAAGGCCAAAAATGTACAAATAAATTTGGTAAAGGAATATGGCTAATTTTGGTAAGCCAAAAGGTACAAAAACATGTACAAAAACTTGGCTACTTTTGGTTAGCCAAAAAAGTACAAAACTTAGGTAGGTGAAGAAATTTTGGTAAGCCAAAAAGGTACAAAAACTTAGGTAGGTAGGCCAAGAAACAAATAACTTTGTAGGTAAGGTAAAAAAAACTTTAGTGTGGTGAAGGACCCAATAACTTTTGGAGGTAAAGCTAATTTTGATAAATTTTGGGAAAGGTATAAATAAGTACTACCAATTTTGGTAAATTTTGGAAAAGGTAAAAATTCTCGTAAATTTGGAACTTTGTAAGTAAGGCTAAAGTAAGGCTAATTTTGGTAAAATTTTGTGAAGTTACAAATAAGTATGACCAATTTTGGTAAATTTTGGGAAAGGTACAAATTTTGGTAAATTTGGAATCAGGCTAAAGGTACAAAGTTAATTTTGGTAAAATAAATAAATAAGGAAGAAGGCCAATTTTGGCTAAAGGTACAAAGCTAATTTTGGTAAAGAAAATAAATCAAAGCTAATTTTGGTAAAGGAAATAAATAAGGAAGAAGGCCAATTTTGGCAAAGTTGGTAAATGAACAAATAACTTTTTTGAAGTAACACATAATGGTAAAGGAACAAATACGTACAAATAAGTTTAAATTTGGCTAAGGAACTCAACAAATTTGTACAAATAAATTTTAAATTTGGTGGAGGAAAAGAACAAATGTATACAAATAAATTTTGTGGAGGAACAAGGCCAAAGGTAAAAATAATTTGGAACAAATAGGTACAAATAAATTTGGTAAAGGTAATAAGTAAATGAACAAATATTTACAAATAAATTTGGTGGAGGTTTGGCCAGGCTAAAGGTAAAAATAAATTTGGTAAAGGTAATAATGGTAAAGGAACAAATACATACAAATACATAAATAAATTTGGTGGAGGGACAAGGCGAAAGGTAAAAAAATTTTTGGAACAAATACGTAAAATAAATTTGGTTAAATTTGGTAAACGAACCAGGCCAAATAACTTCTGTGAATTAACATATACTGATAAAAGAATACGTATAAATAAATATGAAACAAATATGTAAATTTAAATTTGGTAAAAGAACTAGACCAGATAACTTTTGTGAAGTGACATATAATGGTAAAGGAATAAATACGTAACAAATAAATTGGTGAAGAAACAAGGGCAAATAACTTTTGAATTTGGTGAAAGATGGTGAAGGAAGTAGGCCAAATAGTTTTTGTGAAGTAACATATACATACAAATAAATTTGGTAAAATATACAAATAAATTTGGTTAAATTTTGATAAAAAAACAAGACCAAAAATATTAGAACAAATATCTACAAATAAATTTAGTGAAAAAAACAAAACTAAAGATAAAAATAAATTTGAAACAATTACCTACTAATGAAGAAAGGAGGAATTTGGTTAAAAAAAGGAACAAGGCCAAAGGTGCACCTACGTTCTTCGGTCAGGCTAGGCTGGGACGGAATTGGTGGGCGGGAGAACGTATTCGTATGAATATTTCATGATTTTTGTAGCTTCGTAGCGATTCATGCCAAACCTCCCACACACCTAAGTATTGATTGTCTCCAGTTCTCGGTTCTCACACCTCCTCGTTGATTGTGTTAATGGTTGGTCTAGCTTCTTTGTTTGGTGGTCTGGGGTCACCAAGGTTCACATTCTTCTATCGGTTTTGGGCTTCCCACCTTTCAATCTCGTACAACCCATAGCCGAACTGACATACTCATATCGATTCTTTTCTAAATTATTCGATAGCTTAATTACTATTGAGATCAAAACAACACAACAGATGGAAACACATCAGAATAGAAATAAAAATGATAGGAGAAATTAGATAAACACAGAGACTGGAGAAAGAGAATAAAAAAACAGATTCATAACAGGAGGCCAGGCCTTGCTTGCCTTGACATGCTCAGGCAGAGGCAAGAATACAATTTATAGCAGCAGAGAAGGGCTAATTCTGCATGTGAAAAAACATATGGATACATTGTCAAGCCGGGCGGCACGTTAGGTTCGGCGCCGTTAGGACGACGTTGGTCGGCTGGGTTAGGTGCCGACATACGGTTTCACATTTAACATTCTCCCACTTGAAGCCGAATGAAGAATCTCGAATCAAGTCACACCGATACCTATCATGCCTCTACATAACTCATGCTTACTTCTTGGTAGAATCTTAGTGAGCATATCAGCAGGGTTCTTATTTGTATGGATCTTTTCCAAATATAACTGCCCTTCCTCCAACACATGTCGGATCCAATGGTACCTTAAGTTAATGTGCTTGGTTTTTGAGTGAAATGTTGGATTTTTCGCCAAGTGAATGGCACTCTGACTATCACAGTACAACACATACTTGTCCTGCTTGATTCCTATCTCTCCTAGGAATCGTTGCATCCCCAACATTTCTTTGCAAGCCTCTGTTGCAGCTATGTACTCTGCTTTTGTTGTAGAGAGAGCTACTATTATTTGTAGCCTTGACGCCCAAGATACAACTGCACCTGCAAATGTGTACAAATAACCTGTAGTGGAATTTTTGGTGTCGATATCTCCAGCCATATCTGCATTTGTAAAACCTTCAAGCACATTATCATTATTACCAAAACATAAGCAATAATGACTAGTACCCTTAAGATACCTGGAAATCCATTTTACTGCTTGCTAATGTTGTTTTCCTGGATTCGCAAGGAATCTTCTCACAACTCCCACTGAATATGCAATGTCTGGTCGTGTGCATACGATGGCATACATCAATGACAGCGAAAAAACTTAAAGTCGGCCCCTAAGGAGAGCTGGTCTCTTTTCGTAGCTCTGTCAGCATTTCTCTTCTAAAACCCCGTTCTCCTCCTCCACGTGGTCTACCCCAACTTCTTTGGTTTTATTTATCAAATTCGAGGAATTTGATAAATAAACATTATCAACAACCTTTGAAAATTAAAATATATCTCTCGGGCTTATATTCCACCGCTAAACCTTATAACCAAGGGTTTAATCCTTCGAACTTTATATAAATACCCGACGCTTTTTAAAAAAATGACTTATAATGGACCTTTGGTTCCGGCCCCACATATATAATCGATGGCCCAATCAAATACTCGCATCATACCTTGGTTATCCCTCGTGCATCTTCCGAATATGACCACCGTCCAATGGCTTCCCTCCATATCGATAGTGTTCAACGATATCGCACGACCTCCCTGGTCGAACGTTAACGTGCGATGGCAATGCAAAAGGGTGGTTTTCGGGGTCCCACCTTGGCTACGTGTCCACTTTTCTATGGAATCGCTTCCAATTTGAAAATACCGCTTATCCCACAAAAGCGGTGCGATATGGGAAACCTGGTTTGTAAATCCACTCGCAGTTTCAGAATAGTGGTTGACCACGGTTAATCGCCTTCCTCCCTATGCTCTCCATTTGTTAACTCAGGGCAGGCCTCGGGTCAGGATTCCGATAGCAAAACAATTCTATCTCTGCGTAAGCGGGGTTTGCACTATCATTAAACAGAGTTCGACGACCATAATTTCTCTACACAGACCTCGCCTGCGGGTGGGATTAATTCAATAGGGTTTGTTCAGATAATCCAAGAGAAATAGTAGACAGAAGGATGCAGAGACTATACAACAGTTCCATTCAGAGACTATATACGCACAGAGTTCAATCGCCTCACAGTTAAACAAATTTCCTCACAATATCAATTCAAGACAATTTGATAATCAACAGGAATTGAAATTCATTTAATCGGAAGCAATTGCTTAACACACAATCTTTTATTGCAGAAATCTCCTCTCTCCCCCAAATGCATCCGAGGGATACAATTTATATACATTACAATGTGTCTCTTCGGTTCCTCTATGAGGACCGTTTAGAAAATCAAAAGCCTAATTACAATAATTCAACTAACTAAAACATGACAGATGGATCGAATCTAACTATTCGACTTCTACAAATCTAACTAATCTAAATGAAACAGTCAGTTGAGGTATTGACACCTAGCTGTTACAATTCAATTGTTTTCGAACCCTCCTAGCCACAACATGTGGAAAAAACCTCCTACATTGCTGGCTAGTGTCTAATGCCCCTGCATCAGACTCCCGAGGGAAATTTTCTTCATGGGCTCCTGTCCATGAGCTCTTCCACTGATTTTCCTATCTTTTGCAACATTCCTTCAGTCATCCAAGTGGCATCTTCCTCTGGCTTATCCTTCCATTTGATTAAGTACTGAAAGTACTCTTGTCCTCTGGTCTTCCTGAACACTCTTTTGTCCAATATCTTCTCTGGTTGCAATGGTTGCTCTGGAGGTAGCTGCTCTTTCCACTCAAATCGTCCCTTGTCTGCTGATCTTTCTTATGCACCATCATCTTCATACTTGTACAAATCTGCAACATTAAAAATGGGAGATATTCCAACATCAGGTGGCAATTCAATCTCATAATAATTTGTAGAAAACCTTCTAAGTATCTGCATGGCCCAATATTTTTGAACTTCAATTTATTATACTGCTCCTTTGAGAATCTCTCCTTTCTCAAGTGTGCCAAAACCAGATCTCCTACTTCAAAATGAACTTCTTTTCTGCTCAAGTCTGCTCTGCCTTTGTATTTGATGCTGCTGCCTTATAGTTGCTGTTTCACTTGTTCATGTATGGCCTGGATCTTTGAAGCAAATTCCTCACCATCTGCGCTCCTTAGCTCTGCCCTTCCTAGATTTCTTAACTCTGATATTCCTCTGGGGTGCATTCCATAGATAATATGGAATGGGCTCTGCCCTGTGCTTCTTCTTGGTGAGTCATTATATGCATATTCTGCTTGGGGAAAAATATGGTCCCACTACTTGGGATGCTCTCCTGCAAGACTTCTCAACTAATTTCCCAGACTCCTATTCACTACCTCAGTTTGTCCATCAGTTTGAGGATGATAAGCTGCGCTGAAACTCAGTTTGGTACCAAGTTTCTTCCACAGTGTCCTCCAAAAATGACCCACAAATCTGGTGTCTATGTCTGAAACAATACTCTTGGGAAACCCATGCAATCTAACAACTTCTTTGAAAAACAAGTTAGCAACATGGGTGGCATCACTAGTTTTATAGCATGGAATAAAATGTGCCATTTTGGAGAACCTGTCCACTACAAAAAAGACTGCATCATTCCCTCTCTGAGTCTTGGGCAATGCTAGAACAAAATCCATACTCACCATGTCCCAAGGCCTGTCTGGAATAGGCAAGGGAGTGTAAAATCCTGCATTCTAGCTCCTTCCTTTGGCATATTGACAAATTTTGCAATTTTTTACAAACTTTTCCACTTCTTCTCTCATCTTGAGCCAATAATAGAAGTGACTCAGCTGCTCATAAGTTTTATCAACACCAAAGTCTCCAGCAAGTCCACCACTATGCTTCTTCTTAATCAAGTTTTCTCTCATGGAACATTTTGGTACACACAGTTGGTTCTTCTTGAATAACAAGTATTCCTGCAAGAAATAATCCAGCCACTGGCTTCTATCTATTAGAACAGGGTTACAACATGCCTCAAATTCTTCCTTAAAATCCGAATCTGCTTTATACAATTCTTTGAGAAAATCAAATCCTACAACTTCAAAATTGGTTTCTTGAACAAGCATGTGCCTCCTACTCAAAGCATTGACTACTTTATTTGCTTGGCCACTTATGTGTTTCAAAACAAAGTTAAAACCTTGGAGATACTCAACCCATTTGGCATGCTTCTGATTCAACTTGGGCTGCTGTACAATATACTGCAAAGCATGATTGTCAGAATATAATACAAATTCCTTGGACATCAAATAATGCCTCCACTTTTTCAGTGCCTGAACAATTGCATAGAATTCCTTCTCATAAGAGGAATACTTCCTTCTGGTGTCATTCAGATTTTCACTGAAATAGGCTACAGGCCTATCATCCTGACTCAACATAGCTCCAATGGCCTCTCCACTGGCATCACACTTTACTTGAAATGGTTTAGCAAAATCGGGCAGGATCAAAACATGCTTCTCAGTTATCTTTTGCTTCAAAAGTTTAAAGTTTCTTTCTACTTCAGCAGTCCATTTAAATGGTCATTTTCTCTTCTTTATTGTCTCAATTATGGGTGCATTAATCTTACTGAAGTTTCTTATGAATTTCCTGTAAAAATTGGCAAGTCCATGGAAAATTCTTACCTCAAAAACATTCCTGGGTGAAGGCCTCTCCACAATTGCCTTAACCTTTTCTGGGTCCATCTTCAATTCCTCTGCGGAAATAACAAAACCCAAATACACCAACTCTTCCTTCATGAATGATCATTTCTTTAAGTTTATCAGCAGTTTCTCTTGGTGCAGCTTCTTCAAGACATAATTAAGATGCCTTAAATGTTCTTCTTTAGTTTTGCTGAAAACTAATATATCATCCAGGTACACTATCACAAATTTACCAATGAATTCTTTCAATACTTCATTCATAAGTCTCATGAAAGTGCTAGGTGCATTTGACAACCCAAAAGGCATTACCATCCATTCATATAATCCTTCATTTGTTTTAAAGGCAGTTTTCCACTCATCACCCTCTCTTATTCTAATCTGATGGTATCTACTTTTTAAATCTATCTTTGAAAAATATTTAGCACCACTCAAACAGTCCATCAAATCCTCAACTCTGGGCAAAGGGAATTTGTACCTGATTGTGATCTTATTGATTGCTCTGGAATTAGTATGCATTCTCCAGCCTCCATCTTTCTTTGGGCTCAATACTGCTGGTACTGCACATGGACTCAAACTTTCTCTGATCAGTCCCTTGTCCACCAACTCTTGTTCTTGTCTCCTGATTTCCTCATTTTCTGTGGGAGTTATTCTGTAGGCTGCCTTATTTGGCAGATTTGAACCAGGGATAAAATCTATCTGATGGTTGATATTTCTCACAGGTGGCAGCTCATCAGGTAAATCATCCACAACAATGTCACAATAATTGTCTAACATCTCTTGGATTTCTATTGGCAAATCAGAAATCTTTGTAGAAGTAAGAACTACCTTAGGTTTGCAAACTAAAGCAAAACTTACCTCTTCTTCTTCTATTTGCTGTAGATATTCCTTCCCGCTCAGCAACAAGGTCTTTGGATCAATCATTCTGTTTGATGGCTCTCCTTCTTCCACGGGTATCAATGTATGATGTACCCCATCCTTGAAGAACTTGTAAGTGTTCTTCTTGCCATCATGCACTGCTGCTCTGTCAAACTGCCAAGGTCTACCCAGCAGTATATGACACACATCCATGGGCATTACATCACACAGGACCTTGTCTTTGTATTTGCCCATTTGCAGCTCTATCTCACACTGTTCTTTTACAACCAGCTGGTGCCCTTTATGCAGCCAGGACACCTTGTAGGGAGTTGGATGCTCCCTTGTCTTCAACTTCAACTTCTCTATCACCTTAGTGGAAACCAGATTGTCTATGCTGACACTATCAATGACTATCTGGCAGCATTTCCCTTGGACTTTGCATATGCTCCTAAAAAAAGTATTATTTTGTGCAGGCTGAGTGATCTCTTTGGTTTGCTTCAACAGGACCTTGTTAACCACCAATGAATCTCCCATCTCTAGTAGAATTTCTTCTTCAATTTCTGCCTCTTCTCCAGCCTGGGCAACAACAACATTTATTGGACCAACACCCACATTCTCTGGACACTCATAGTGGTTATGTCCCACTTGCTGACATCTATAGCACCTCAACTCTCTACCTCTGCCTTTGTCTCTGTCTCCTCTTCCTTTTCCTCTGTAAGAACCCCTTCTGGCCCTTGCATCATCCTATGTAGATGCATTCTGAGGTGAGCTACTGTTAGCTCCATCCCTGGGTGTAGTAGGCTTTCCTTTACCACCCTGACTTCCCTTTCCATGGAAAGTACCTCTCTTCTTGGCAGAATTCTTCCTTAGGAGTTTCTCCTCTACTTTCAAGACCATCTGGTAGGCCTCTTCCACTGTCTTAAGAGACAGAAGACCAATCTCATCTTGGATCTTCAGCTTGAGACCATTCACATATCTGGCAGTCTTCTCTGGTGTGTCTTGAAATTTCCCAGCTCTTATGCTCACTCTGTAGAATTCCTCTGTGTATTCCTTTACTGTCAATAACCTCTGTCTCAGGTTTTGCATTTGCCTAAACAATGTTAGCTGATAATCACTAGGCAAGAATTTACCTTTTAATTTAGCCATCATTCTGGTCCAGCTCTTGATAGGTTGCTTGCCAACTCTCCTTCTTTCTGCCTGCACTCCATCCCACCAGAGTGCAGCATGTCCTTTCAGCTTTGTCACTGCAAACTTGACCTTTTTATCTTCGCTTATTTCTTCATAGTTGAAGCACTTGTTCATTTCGTTAATCCAGTCCACCAGCTCCTCTGGATTCAATCCTCCTGCAAAATTCGACACTTCAATCCCGGGCTTAACTGCAGACCCCAGAACAGTTCTGAGGAGCCTCATGTCAGGAGGAATTTCAACATTTTCTTCCGATTCCTCTAATTCAGGTTCACTGATGTCTTCAAGATCTCTGGGCTGTCTTCGCTCCATGGCATCCATTCTAGCCTCGAACCTTTGCAAAATCCTCAACACTTTTGCATTGGAAACGGGTCTGCCTCTCCTTCTGCCAGCACCTCTACCAACTCGGATTTCCATGTCAATTATCTGCAAAAACAACTCAAAAACGCTCTGATACCACAAATGATGGCGACAAAACTGAAATTTGGCTCTGTCAGCATTTCTCTTCTAAAACCCCGTTCTCCTCCTCCACGTGGTCTACCCCAACTTCTTTGGTTTTATTTATCAAATTCGAGGAATTTTATAAATAAACATTATCAACAACCTTTGAAAATTAAAATATATCTCTCGGGCTTATATTCCACTGCTAAACCTTATAACCAAGGGTTTAATCCTTCGAACTTTATATAAATACCCGACGCTTTTTAAACAAATGACTTATAATGGACCTTTGGTTTCAGCCCCACATATATAATCGATGGCCCAATCAAATACTCGCACCGTACCTTGGTTATCCCTCGTGCATCTTTCGAATATGACCACCGTTCGATGGCTTCCCTCCAGATCGACGACGTTCAACGATATCGCGCGACCTCCCTGGTTGAACGTTAACATGTGATGGAAATGCGAAAGGGCGGTTTTCAGGGTCCCACCTTGGCTACGTGTCCACTGTTCTATGGAATCGCTTCCAATTTTAAAATACCGCTTATCCCACAAAAGCGGTGCGATATGGGCAACCCGGTTCGTAAATCCACTCATGGTTTCGGAATAGTGGTTGACCACGGTTAATCGCCTTCCTCCATATGCTCTTAGTTTGTTAACTCAGGTCAGGCCTTGGGTTAGGATTTCGATAGCAAAACAATTCTACCTTTGCGTAAGCGGGGTTTGCACTATCATTAAACAGAGTTCGACGACCATAATTTCTCCACACAGACCTCGCCTGCGGGTGGGATTAATTCAACAGGGTTTTTTCGGATAATCCAAGAGAAATAGTAGACAGAAGGATGCGGAGACTGTACAACAGTTCCATTCAGAGACTATATACGCACAGAGTTCAATCGCCTCACAGTTAAACAAATTTCCTCACAATATCAATTCAAGACAGTTTGATAATCAACAGGAACTGAAATTCATTCAACCGGAAGAAATTGCTTAACACACAATATTTTATTGCAGAAATCTCCTCTCTCCCCCCAATGCATCCAAGGGATACAATTTATATACATTACAATGTGTCTCTTCGGTTCCTCTGTGAGGACCGTTTAGAAAATCAAAAGCCTAATTACAATAATTCAGCTAACTGAAACATGACAGATGGATCGAATCTAACTATTCGACTTCTACAAATATAACTAATCTAAATGAAAGAGTCAGCTGAGCTATTGACACCTAGTTGTTACAATTCAATTGTTTTCAAACCCTCCTAGCCACAACATGTGGAAAAAACCTCCTACATTGCTGGCTAGTGTCTAATGCCCCTGCATCAATCAAGTTGCCAACTGCTGAGGCATAAGGAACCTTACTCATTTCTTCCTTCTCCTTGTCATCACTAGGACATAACTTAGTACTCAACTTGAAGTGTCCTGCAAGGGGTGGACCAACTGGTTTGGCATCCTTCATATTAAACCTGTCAAGCACCTTCTTGATATAGTTTTCTTGTGGCAGCCACAACCTTTTGTTTTCCCTGTCATGCATGATCCTCATGCCCAATATTTGTTGTGCTGGACCCAAATCCTTCATTGCAAACTTGCTGCCCAAATCCTTCTTCAACCTATTGATCATATTCTTATCATGTCCAACAATCAACATGTCATCCACATATAACAATAATATGAGATACTTTCCTTGATCATACCTCTTGATATAAACGCAATGGTTAGCTTCCAAATTGTGAAAACCATGTTCTAACATGAATGAATAAAATTTCTTATACCATTGTCGAGGTGCCTGTTTCAACCCATAGAGACTCTTCTTTAACCTGCAAACAAGGTTTTCTTTGCCTTTTTCTATGAAGCCTTCTAACTGCTTCATATAAATTTCTTCCTCTAATTCTCCATGAAGGAAAGCAGTTTTTACATCTAACTGTTCACATTCTAAGTCTAAAGAAGCAACAAGACCAAGAATGACTCTAATGGATGACATTTTGACAACAGGTGAGAAAATTTCAGTGAAGTCAATACCTTCCTTTTGGGCGAATCCTTTCACCACCAACCTTGATTTATACCTCTCCTTCTTTTCATCACCTTCATGCTTAATTTTATATACCCATTGTTTTGCAAAGCCTTTCTACCTTTTGGAAGATTCATTAACTCCCAAGTTTTATTTTCCAGCAAAGAGTTCATTTCTTCCTCCATTGCTTTCTTCCATTCTTTACTGTGCTCAACTTTACAAGCCTCTTGAAAACAACTAGGCTCACCTTCATCAGTAAATAGGATATAGTTTGAGGGAGGATAGCTTTGTGAAGGCTTATGAGGCCTAGAAGATCTGCGAACCAACTGTGGAGGTGGAAGGTTGAATCTCCTGTAAAGGTTCCTGCAAGATTCCTTCTTCTTGGTGTTCATCACTTTCCCCTTGCTGTCCTTCCTGCTCTTGAATTTGTTGCCCATTTTCCTGCGTTGGTGGAATTTCATGCTATTCTTCAAACCTGTCAATAAATTTCTTGACTTCCACCTCACCTACATTCCTCTTAAACATTTTTGACTCATTAAATATAACATCCCTGCTTCTAATAATTTTATGTTTGGCTGGATCCCATAGACGATAACCAAATTCTTTATCCGCATATCCCAGAAAAATGCATTTCATAGATTTATCATCTAGCTTAGTTCTATTTTCTTTTGGAATATGTACAAATGCTTCACAACCAAAGATTTTCAAATGAGAATAATTCAACTTCTTACCAATCCAAACTTCTTCA
Organism: Pinus albicaulis; assembly: GCA_034641835.2. Lineage (NCBI taxonomy): Eukaryota > Viridiplantae > Streptophyta > Pinopsida > Pinales > Pinaceae > Pinus > Pinus albicaulis. Next base: position 129,155,895 of record CM076584.1, on the reverse strand, counting down.
GGGATGCCTCCATCCAAGACTGTAGATGGAGATCTGTTTATGAGGTAGCAAGCTGTCCTCACAGCCTTTGCCCAAAAATGCTTGTCCAAACTAGAATTGGACAACATGATCCTTACCTTTTCCATAATGGTGCGATTCATTCGTTCTGCAACACCATTCTGTTGAGGTGTTCCAGGCACAGTATTCTCATGCTTTATGCCAAACTTGTTACAATATTATTTGAATACATTTGAGCAATATTCTCCACCATTATCTGTTCTTAGGCACTTGAGCAATTTGTTAGTCTCTCTCTCAACAACAACATGGAATTTTTGAAATATTTCAAACACTTCACTTTTACTTTTCATGGGATAGGCCCAAACCTTCCTCGATGCATCATCTATAAATGTTACAAAATATGATGCTCCTCCTAATTACTTGATGTTAATTGGTCCAAACACATCTAAGTGTATCAATTCTAACACCGTTTTCTTTCTGTCACAACCACCTATAAGAAATGAAACCCTTCTTTGTCTACCATATATACAATGCTCACAAAGATCAAGATTGTAGGATGTCAAACCTGGTAGTAAATTTTTACCAACAAGGATTTTTAAACCCTTCTCGCTCATGTGACCCAAGCGCTTATGCCACAGATCTGTTGAATTTTCTTCTCTTGTGACAACAACCAAATTTGATACCATTGCCTTCAATGAATATAATGTTCCTGACTTGGGTCCTTTGGCCATAACCAATGCTCCTTTGCTAATTTTCCAGCCTCCTTTTGCAAAGCTTGTGGAATAGCCTTCATCATCTAGCCGTCCCATAGAGATCAAACTCATGCGCATTTCTGGTAAATGTCTGACCTGTTTCAACAATATATCTTGTCCATTCTTCATCTTGATCTGGACATCTCCCATTCCAACAATACTGCAAAAATGATTATTCCCAAAATGCACTCTACCATACTCACCAGGATTATATGCAATAAAACTATCTTTGCATGGGGTTACATGGTGAGATGCCCTAGAGTCAAGGATCCAATCAAAGCTACCGCTAGATGTATATAAACATGAATCTTCTACTGAAACAGTAAATAACACATCACCATATGTGACTACAGCAGTAGTCTCACCTTCATTTGAGCTGGATGACTTGTAATTTGTATTGGCCGGTCTTTGATCTTTTTGTCCTTTCTTCAAGGCTCACATTCTTTCTTCATGTGCCCGGGTTTGCCACAATGAAAGAAGATGATCTTGCCCCTCCTTGACTTTGATCGGCCTCTCAATCTTGATCACCCTTTTTGGCCTCGATCAATCCTCCTACCACGATCAGCTAGACTTATAGCTTCTCTTCCTTGGTTTTCCACAATTGCTTTGTGTCACAACTCCTCATTCATTAAACTGTTACTGACATCATCAAACTTCAGGGTCCCTGTAGGTGCTGAAGTACTCATAGCCAAAATTAAATTTTCTTGGCTGTCTGGCATAGAACACATTAACAAAATAGCTCTAATTTCATCATCTAGAGTTATTTTACCAAAGGCAAGATGACTAGTTATAATATTGAATTCATTCAAGTGCTCAGCAACTGAAGCACCCTCCTTCATCTTGAGATTGTAAAGCTTCTTCATCAAGAACACTTTGTTTGATGTCGTGTTCTTCTCATATAGATCATGTAGCTTCTTCCATAATCCTGTTGCTGTCTTTTCTCCAGACACATTGAAATAAACATTCTTTGCTAGATATTGGTGGATTGTTGCAATTTCCTTTCTATCTAGCTTATCCCATTCCTCATCTGCCATCGATGAGGGTTTCTTTGTTACACCCTCAATTGGAAAATACTGATATTTTAAAATCAGTATATTCTCCATTTGTGGTTTCTATAGGGAAAAATTAGCCCTGCTCAACTTCTCCATGTCAGTAACTTCTGTCTCCATTTTCAATAAAATTCACACCCCAAAAAAAAATTCCACTTTTAAAAAAAAATATCAAACCAATCTCCTTAAATTACTAACTTCTCCAAACATTAAATATATATGTTTCAATAACATATATAATTTAAAATTATAAAACATATAAAACCTTTAACTCAATTCTCATAAAACATTTTCAAATTCTCTTAAAAACATTTTTGACTTCTCCTAAAAATGGGAAACACATTTAAGCCAAGATTATTTTAACAAACTGCTGCTTTTCTACAGCTGTGGATCTATTGAAAAAACAAGAAGTGGTAGCGATAATAGGACCACAAACATCGCAAGAAGCCAGGTTTGTGATAGATCTGTGTACTGCTTCAAAGGTGCCAATGATTTATCATTTTCTGTAACAGATCCCCTGCTGTCTGCCCACCGCTACCTATACTTCAACCGTTTACCTCATAGTGACGCCGTCCAGGCCGACGCTATTGCAACGCTGGTTGAATACTACGGCTGGAGAAAAATGGTGGCCGTCTATGCTGACAATGATTACGGAACCGACATGCTGCCCTTCTTGACCGATTCTCTCAGTAACGTGGGATGTGAAATCGTTTACAGATCGGCCATTCCAGCGAATGCAAATAGAAGTGCTCTGATACCAGTTGTTGAGATCAGAACAACACATCAGATGGAAACACAGCAGAACATAAATAAAAATGATAGGAGAAATTAGATAAACACAGAGACTGGAGAAAGAGAATAAAAACACAGATTTATAACAGGAGGCCAGGGCTTGCTTGTCTTGACATGCTCAGGCAAAGGCAGGAATACAATTTATAGCAGCAAAGAAGGGCTAATTCTGCATGTGAAAAAAAATATGGATACATTGTCAAGTTGGGCGACACGTTAGGTTCGGCGCCGTTAGGATGGTGTTGGTCGGCTAGGTTAGGTGCCGACATATGGCTTCACATTTAACAATTAGATATAAATAATTATATCTCTCTTTGTAACAAGTAGTTTTTTGAAAATGATATTTGTAAAGGAACTAGATTAAAGGTAAAAATAAATTTTATAGGTAAAAATAAATTTGGTGAAAGAATAAGGTTAAAGATAAAATAAAATAAATTTGGTGAAGGAACAAGGTCAAACGTAAAAATAAATTTGGAACAAATAAGTACAAATAAATTTGGTGAAGGAACAAGGCCAAAGGTGAAAATAAATTTGGAACAAAGCTAAAGGTACAAATAAATTTTACTTATAAATAAATTTAGTGAAGGAACTAGGTCAAAGGTAAAAATAAATTTCGTAAGTAAAAATAAATTTGGTGAAAGAATAAGGCTAAAGATAAAAATAAAATAAATTTGGTGAAAGAACAAGGCCAAAAGTAAAAATAAATTTGGAACAAATACGTACAATTAAATTTGGTGAAGGAGCCAGGCCAAAGGTAGAAATTTTTTTGGAACAAAGCTAAAGGTACAAATAAATTTTACTTACAAATAAATTTGGTGAAGGAACTAGGTCAAAGGTAAAAATAAATTTCGTAGGTAAAAATAAATTTGGTGAAAGAATAAGGCAAAAGATAAAATTAAAATAAATTTGGTGAAGGAACAAGGCCAAAAGTAAAAAAAATTTTGGAACAAATAAGTACAAATAAATTTGGTGAAGGAACCAGGTCAAAGGTAAAAATAAATTTGGAACAAAGCTAAAGGTACAAATAAATTTGGTGAAAGCTAATTTTGGTAAAGGAAATAAATAAGGAACAGGGGAAATTTTGGTAAAGAAACAAATACTTACAAATAATTTTGGTGAAGGAACCAGGCCAAAAGTAAAAATAATTTTGGAACAAGGCTAAAGGTACAAATTTGATCAAAGCTAATTTTGGTAAAGTAAATAAATTAGGAACGAGGGCAATTTTGGTAAAGGAACAAATAACGTTTGTGAAGTAACATATAAAAATTTTGGTAAACGAACAAATAGGTACAAATAAACTTGGTGAAGGAGTAAAGAAACAAATAAGTATTAATAAATTTGGTGAAAGAATGAGGCAAATTTGGTGAAAGAATGAGGCGAAAGGTAAAAATAAATTTGGAACAAGGCTAAAGGTACAAATAAATTTGATCAAAGCTAATTTTGGTGGTAAAGTAAATAAATAAAGAACAAAGAAAATTTTGGTAAAGAGACAAATAACTTTTGTGAAGAAACATATAATGGTAAAGGAGCAAATAAATTTTGTGAAGTAACATATAATTATATTGTAGAAAAAGCCAATATTGGTGGAAAGGTGAAGGAACAAGGGCAATTTTGGCTAAAATTATATTGTTGAGAAACCCAATTTGGCTGAAAAGGTTAAGAAACGACCCCAATTTTGATGGAAAAAACAAAACTTTTGCAACTTGAGGTCATCCTATTCCTCTTTGCCTAGACAATTATATTTTGTAGCTTGAGGTCATTGAGGTCATCCTTGTTGTAGGGACAATTATCTTTTGTAGCTAGCTTGAGGTCATTGAAGTCATCCTTGTTGTAGGGACAATTATCTTGTGTAGCTTGAGGTCATTGAGGTTATTCTTGTTGCACGAACAATTATTATCTTTTTGTATCTTGAGGTCATCCTAACTTGAGTTCATTCTATTCTACAATTATCTTGTGTAGGTTGAGGTCATTGAGGTCATTCTCGTTGCAAAACAATTTTTTATTTTTTTTTTGTAAATTGAGGTCATCCTAACTTGAGTTCATTCTATTCCGCAAGAACAAATGAACTTGAGTTCATTCTATTCCTAGTTGCACAAACACATAACTTTTGTAACTTGACTTGATCAGGGATTCCTCCTTTTATAGCTTGAGTTTCATCTTATTCCCCTTGATTTAATCGAGGATTCCTCTTTTTATAACTTGAGAGGATTCCTCCTTTTATAACTTGAGTTTCATTTTATTCCCTTATTTATAGCTGGAGTTTCATATTATTCTCTTATAGTTTATTATTGAAAAATGTAACAAAAAGTTCTCAATTTTGATTTTTCCTTAATCAAAATTGAGTAAATTATCCACATTAGCAGACAACTTGGAGTTAACTGAAGTGACATGGCTCTTGTCATTCAGTTAAGTCACTCAGTTAAGAACAATGAATTTGAGTTTGAGTTAGTTAATAACGAATTCAAGTTAATGAGTTCATGTTTAATTTACTTGAGTTGATTCCTAAAAAGTAGGATCTTAGTTAATTCCAGTTAGGGGCATGAAGTTTAGTAGTGTGCATTGGGTTCCTAAATTTTAGGAGCCTAGGTTGAGTTAATTTCAGTTGTAGCAATTTAATTCATTTAAATTGAGTTATGGTCGATTAAACTAGTTCAAATTATTGGACGAACTAATGGAAGAATAAGTTGTGTAGTGTAACTTCAATCACATTCAATGATCATCCAAATAACTAATCAATCAACCTAAATTAGCTCATGCATGCAGAGAATTCAAGTTACTCAATTGAGATTCAATCGACCTAAATTAGCTCATGCAGGCAAAGAATTCGAGTTACCCAATTGAGATTGGAGTTCAAGGGCAGTGTACTATCAATTGTAAACTAATCCAAGTTGTACAAGTTGTGAATGCAGTCAAAGAATGGGCCTACAAGAATTGCGCAATCCAATTGAGGAATTTCGCTAAAAAATAGGGGCTAATTTCTTAATGAACAACACAAGGAATTGGGAACTTGGAGGTTTGAAAATTTGGCTAAGTATTGGTCAGGTTCAGTCTGTCAGGCAAAGGATGGAAGATACAGGTGCAGGTTGTGCTCAAGCTTGAGTAAACATATTGTATTCATCCAGATTCTTTGATTAATGCAATACATATAGTAAGGGGTTTTGAGAAATTGCTTTCCTCTAGATAAATCTATGTGCATGTGTGATGCTTCTTTTTGCATGTTAATGATTTGTGTTCTCGATCATGAATTTTCTTCCGCAAATCTGTAGAGTAACTTCTAGTCTTGTGATTTAATTAATTTCATGAGCAATGTAAAATCTACATATTAATTTCTACATTTATAACTTGGGTTTCATCATATTCCTCTCTAGTACACACTATTATACCTTGGGGTGCATCTTATTCCTCTAGAGCCTATTTTCGTCTCTCAGAGAAAATGGACTAGACTTCTCTTTTGCTCAACCATGTGCAAGGAATCACACTAGTTAATAGAAAGTTCACATGACATATTTCTTTCTTTCTTTTCTGTCCAAGCTTTGCTAAGAGTAGTAACTTTTGTATCAAACATTTAGTAGAGAATTTACATGTTTAGCTTGTGCACCTTAAAAATATACCCACTTTGGAAATAAAGTTGTTTTTTTCCATATATATTTTATTAATTAGTTTAAATATTTTAATAATTATTAATCGACATATTATTACTTCATAAATTTTAAATGTGGTTGATATAGGGAGATTAACATTATTTTCATACATTAATTCACATATAAAAAGTGAAAAATATTGATCTAGCTATATCAACCACATCAATAATGTGGTTATGTTAGTCAACAATAGATGTGTGGTGGATTCATTGGCTATGGTCAATAACATGGTTGTGTTAGTCAACATTCAATGTGGAGTGGATTCATTGACCATGGCTGACCATTTTTAACAAGGGTTGGCAAGATCAATCATGGCTCACGAGATTGAGTGATGTTGAAGAGTGTTCACTGAGGTTTGACCATGTTCAATTTTTAATGTAAAATGTATTATTGTTACATTAATATAATAATGTTACATTAATGTTGATATTGTTTCATTAATATTGACCATGGTTTACAATGGTTCATGCTACACTAATATTAATGTTAATGTTACATTAATTTAAAAAAAATGTTGCATTAATTTTACAAAAATGTTGCATTAATGGTTGAAGTGGGTTGATGGGGTTGTGCAAGTCACTAAATTAACCATAGTTGAAGATGATCAACCATTATTTATCAAAGTGGTTGACCAAGTATTAAGATAGAAATATTATGATTGACCATTGTTACTTAATTTTACACCATGATCAACCACACAATCTTACATTAATTTTACTTGTTATATCAATACTACAAAAATGATATTATTATTTATTCCAAAGTCTAATAACTACTAATTGATTAATTCTTTTGAATTAACTTCTTGAATAGCCATTTTACAAAGTTATTAAGCAACACAACCAACGTAACACAACTTTTAGGCCCGAGGTATCAAGGCACCCCATCTCGCTCGTGCGCCAATGGCCCCTAGCGTGCTCCTTGGTAGACAAAAAAAAAAAAAGTGTTGCGGAAGCTCGTGTAGTTGGAATGAAGTGTGTGTGCACGATCGATTCATACCATATTAGGCTCGATCAAACCAAAGAGCATGTGGCACCTAGTGTAGCTAGAACAAGGGGTGTGTACTGTGAGAATAATGCATAAATAGAATTAGTTTTGAGTGGTTGAACGAGAGTGTTTAATTAGGAATTGGTTGCACATATTCAGGTTTGTTTCCTCGTCTTCAGGAAGATTAGGTGAGTGCAGTTTCCTATATAAGTGTGATGTAATTGAGCAATTGAATTCATTGAGTTGTGTGAGCTGTGTCTCACGTTTCTGTGTGATTCTGCTATGAGTTTGCTTTAATTTGGTATCGGAGCTTGTTTGTCTGCGTCTCTCTCCTCTTCGCGGGCAGTGAATGACACTGCCATTAGAGTGTGCGCAGAGTGAAGTTTTCATATGTTTTGTTATTCGTGCGCCTGCAGACCATCCGAGAGCAGTTTCAAAACAGCGTAGTGTTCCATCCAGCAGAAGCGTAGCGTTCCATCTCTGCCAGTGTGTGGAGTTTGCATTCGTGTGTAGCGCCGAATAGAAGTGGTTGTGAATTTGTGCTTGCGTCCAATCAAACAGAGCGTGGGTTCATATCCAATCAATTAGCCGAAGTTTTTTTCAAATCGCATTTTTTTTGAAGCCGGACTTTGAAAAAAAGGCTATTCGTTTTTTGCTGTACGTTGGATACAGTAAGTTAGTAAAGGCATTTTTTGTTGTGCCACTTCTGTGAGAACGTGGAGAAGTGTTTTTTTTTGCTGTCATTTGGTGCGCTTTTAGTTAATTTCCAGCGTTGTCATTCAAATTCATGGGATTAAGTTGATACGCAGAAGAGCCGTCCCCTCTACTTTTAGCTTTCTGCCGCCCTCCATAAGCTGAAAATCGAGATTCAGGGGCTTGAAATTCCTGGTGAGAGTGTCGCGAGAGCCTGTAACTTTTATCTGCTTGGCCCTCACTTCTACTTTCGTCCCCTCTTGCGCAGCCAAAGAGCCATCGTATTGTATTCAACGCTGGTTATGCCGGATAGCAGAATTTAAATAAACGCTGGTTGTTGTTTATTTAATTCAGTTGTTTATTGCTGAGTGTTGAATGCTGCATATATTTTTCCAGCGCGTGGGTATTGTTTATTTGCTGGTTGTTGAATGTTGCATATCTTTTGTTAGAGCGTGGGTTGCTGCGTGAGTGGCTAATTTGCCAGTTTGCGCTGGTGCCAGTGGTACTTATAACTTTTGCAGCTTGTTTAAGGAAGGTCACTGCAGTAAATTAATATTGTTGTTGAAATGGCTAATCCGCTTGCAGATTCATACTTAAATGAATCCACTAAACTTGATGGTGAAAATTATGTAAACTGGAAATTTAAGCTCATAACAGTACTGGAGGCATACAATCTCTGGACGATTGTCAAAGGTGACGAGCCCAAGCCTCAACCTCCTGCTGCCACTCAAGATTGGGAGAAGCGTGAAATGAAAGCAAGGGTGCTGCTACGCATGTCAGTGAAGGACAATATTATTCCTCACATTTGGGACTGTGAAACTTCAAAGGCGACATGGGACACTCTCAAAGGTTTGTATGAAACTACTAATGCAAACCGTATTTTATTTTTAAAAACAAAGCTGCTATCTATCAAAATGGAAGCCAATGAAAGCATTAGCAACTTTTTTTCCCGAATTAAAGACTTGAGTGATAAACTAGGTGATATTGGTGAAAAAGTGTCTAGTAAAGACTTGGTAACTATTGCATTGAAGGGGTTAGTCCCAGACTATAAAGTCTTTATTTCAGCTCTCTCAGCTAGACCGACAGCTCCTACATTTGAAGACTTGGCTGGAATTCTTCTTCAAGAAGAAGAGCGAATGAAAAATTTTGAACTGGAGTCAAATGGTTCTGATTTGGCTTTGACTGCAAGAGGCAAAAGACCATTTCGAGGGAGACCATGGGACAGGAACAGAGGCCGGTTTCAAGCAAAACATAAAGGTATGACACCTCCTGATTCTTATGTTAAGAGGAACATTGAATGTGATTATTATGGAAAACCTGGACATCTGGCTAAAGATTGCTATAGGAGAAAGAATAATGAATCAAATCAAAGACATAGAAGGCATAATGGAAATTACATAAACAGAGACACCTCAGTGATTGATGGATTTAAAAATATTAAGTTGTTTCTTTCTGATGTTGCATTTTCTGCTGAAACTGATGATGAGAATGCTTGGTTCATAGATTCTGGTGCATCATCGCACATGACTTGTAATAAAGAATGGTATGATAAATATTATGAGAAATCTGATGGCACACACATTTACCTAGGAGATGACAGGTCACTTAAAGTTCAAGGCTATGGCATAATAAATGTGTACTTACCTAATGGACAAATGCGACAAATTCATAATGTGATGTATGTACCTGCTCTCAAAAAGAATTTGATATATGTTTCCACTATCACTGATAATCATTTAAAAGTTGAATTTGGTAAATTGGGGTGTATAGTGAAAGATGTTCAGGACCACTACAGGGTTGTTTCTACAGGTACCAGGGTTGGAGGATTATACATATTGGATGTGACAGTGAAGCGCCATGTTGCATTGACATCCAAAGAGACATCGACAGCAGAATTATGGCATCACGGGTATGGGCACCTAAATTACAATGATTTATCGTTGTTGCAAAGGAAATCAATGGTTGAAGGTCTTCCTGTTATGAAGTGTGAACATTTACCATGTGAAGCTTGTGCACTTGGTAAGCAGCATAGAGAAGAGTTTCTTGTTCATACCGAGAAACGACAATATGATATACTTGAATTAATTCACACTGATGTATGTGGACCTATGCAAACTAGGTCTCTTGGTGGTGCTTCATACTTTGTTATTTTTATTGATGATAGATCTAGGTATACCTGGGTCTATTTCATTCGAAGGAAAAGTGACATATTTGAGTATTTTAAAGAGTTTCGAACTATGGTTGAAAAACAAACAGGTAAGTACATTAAAATACTCAGATCTGATCAAGGGGGTGAATATAAGTCAAAAGAATTTAACACCTATTGTAAAACTAATGGAATTCAACAACAGTTCACAGTGCCACATACCCCTCAGCAAAATGGTGTTGCTGAGCGATGGAATAGAACCTTGGTGGAATCCGCTCGTAGTATGCTGCAAGGTAAGAACATCTCTAATGGTTTCTGGGCAGAAGCCATTAACACTGCTGTTTATCTGAAGAATCGATGTCCCACTAAGCAGTTAGTTTTTCAAACTCCTTTTGAGGTTCTTCATGGTTATAAACCTAATGTGAGTCATTTCAGATTCTTTGGATGTACTGCTTTTGCTCATATTCCTAAGGCTAACAGAAGAAAACTTGATGCCAAGTCAATCAAGTGTGTTTTCATTGGGTATTGTACGGATCAGAAAGCCTATAAATTGTTTGATCCAAGTTCCCATAAACTATTTGCAAGTCGTGATGTGTTGTTTCATGAGCAGGCTGATAAAAGTAATACAAAGAATGATGCATGGCATATATCTAATGATGCTCATGTCAAACTTGATACTTTGATTAAGCAGGAACAGGAACAGGTACAGGTACAGGTACAGGATCAGGATGAGAGCAGTATGAGCACATCTAGCAACAGTGAGTCATCACAAGGGGGTGATTCACCTCAAAGCCGACGAATCATGGATGGAACACCCATAGGCATTGAAGCACCAAGAAGGTCATCCCGACAAACTCAGCTTCCTGCAAGGTATAGAGACTATGCCTTAATGTCTAATATAATGAATGTTGAAGAACCAATTGACTATGAGCAAGCTAAACAACATGAACAATGGATTAATGCTATGAATGATGAGTATGCTTCTCTTATAAAAAATCAAACATGGGAATTAGTGGAACTTCCTGAAAATAAAGTTCCAATTGGAAGCAAATGGTTGTACAAATCGAAATTTAAAGCAGATGGTACAATTGATAAATTTAAGGCAAGATTATTAGCAAAAGGATATGCTCAAAAGGAGGGAATTGATTATGAAGACACTTTTGCACCAGTAGCTAAGTTGAATACAATTAGATTACTGATTGCCTTAGCCACAAAACATAATTGGAATATACATCAATTGGATGTCAAATCTGCTTTTCTAAATGGTGATTTAAAGGAAGAAGTTTATTTGGTTCAACCTGAAGGGTTTGTGAAACAGGGACAGGAGCATCTGGTTTGCAGGTTAAGAAAGGCATTGTATGGTTTGAAACAGGCACCGAGATCATGGTATGTAAAGATTGATACCTTCTTTCTTCAGAATGGATTTGTAAAAAGCAAAAATGATCCTAACTTGTATGTTAAGAAAGATGAAAAAGGAAATGTTGCTTTAATATCTTTGTATGTGGATGATCTCATTATAACAGGTAGTGCTCACAAGTTAATTGAAGAAATTAAAGTTCAGTTGTCACAGGAATTTGAAATGAAAGATTTGGGTGAATTGCATTACTGTTTAGGAATTGAGGTATGGAGAGAGCCTGGTAAAACTTTGATCACTCAAAGCAAATATACAAAGGAAATTCTTAAAAAATTCAATATGACTGATTGCAAAGCTATGTCAACTCCCTTAGAACAGAATGCAAAGTTGTACAAAGAAGATGGATCGAAAGAGGCAGATGGAACATTATATCGTCGGTTAGTGGGAAGTTTGAACTATCTCACCACTACCAGACCAGACATTGCATACTCAGTCAGTATTCTTAGTCAATTCATGTCTAAGCCTTCAGGAAATCACTGGAATGCTGCAAAGAAAGTTCTCCGATACTTAAAGGGAACAGTGAATTTAGGTATTATGTATACTGATAAATCTGATGTTGCACTGACAGGTTTTTCTGATTCAGATTGGGCAGGAAATCCAGATGACAGACGATCTACCTCTGGCTATGCATTTCATATTGGATCAGGGGTCGTATCTTGGAGTAGTAAGAAACAGCCAATTGTTTCTTTATCATCAACAGAATCAGAGTACAAAGCTTTGACCAATGCCACCTGTGAAGCTATTTGGTTGCGGAGAATTCTTGCGGATCTTGAAGAGGCACAAAGTGGTTCAACATGTATCAATTGTGATAATCATAGTGCTATCAAATTAGCACATAATCCAATTTACCATGCTAGAACAAAACACGTTGAGTTACAGTACCACTTTGTACGTGAGAAAATTGAGTCGAATGAAATTGAATTGATATTTTGTAATACCAAGGATAATGTGGCTGATATATTTACTAAGCCCCTTGGTAAAATCAAATTTGAAGTTTTTAGAAGTCAATTAGGTATTGTAGAAAATCCATTTCTCCATTAAGGGAGAATGTGAGAATAATGCAGAAATAGAATTAGTTTTGAGTGGTTGAACGAGAGTGTTTAATTAGGAATTGGTTGCACATATTCAGGTTTGTTTCCTCGTCTTCAGGAAGATTAGGTGAGTGCAGTTTCCTATATAAGTGTGATGTAATTGAGAAATTGAATTCATTGAGTTGTGTGAGCTGTGTCTCACGTTTCTGTGTGATTCTGCTATGAGTTTGCTTTAATTTGTACACAATTGGTTCATGTTTGCTTGGGCTTGAGCGAACCACAGCGCGACGTGCTCCTTACTAGACAAAGCGATGGGTCGTAGTATTTCGTGTAGTCGGAATGAGGGGCACACACACGATCAGTTCATGTCGATCACTTTCCCATAAAACTTAACTCACTTGGGCGAGCCCCTCTCCTTCCTGTGAAGTGTCTGAAGTGTCTTAGTTGTGATATCCTTCCATGTGAACTGCGCCCTTCATTTAGTTTTGTCCATTTCGTTATGTGAACTTTTTTGATATTTGTTGATTCCTTTCTCCTTCGTGCGACCACCCTTATTTATATGCGCCTGTCCCCAATTTTTACTTTGATTCAGTGACCCTTCACAGCTTAGGCTGACCTTTGTTTCATTGTGTGGGCACCCCTTCATTCCGGCACGCCAACGTGCCTGGCACATGATGCCCGTTCGGGCGCCCAAGCGCCCTGTTGTCAAGCGTAAGCTTTCACCATGTCGTGCACCACATGTTAAGCCTTCGCCTTTGTTTCTTTCGCTGGACATCATGCCGACCAGCAGGCCCGTATCGCTCAATTCATGCCCTTGGCACATCTCACCTAGTTCGTGCGTGTTGTGCCGCTAATGCCTTCCACCGACTTGCCTGCCCAATTCGTGTACGCGAGTCGCCTGTGGGCGCCCAGGTGCCCTGCTTTCGTGTGGGCGTGCCTAGGGCACTCACCTTCATGTCGTGCACTTGATGCGCACCATCGTTCTTCTAAACTTTGGTTTTTCGCCACCTCAAGTCGGGATGGATCGTCACGACCGTTTTGGGTCGTACCTTCCTGTGCACTCAAACCGAAGGGCATGATAGGTGTGGTAAAGAGCACAAACGTCAAACACATGACAAGAGTGGTTATTGTAAAATTTTACAGGACGAAAAACAATTTGTCTTATATATTATTTTTAGTCTCGTGGATTTTAAAAATACTTTCTTTTTTCTTTTTGAGAAATTAATTGAAAACGTGTTTAATCGAATCCAATGAAGACATGCATGACAAGTTGACTATGGGAGACGAAGTGGCATGTCCCTTCGCATGCCACATTGTCACTACACATAAACACACCACACTTGTGATAAGGAGGCAAGCAAGGATGGAAAATCATTGAATCGAGGGACTCGTGCGGTAATGGAACCACAACAAGGTTGTGCAAAAAAAATTTCGGTCTTAGTTTTGGAAGTGGTCAATCTCCAACCCTTTTATGGACTTTATTGCGGGTTGAACCAATAATTATGGATTTGATTATACTTGTTTGTATAATTATACATCTCTTTTATATTAGGCTATAGAATGCATTTTTTCATGCAAAGTTTTTTACTTTTAAATATTTTTTTTATCTAAAGTTTGATCATTGAAATATTTCATTTATGGCTGTAAAAGCAGCCAAAACCACATGGGGATTGCACTTGGCCTAGGCCACATTAGACCTTAGCATGGTTGGATTTTTGCCCACGAAGTTTCAAAACATTGACCTTTACACCACAAAGTTCCTTAACAAAACACTTTGTCATCGTTTGTTCTACTCCTTGTGGGCTATTCGAATATTATTTTTTATTTAAAGAACATTTTGTGTTTTGTTATAACTGACACCTTGTTTTATTTAGAGAATATCTTATTTTTATTTTAAAAAGATATGTGTCAACTCAAAATTGAGAATAGAAGAAATTAAACATCTCCCTCATATATTCTAGAATGTGCTTGTTAGTGCAATAAATGATATACACATTATACATTTTCTTCACACATAAAAATAAGATTTTGTTTCTTATATACTTTTAATTATGCCGATAGACATTTTATTGTAGAGTTATAATTTGACACCACTGTTGAGATTTGTCGTCCTCCAGTGGGCATGAATCTCAACAGTGCCTATTGACTGATTCTCGACATTTTATTTTACTACCGCAAATTCATTCTGGTTCAGATCGCCTGAAGTTTCAACTTTACGGCTCTATGTCTACTAACAGCGGTGTCCTACTCATTAATGATTTGAGGAGGCCCCGTGCGTAGTGCCTCCCAAGCTTCGAAGGTCTCTGAAAGACCGGAGCCTATCCTGTCCCATTTCATTTCAACCAGAAAAATTGGAAACTTCATCTGCGGAATCTTCAATCTCAGAATTCGGTGTTGTACAAATAAACGCCTACCTGGAATCTGAATATTCTTAAAACTGCGAAATCGGCTCATGCTTCATCCCAGACTCAAGCCTCGCTCCCCCGTTGAACAATGTCCCTGAGAATCAATCTGCTAAAACAATCAAAGTTTTGCAAACTATGTTGGTGGCTGAGTTCTGTCTCAAAACCTTGTTGCTCGCTCGGTAGGTAGTTTCGAGTAGGCTGAATGGACCTTGAGACTCATCATGTTCATGAATCTGTAATTTTAAACTTATTTGCGTTGTCATCTCCATGAACCAATAAATTATATCACTGCGCCGACATTCGTAGCTTTTTGAGTTTATGGCCTTCCGTTTGTCTGAGGTCCAAGTCGTTTTCTCCCCTATCGTCCTGTTTTACTTTTCTCCTTTATGTTATTCTTTGTTATGTAATTAACTATTATTTTTTAGCATAATTATGTTTATTATTTGTTTTTAATCTATTTTTTATTAATTAATTAACTTTTTAAAAAATAAAAAATAAAAAATGAAATAAATAAAAATAAAGGAATTAATTTAGTTTCAAATTATATATTGAATTATGTTCAAGTAATGTATATATATATTTTTTTTCCTTCCTAATATTTTTATTTTTATATTTATTTATTTAATTAATTTATTATTATTATTTTTTAATTTTTATTTTTTTATTAACATTTTTATTTGCTTTAATGTTTATTTTTATATTTATTTATTTATTTTTTGGTCAAACTAGCCGTTATTTTTATTGTTTATTGTTTATTTTTAGTTTTTTATATTTTATTTTATTTTATTTATAGTTTTATTTTTATTTTTATTTTGTTATTTTGTTATTTTTTATGGTCAAACTAGCAGTTATTGTACAATGGCTATTTGGAGCTTCTTTATCTATTTAAGCAGAGTCCTAGATCAGATTTCGTATCTTGCCTTGATGATGAATCACACTAGCTAATTCGAAACACGACAAAAATTTTTCCATTGTAATTTTCACCGAAAGATTTGATACATAATTATAAATTTATTTTAAGTAATTTTTGTTTTAAAATTAAAAAAACAAATTATATCCCCTGCCATTTGTGTTGCAGACTGTAGTCGTGAAATTCGCATGAAAATAATTTTTTGTTTGTTTTAGTTTGTCAGTGAAATCACACCACCACACTCCAAGTTTGGATTAACATCAACAGGTTTTCTCGCACCATTTATTACTCTTCACCGACACATTTGTAGTATCAATTCCTATTCAAGAAACACAAAAAATTCGAACTAATTATATCTCAGCTATTTTTATACAACTATGATGCAAGATGCTTATACAAACATATCAGCTTAAGTTTTATGTTATGGGCACTAATATAACAATTAAGATTTATATACATTGAGTAGATATATCTATTTTTATTAACATTTCATTATAATGAGAATTTTTTAGGCGTTGTTATTATTTTAATTGTAAAAAATAATAAATATTTGTTTTTCAAATTTTATTTGTCTAACTATTTTGAATGAATTAATAAAAAAAACTAAATCATAATTGTAAGATAACGATTAAGATTTACCTTAAATCTAGCCACCATGTACATATCCATTGAATTTCTTGTTCATATGCTTTCTGGTGAAGTAAATATACCTAGTAAAATCTTACATGTATATATTAAAATCTTCTTTTAACGTACATAAAAGTCTTACATGTACATAGTAAAATGTTCTTTGACGTTTTATTAAGATTTCATTATAAGGAGAATTCTTTATTTTTTTGTTATTATTTTAATTATATAAAAAAATAATAAATCTTTGTTTTTCAAAATTTTATTTAAGTTTAACTAACAATTTTGGATAAACTAATAAAAAAATTAAATCATTATTGTAAGATCTGTAATATGATATTCCAAGTTCCAATTAGAATTTTGATAATATTCATTCTACTATTGATAATAATTAATATTGAAAATATATCTAGTTTTTCTTTCATGATTAGACTAAGCAATTAATTTCCAGTGTAAGCAATAATCACATTAAATGTATATATTTAATAGGATGTTACATTAACTTTATTATATTTATGTAATTTTAGAAATTCAATTAATATTAATATATTAATTTCCATATAATAGTATAAGTTATATACAATATATTTTAATAATATTTTCAATAATGATTTATATTTAATAAAATTAGTTTTTGATACATATCATTTAATATTTATAATTTATTTAAAAATATTTAGTATTTATATACAATTTGAAGTCAAAATTTAATGAGTATATTAAGAGGAGATAAACTTTATTTTCTAAAATCACAATTGTCTTTTGTTTTTTATTATATTATTGTTAAAATAAAGAATAATTTTGATGAGTTTTAAAGTGAGATTGGGTGTTTGTCAATTCCCAAAACGTCTTGTGATAAAAGAGTCTATCACCTATACAATCCTAAGAGGACTGAAAGCTGAAAAAAACTTCCTCGATCGTCCATCCTATCCTCACATTCTTTTAGTTTTCAAAATACTTATCACATTACAATTTTAATTTATTTTTTAAGTTAACAAAACTACGATGATCGAGTATGTCACTTCTTTCTAAGTATAGAAACAAAATGTTAAAGAATTCCAATTATTCTCTTATCTTCTTAATGCCCAATAAATTATAGAGATTTTAGAAAACATTCATCATCATCATCATCATCATGTACCATATTATAAAAAAAATTATTTTTCATTATTTACATTCTTAATATAATAATGATTATAATTTTTTTATTTTTTTTCTACTTCAAAATGAACTTTCAAATTATATATTTAAAAATTAATTTTAATTTTAACAATGTAAATATAGTGTTTTTTATTTATAATTTTGACAAATTTCTAGAAATTTAAATATGATCCGTGTATCTAATGACATAAAAAAACTTCAATAGTTTAATCCAGTGTTATTATTTTTATATTGTGTTTTTAAATGAATTTGATTGAAATTTAATAGAGTGTTAGAAAGCTTTTTATCATAAATTTAACTTAAATGCTTTAAATTTTTGTATTTGTAAATTTATTTTACAATGATTATTATTTGAAATTAAACCAAAAATTTATTATAATTGATTTGATTTTTTTTTTTTTAAAGATGATATTTATTTATGTATTCTTAAAACTACAAATTAAATAAAAAATAATAATTTCAAATAAAACTTTCTCCAATTATTTTTAAGGAAAAACACAAATATAAAATAATTAAAATATATATTCTATCATTTAACTATTTTATATTTATATATTAAATGTTTTATTATATTTATATTTAAATAACCAGAAAAACCACTAAATAAAGCATTGAAATTATAATTTTAAAAACAAATAAAATTATAATTACAATTATATTTATCTTTTGTATATTAAAATTTAAATATAATAAAATTTATAAATTTTAATATATAATTTTATATATTATTAAAGATTATGTAAAATTGATTTTCATGTTCATGAAATTTAATATTGAAATTATTCACAAAAAACTCTCAAGTTGTTAAAGTGAGTTTTTTAAGTTAGTAATTTAATAATTATATATCAAATTGTTAAATGATATTTGTTTTGGTAAATTTTTTATCAATAATATCTCTCTTTAGTAATTCATCAATGTATATAAATTCATGTGAATTATATTTAAATATGGTAATAAATTAAATACAATTTAATTAAAAAATAATAATAAAAGTAGTATAATTGAGTGATTATATTTTAAATATAGTTTTATTGGATATTAACAAATTAAATTTTGTCAATTCAATTTATATTTGAGTATTTTGTTATCTTCTCCAACTAGATTTCCCTAAAAAATAGAAAATAAAAAGAATAAATTTTTCAATATACAGATATATTATTTATTTCTTTATTATGTATTAATTCCTTTATATATATATATATTGTAACATACACCATTAACTTCACAGGGAAATGTAAGGAGTTAATTTTTTTTTATACAAGTTATTCATCATTACATAGAATGTTTAACAGTTCACAGTGTAATTTTATAAATAAGAATAGTAAACTCCTTTAACCCTTAACAACCTCCATTACGTATTAACTTAATACTATATGATGTAACCACCCATTCATCTCATTACTCATATAGTCATCACATAATTGCCATTATGAACATCATAACAAGAAAGGAATTAACCTCATCATCTCTGACACAATAATCAATCACATCATTTAACACCAATATACCCCGGAAACCCAAAGAGGGTGAAAACCAACAAACGTTTAATTTTATTATTAAACGCTCGTGAGGGTGTTCAGCCCATCACTCAATGGCTTATAAGGGAGACCATCCGTTAACCATCGTTTATATAATCTTACAAGGAAATATGCAAATATCTACCTTAAAGCCATTACAATAAATATGATACCTTTTACCCTCTGGTCTTCATATCTTCAGATCTTCACATCTTGGTGGCATGGATGTACTTACAATGGACCATCGTATATTGGACCTTTCTGCAACTCACACTCATCTGCATGAACATTAATCATTTACCTGCCACCAGGACAAGCATAATTTCCCTTTGTACATGACAAGCATGATATTCCTTTGTACATGTCACCATCATTCCTTGCTATGATGCCTTCAACATAAAATGATGTCAAGATTCATAAAGTATTAATCAATCACTATAGTAGTTTCTCCATCTACTCATGTATAATCATGACAAGCAAGTAAAGTACCTTGTCATTCTCTCTTTAATAACACATACCTCATATGTGCTGGTTATAGGTCATCACATTAACTAATGCTTACGTCGCATAAGCAGGCATTCCTGCAAGACAATGGCTACATCTCCCAAGCTTTTCTTTAAAATAAACTGATACATCAGCTAAGATATTTAAGCATGTGATTTACATACATTTAATGAAAGTAGTTAACTCTTAATCTATTACCTTTAGTGCATGGAATGCAAGTTAACATAACAATTGTTTCTTCCATGCATGCGAATGCATACTGACACTCTCCCTAAAGGAGTGCTTACACAACGAAGCACATAAACTCCTTCAGGAGTATTCCCAAAGAAAATCTCAATGCTAGTGAGCATGTAAACATATGTAAAAATACACAATTAAGAATATAAATACATGTCTCATTTTGAAGATTAAACTAACAATCATATTCAATGTAGTTTTAATACTACAAGCTATCTTCTACATACAAAAAAGTATGTTATTTTTTCTATAAAAGCTAATACATATGTTGCATGTATATGCAAGATCTTCCTCCAAAAGGAATTTAACATCATAATCATGATAATATAAAAATAATCATTTAGTTTGTTCATCTAAGGAATACAACTAATTAGTTCCTTTAACCATGAATTTATTAAATAACTTAACTTTACCAACACCAGGGTAATTTATTCATGGATTTATTAAATAACTAATATTTGCAATTACCATGGTAATCTACCCATGGTTTTATGAAATAATTAATCTGTATCAACACCATGGAAAAACCACCCATGGTTTTATGAAACTATCCATAGATTTATTTATTAATCTGAGAAAACTTCTCTTTTCTTCTTCATCACACAAGAAGATATTTCAAGAGTCACTCTCTTTAATCTATTCAAGAAAAATGCTTTGGACTTGTTATCACTTCATAGATTTAATGAGTACAAAATCTCTTTTAAAATAAAAGCATTCATCTTCTATTTTCTTGCTTGTACCATATTATGTAAATATTTATACTAAAGAGCTATTCTCTTTAATATATTCAAGAAAATCCCTTTTAAAAATAAAGTACCATAACTAACCCTTATTTGGGCATAAGAGCTAGATAGACCTTTTTTTAAAATAGTAACAAAGTTAACATGTAATCTTTGCTAACCCTTGCAAAGGAATTTAACACAATAGACTTATCTTCTACTCTCAAGATAAATATATTCTTTCGAAAATAACAAAAACATTTTCTTATCTCAAGAAATATGAGAAAGATCATTAGTATTCTTTCTATTTTCTAACAATCTCTTTTTTTTCATCAAAAAAAAAAAAAAAACAAAAAACAAACAAACAAACAAACTATGTAATATATATAATCTTTATTTATATATTTCATCTCACAAAGAGAAAGTATATATAATAAATAAGTAAGCCAAAATCACGAGATTCTTTCATAGATTTGTTGCCCTTGACTTATACATGAATTTACAAAAACAAAGATAAAAAAAAATATAAAATTATATGCACTTGCAGGTTATGGTTGTTGTACTCTGTATTTAATTTTTTAGGTAGCAATATCGGATGGAAACCAATTCATCGAGCAGGATTCTATGCCATTACAAGGATTTTGTGAAATTTAATAGAATTTCGATAAATTTTTTTTTGGGGATTATCTAATTTCTTCGAACGTTACTTCCACTCTCAACCCCTTCTATGTGAAGTTTAAACGAAGTACCGAGATGAAAACTAAACTGCACACAACTAACTAATTTACAACCATTTACATAACATGCTATATAAAGTGTGAGCACGTTTGCTTACTTGTGATGCTGAGTGCTTGGAGTATGAAACTGGTGGTCGGCAGCGTGTGCAAGGTTCTTATCTTGGCAGTCGACTCTCATTCCAGTCGACTCTTATCAAAGAAAAGGAATTAACACTCACCAAGCTGACCCGAAGCTCATTGACATGCCTATTGAACCTGCAAGAAAACATTATAAAAAGAGGAGACTCATAAAAAATGGCAGCAGTGAAGCCATCAAATAACTTCCTAGCCTTCCTCGCAGTGTCAAGAGCGATACCAAGGCCATCAACACAAAATAAACTAGTATTTCTTGACTCGAATGCCACCACGTAGCAGAGTTCAAGGACGGTTCTCGTTTCATTTTCTTCCTGACGAGAAGGTTATTCGGTCGATATAAACAACAGGTCATCCATCAAGATGCCGCACAAATCAGTTTTTCAAAACGATTTAAGAATTCGTTCAACCGTTTCTTGATACAACTGTTTTTGTAAATCGTGGTCAAAACTGTAAATTACGATAGTTTACGTGGGCGTTACATACTCCCCCCCTTAAGAGAACACCGTCCTCGGTGTGCTTCTCTCACTAAAATTAAACTTATACTCATGATATAATAATATAAGCAATCCAAAGGGGCTCCTTCCCCTTGGCAATGAGACACCTTCGTTTCCTTAAATGCCATTAATTGAAACAATAATGTTTTTATCCATATTCATGAGCATGTATAGTGCAAGAAAATTTCATTTCCATTTCTACTGCTTATCCCTTATTTAATTCACAAAAGTATAGAAAAATCTCTATACGAACTTACCAATTACTATTGGTAGAATTGATGGCTTTTACGCAACCTCTCATCGAATGGTTGAACACCCATCAACACTTCCTGGAAAGAGCCTGTAATGTATGACTAACAATTCAATCACATTAGTCACATAGTTTTCAAAATGAAAATACTTGCAACTACCAAACATTATTGCAATATAAGGAGATGTTTTAATCAAAGTACTTCCATAAGTACTTAGAGAGAACCAACCCTCTCATCAATGCATCACGTGCACACTGTCTTAGCTCCTGCTAAAGACATCCATACAATACTTAAAAAGGACTCAGAGAGAATCTAGCTCTCTAATGATACCAATGGTCAATCCATGCACCATAGGCATATCCTAACATCTGCTAAGACATTCAAAAAAATTATAAATGAACTTATACATTCAGTAATTCATTTTCCGGGCGCTAAGCTCTTTATACTTATCTGGAAATTTAGTCCTTCAAGCTGTGGTCCTCCCAACCATCAAGTGAGGCTATTACGTCCTCCACTTTCCCCCTAGCTCCAGAATCTGGACAGTGCCACAAGTTAACAGTGGATCTTTCTGCTATGACCTCTAGATGGCCAATCCAGTCATACTCAGAAAAGCCTGGAAGAGAAATTTGGGACAGTCCGGTCCAATTCTCCAATTCCAGTCACACTCAGATGTTTTTGGCTTTACAAGGGTTGCTGTAAGCTATTTTCAACTTGTCCCAACCAGCTCTAGAAAATACTCCCCCTTTACCAATTTCACAGAACGCCTACTCCTCCTCGGGGATCCAACTTTATCCTCAGAGGAGTAGGTAACTGTCTTTCCAACTGTCCCCAACCACTTCCTATTCTTGGAAACATTTTTACCATCAAATTAGAAAGATTTTCTTTTCATTAATTAATTCCAACAAATTAAATAATTTTCTTTATCAACAGTGATGATTTAAGTTTTTCTTGCCAGATAAAAGAAAATTAAACAAATTGTCTTTAGCTAGTTAATACTAGTTAACTTTAATGAAGCTGTCACAACTTCCCCCCTGGAAGTAACATACATGTGTTGTACATTAAAGCATGATACTTTAATGTTTACTATTGCAATTCACATTGCAATGTTTGCGATGCTTTATTTTTGCAAATTTTTTGTTTCCATTAAGCTATCCATGCTTATAATAAGAAACAATGCTAATTGTAAATATGAATTTCTCAAGCACATATTATCTTGCGCAATCATTTTAAGTTTCCGCATAAGATGTTGTCACGCATACCAGTATATATAAATATTCATTAATGCGTATGTGTCAATAACAATTAGGGTATGAGTGTAAACATTTCCAATTCCCATAATGTTATGTTCCAACAGACTGACATACGAAGTAATTATCATAATCACTTGTTCACAACTTTCAAATAGCTTTAGTCAAAATCGATTCGTGCATATAACTTTCATTAGTTATTCATTCATAACTAGTCAATAGTTTTAATGCATCCATGATGACTCATGCAAACACTAGTTAGTCAACTAGTCATTTAGTTAAGTTTCATAACTTGATCCATTAAGAGACGTTATTCAATTTAATTTTAACACTCTATCATCTTATAGTAGGACTTTCTTCATCTTTTGCATTCATGCATTAATTTCACACACCATCACTATACACATTCATCTTTTTAAAGTAGTGCATGGTAACTTAGAAATTTTATTGCATGCAAAAACAATTGCTTCTTTTCAAGCTCAAATGAAAAGTATCCATTTTTCTTTCATTCTTTTATACTTTCTTTCCTAAAGAAATAAAGCATAATACACATATTTATAATCTCATATGCATATTCTTATGCAGAAAAAGTATGTTATAATAGCATGTACTTTTTTAAGAATTCTCTTAAATGGAAGCTAATCTCATGCAATGCCATGTATGTAACAATTCATTTCTTAAAGGAATCAACATGCATATGCATAGACTTCTTAAAATAAAATAAAATAAAATACTTATCTTTATTTCATTTGAAGAACTTATCTCACTACTGCAGTACTCATTCCCATCAGGAAATTCACATTGCTCCTCTACATCAATGTTTTCTTTTAGCGGCATCGACAAGGATTTTTTAGCATGATTAGATAAAGCCTTAATCAATAAATAATCAATCTTTGAGTGATCCTTTAACACCTATTCATATGCATGAATACAATGTCACAACATGCTTTCTTCTAACATCTCTATATTAATGTGAGTAACTAATTATCAATTCATGTTACTCCCACATTATTATGACATTTTTCACACACGTATCTATTCAGAAATTCATTTAATGGAAAATGACACAATGTGCATTCGCTTTACTTAAACTTTAACAAAAGAACCACCACCTCAGGTTTTGCCTTTGGAACATGCAAATATAATAAAGCTAACACATTGGCTGTTGTTCCTATGAATACCATGCATAAAGATTAATTTCCCAACAGAGTACTTAACATAATCGAGTAGGAAAACTCATGATTCCTCTTCGAGGACATATAACATAATAGGCATGCAAAACATGGTTTTCTTTTCCATAAAACTAATGGAATAAAACATAAGAATACATACCTTATTCTCGAAATATTATACCCACATTAGCCATGTATATATTTCAAGGAAACCAAAACATTACTTTAGTTTTTGTACATGTAATTCATCTTCTTTGCCAAAGAATCTTTTCTAAAGTATGATAACAAAACATGTTATCATTTTCCACATATAAACTTATGTTCTTTCCGATGAAATCTAATACAACTATTGGATGCCTATGCATGAACTTACTCCAAATGAAACTAACATAATAGTTATGATAGCATAAAGTACTCACATACTCAATAGATCTTCTATCCATGCAAAGAACCTTGTTCCTCTATGATTCTACATGCAAGTTGCTCATGCTTTGCTTCCAATAATTTACCATAGATAGCCTCTTTTATGCATAAAAACTACGCAACACTAACAAGGTTAACTTAACCTTTAATATACCTAAATCAAGAAGTTGACATAATCCATCTAGCAATGTAGTATATTCAAGAGGTTATTCTCTTTAGCCTATATTTATTTTCAAGAAAAGAACTTGGATTCCTTATCATTTAACACACAAGTACGAAATCCCCTTTAAAATAAATCAAGCTTCCTATCTTTTCTTAAATAAGATATATATAAAGGCAAGCAAGTTTACTTATTTATGTTTTACTACTGCTCACACCTTTCAAGATACATACTAGTAATCTTTGCAAGAACTCACATGGGTTCTTCTCAGCAAAACTAGCATAGTAGTTTGGTCTTTTACCATGGTATATATTTCTAAAAGATTATCATATTAGCAATGCTTTATTACTTTCCAAAAGAACTAGCACAATCTTGCATATTAAGTAAAACCACATTTTATTTTATATTTGTCTCTTTGCAAGATTCACATGCAAGAATTATTTCAATATTTCTCTCAAGAAGAATCAAATGGATACTAGTTAAATTTTCAAGCACACACATGTTTCTTTTTCAAGAAACCAAATTCCCAACTCCTTTCAAGGAAACTTCAACACAACAATAGAAGTTTTACGTACATGGAAAATACATATCCTTTTTAACGAAACTGTAACTCAACATTTATTTACTTTGAAAGCAGTGTATTTTCCATAAATGCAATAACTATTACTTTCAAGACAAGAAAGATATTAATACTTATCTCTTGAACGCATTGTTCAACCTGGATTAGAGATGCGATGCCTTCCTTCACAAACGCGCGTTTCATTGCCGATCTCTCAATTTCTTTTCGCTAAATCCCAAAGGTGCCAGTTTTTGAACCTTTAGCTCTGATACCACTTGTAACATACACCATTAACTTCACAGGGAAATGTAAGGAGTTAAATTTTTTTATACAAGTTACTCATCATTACATAGAATGTTTAACAGTTCACAGTGTAATTTATAAATAAGAATAGTAAACTCCTTAACCCTTAACAACTTCCATTACAGTATATTAACTTAATACTATATGATGTAACCATCCATTCATCTCATTACTCATATAGTCATCACATAATTTCCATTATGAACATCATAACAAGAAAGGAATAAACCTCATCATCTGGACACAATAATCAATCACATCATTGAACACCAATATATCCTGGAAACCCCGTAGGGTGAAAACCAGCAAACATTTAATTTTATTATTAAACGCTCGTGAAGGTGTTCAGCCCATCACTCAATGGCTTATAAGGGAGACCATCCCTTAACCATTGTTTATATAATCTTACAAGGAAATATGCAAATATCTAGCTTAAAGCCATTACAATAAATATGATACCATTTACCCTCGGGTCTTCATATCTTCAGATCTTCACATCTTGGTGGCATGGATGTACCTACAATGGACCATCATACATTGGACCTTCCTGCAACTCGCACTCATCTGCATGAATATTAATCATTTACCTGCCACCAAGACAAGCATAATTTCCCTTTGTACATGAAAAGCATAATATTCCTTTGTACATGTCACCATCATTCCCTGCTATGATGCCGTCAACATAAAATGATGTCAAGATTCATAAATCAATCATTTCACATATCTGTACTATAGTAGTTTCTCCATCTACTCATGTATATTCATGACAAGCAAGTAAAGTACCTTGTCGTTCACTCTTTAACGACCCGTACCTCATATGTGCTGGTTATAAGTCATCACAATAACTAATTCTTCCGTCGCATAGGCACACATTCCTTCAAGACAATGGCTACATCTCCCAAGATTTTGTTTAAAATAAACTGATACATCAGTTAAGATATTTATGCATGTGATTTGCATAAATTCAATCAAATTAGCTTACCCTTAAGTTATTACTTTTAGTTCAAGGAATACAACATAAAAAATGTTTCTTCCATGCATGCGAATGCATATTAATTCCAAAAGACTCTCCCTGAAGGAGTGCTTACACAATGAAGCACATAACCTCCTTCACAAGTCTTCCAAAAGACAATATCAATGCAAGTGAGCATGTAAACATATGTAAAAATATGCAATTAAGAATATAAATACATGTCTCATTTTCAAGATTAAACTAACAATCATATTCAATGTAGTTTTAATACTACAAGCTATCTTCTACATACAAAAATGTATGTTATTTTTCTATAAAAGCTAATACATATGTTGCATGTATATGCAAGATCTTCCTCCAAAAGGAATTTAACATCATAATCATGATAATATAAAAATAATCACTTAGTTTGTTCATCTAAGGAATACATCTAATTAGTTCCTTTAACCATGAATTTATTAAATAACTTAAATTTACCAACACCAGGGTAATTTATTCATGGATTTATTAAATAACTAATATTTGCAAACACCATGGTAATCTACCCATGGTTTTATGAAATAATTAATCTGTATCAACACAATGGAAAAACCACCCATGGTTTTATGAAATTATCCATAGATTTATTTATTAATCTGAGAAAACTTCTCTTTTCTTCTTCATCGCACAAGAAGATATTTCAAGAGTCACTCTCTTTAATCTATTCAAGAAAAATACTTTGGACTTGTTATCACTTCATAGATTTAATGAGTACAAAATCT
This sequence comes from Pinus albicaulis, assembly GCA_034641835.2. Lineage (NCBI taxonomy): Eukaryota > Viridiplantae > Streptophyta > Pinopsida > Pinales > Pinaceae > Pinus > Pinus albicaulis. The sequence goes on along the minus strand of CM076584.1, from coordinate 129,128,101 downwards.
CTTTTAAAATAAAAGCATTCATCTTCTATTTTCTTGCTTATACCATATTATGTAAATATTTATACTAAAGAGCTATTCTCTTTAATATATTCAAGAAAATCCCTTTTAAAAATAAAGTATCATAACTAACCCTTATTTGGGCATAAGAGCTAGATAGACCTTTTTTTAAAATAGTAACAAAGTTAACATGTAATCTTTACTAACCCTTGCAAAGGAATTTAACACAATAGACTTATCTTCTACTCTCAACATAAATATATTCTTTCGAAAATAACAAATATCATTTTCTTATCTCAAGAAATATGAGAAAGATCATTAGTATTCTTTCTACTTTCTAACAATCTTTTTTTTTTTTTTTTTTTTCAGAAAAAGAACTATGTAATATATATAATCTTTATTTATATATTTCACAAAGAGAAAGTCTATATAATAAAGAAGTAAGCCAAAATCACGAGATTCTTTCACAGATTTGTTGCCCGTGACTTATACATGAATTTACAAAAACAAAGATAAAAAAAAATACAAAATTATATGCACTTGCAGGTTATGGTTGTTGTACTCTGTATTTAATTTTTCAGGTAGCAATATCGGATGGAAACCAATTCATCGAGCAGGATTCTATGCCATTACAAGGATTTTGTGAAATTTAATAGAATTTCGATAATTTTTTTTTGGGGATTATCTAATTTCTTCGAACGTTACTTCCACTCTCAACCCCTTCTATGTGAAGTTTAAACGAAGTACCGAGATGAAAACTAAACTCCACACAACTAACTAATTTACAACCATTTACATAACATGCTATATAAAGTGTGAGCACGTTTGCTTACTTGTGATGCTGAGTGCTTGGAGTATGAAACTGGTGGTCAGCAGCGTGTGCAAGGTTCTTATCTTGGCAGTCGACTCTCATTCCAGTCGACTCTTATCAAAGAAAAGGAATTAACACTCACCAAGCTGACCCGAAGCTCATTGACATGCCTATTGAACCTGCAAGCAAACATTATAAAAAGAGGAGACTCGTAGAAAATGGCAGTAGTGAAGCCATCAAATAACTTCCTGGCCTTCCTCGCAGTGCCAAGAGTGATACCAAGGCCATCAACACAAAATAAACCAGTATTTCTTGACTCGAATGCCACCACGTAGCAGAGTTCAAGGACGGTTCTCCTTTCATTTTCTTCCTGACGAGAAGGTTATTCGGTCGATATAAACAGCAGGTCATCCATCAAGACGTCGCACAAATCAGTTTTTCAAAACGATTTAAGAATTCGTTCAACCGTTTCTTGATACAACTATTTTTGTAAATCATGGTAAAAACTGTAAATTACGATAGTTTACGTGGGCGTTATATATATATATATATATATATATATATATATATATATATATATATATATATATATATAAAAAAATTTAACATTTTTCTATGTTTGTTAAATCCAAATTTAAAATGAATTTACCTATATTTATTTATTTATTTTATATTTAATTATAACATACATTTAAGTATGTAATTATTTAATTTAAGTTTATTGAAGATGAAGATGAATTATAACCATAAATGGAGTTGGGGATATCATTTGTGTTTTTCCTTGAAATTCCAATAGGCATCAAGTTTTCAAAATTTCCATATTTTGTTTGAAAACAATTTTTTGTCATTTTCAACATATCTAGTCCTCTAAGCTTCATTTTCTAAACATTGAAATGATAATGGCAGCACTTAATCCATTTATTGCCCATCCAAAATCACAACATGATAAAAATACTCAAGGGAGTCCTTAAATTGCATCAGAGAGGGACAACAATTCAATTTGTTTAGGATTTTGAGCACCCTATGAAATGTGTGTTTCTCAAAAAAAAATTCTCCCTCATCCAAACAACTTCTCCCTCGGAGAATATGGTAGAATATCAAAGTGATGTCTCCTTGAAGATTGTTTCTAGTTTATTTATGAGTTCAGTGACAAAAATATAATATATTATAGATTCCATAATACACTTTTACCCACTTGGAAAGCTCTACTTTACCAATACTCTAGTGTTATCTCTGTGTCACTCTACATTCATCCACACTTCTATCGACATGTCTTTGCACCCTTTCGGTGCAAATGCTAGTTGCTTTTTCTCTTTTTAAAGTTGATATATACTTAGATTACTTATAATAGACATCGAAATATTAAATATGTATGGTCTTAATGAGAGTGAAATATTTTACATCTCTTTCATATTAAATTATAATTCAATAATGAATTTAACCATCAAAGTAAGAGTAGGATTTTGATGTTTAATAAAACTAATCCAAAAATAGATTCATTTTTTTTGTTATAGTGGATATTAATATTTTTGTTTAGAAAATATTTATTTTTATTTTAAAAAGGGATATGTGTGAACTTAACACCGAGTATAAAAGGAATTGCACATCTCCACCTCTTAATGCAATAATATAAAACTCATGAGGTGTAGAGTAGTTGATCTGGATGGAGCTTAGTCTTCACTAGGTCTCAGGTTCAAATCTCATGGAAAAAGTTGAGGATGGAAACAACTTTAGGGGAATTAAACTCTCCCGAGATAAATGTCCAAATTCTACTAAGCCTTGCAGAATTCTAATAATAATATCTCACTATCATTGTAAGTTTATCATTCTTCTTCCATCTAATAAATAAACTAACCCTAACTAATCACAATAAATAAATAAATATAAATAATTTTAGTTTTAATTTAAAATGAAAATGTTGACACTCTATTTTTATTTTTATAATTCCAATTTTTCCAAATCGCAACTATCATAGATTCAGGGAATGCTCTTTTAGAATTGAGTTGGTATGTGAGTAAAATAAAATAAATTTATAGTTATAGTTTAAACGTACCTGTCGCTTTGGCCAAGTGGTTAAGGCATGTGCCTACTGAATAAATGGGGTTTCCCCGCGAGAGTTCGAATCTCTCAGGCGACGCTTTTGCTCGGGGTTTTCCGATTTCTTCCAACTGAATCTCTCAGGCGACGCTTTTGCTCGGGGTTTTCCGATTTCTTCCAACTGAATCTCTCAGGCGACTGTACAGCCAAAATCTTCAACCATTCGCTATGCCTCGGGTTTTCCGATTTCTTCCAACTGATGTAAATATTAAAAGAAATATCATTTACGACATTTCTTAAGGATACGTATTATCGAATAATTAAAATACTATTTATATTTCTAAAATAACATTTGTTCGTAAAAATACTAATTCTAGGTTTATGAGGCAGTAAAAGGAATGCCCGGTACTATATCAAGTTTATTTTGAGTTCCATGTATTTCAATTGAAGGGCCATGTTAATGGTCAAATATACATGAGAAGTGCCTTAAAAAACAGTTGGTGGTCTATAACTTTTTTTCATATGTTCTTATCTCTTTGTGTTTTTCTCTTTTTATGCTCTTTATTCTCTTTTCTTTCTCAAATTTTTTTCCCTATTTCCTTGAACATCATTTTGTCTAGTACATAAGAGTGTTCCTAATCATTTTTCTCAAAATTATATCAACCTTGTCTTATCTTTATGTGTCCTCTTAAATAAGCCTCTACAACCTAACTTAACAAACTTCAAGGTGATGACCACACTCTTCTCAGAAATGCAACCCCTCAACTAAATGACGATGAACTTATGGCATATTCTCACAACTGTGAGAGCAACTAGTCAAAGGAAGAATGTATGGAGGGGGGAATTAATGCAAACTCTCTCCTATTCTCCAAAACACCAAGCATTTGTAGACCCAACGAAAATCTCAAACATTAATTAGGGCTAGGAACTAATGATCGAGGGCCTCTCCTTCTCCATAAGGTCTCTATCACTCGTGTGAACAATAAAGATAGGCAAACTCTATTAGAATCACAAAGGGAGGATAATGCTCCTGCATCAAACTACCATGGCAAAAAGAGGAGTGAGGTTATGCTCACAAGATTGATACTAAATCCATGTGATGGTTGTTTGATTAAGTCCATATATGTTGTGAAGATCCGGGTGGCTTCTCCCAAGTCCTTACCTTTCCAACAAAAAAACAAAAATATTGTCCTCTAACACATTGTTCTCCCTATAACTCTCTCTTCTAAGATCTACACCATCTCATCCTCACTTTGGAACTGTTCCTTCCTATCAACAATGTGAACATCTTCATCCCTAGCAAGCTCATAGCAATCATACAAATTTTCCATGTTGAAATTGGCTGAGATATTTGAACGTTTAAGTAACTTAAGTGCATAAAAATATTCTAAAAGGTCCCATTTTTTTTTTCAATTTCAACTTATTTTTTTTTTCTAAGTATAACTAATTCTATTATGTATAAGGTTACTAGTACAAAACAGTCACATTGTCAGCTATGAAAGCCTGAGCACTGTGTTTGAAAGTCAAACTGTTCACAGAGTACCTAGACTGCCCATATTGGGAAACCAGTCCTATTAAACATCGAGTCTTAACCGCCCTCGTGAGGGAAACCGGTTTGGAAAGCATAGAAACTAAATAAACATAGAAATATAAGCTACAGTTCAGAGACCACTGTTTCAGCTGGTCTGCCCAGCTACAAAAACTAGCATTATCTATGAAACTGAACCAAAAAACCTGGAGAGCAGTGTTGAAGCTAGCCATGATTTGGTGACGGTGGTTCCTCAATGATTCTGCAACCGAAAAACTCTCTGCTGTCCTCCTTGCCAGAGTCGCTCGTGTCCATGCCACCCGAGGGCGCTTCCATGTATTTCTGCTGCTCCTGTGGAGAAAGAGGGGAGATGACCGGTGCAACATCTGCGTTTAAGGGTCAAGAACTCGGAGAGAGGTACACGGAGGCTAAACCAGGAGCAGGGTGGTTGGGAATTTCCTCCTGCAGAGTGAGCGTAATGAAGGCCGTGAGAACAGAATTGGAGGCAGTGGGATGGAATTTGAGCTCTGCACGCTGCGAGGTCTGTCTGATGGTGGGGCGAAGAGGGGCAGGAGGGACAGCCCGGGAGGAGCTTCCGCCATAATCGTGAGCTTGGGAAGGAGGAGGCGAGGCGTCAACCATGGGAGCTGAAACCGAATCTCCAGCACGTCGACGTCCACGACCTCTGCCACCGCGCAGATTCTGAGAAGGGTCCAGAGTATCATCAGTGGAGAAAGAGCTGGGAGGAGGGCGACTGTGACCTCGGCTGGGGCCTCGTCGAGCCCTCATCCTCTCACGAAGACGCGACATCTCAGAAGGGGAATGACAGAGGTGAGCTGGAATGAGAGGAGAGACAGTGAGAGCGAGGGGAGCAGTAGAATGAACACAGGGATGGGCGAAGCGGAAAATGACAGGAGGAGCAGAGAAATCACCCAGAGGCTCACCGCGCAGGTCAGTGCCAACCCTGGACAGAAAATTATATAGACAATGCGGACTCTGTGTGAAATGAATACCTGGGACCGGTTCAATGCAGGCCTGCAAAGAGCAGCGCCTCCCTGTAGAAGTCTTCACGCTGGCCTCGAGCGAGCCAGGAGTGCAAATACCGAGCAGCGGGGTGGGCGAGCTCACCGAACCAGTGGCGTCGTCTAAGTCATGCGACTGAACCTCCATATCTTGCAGCACCGCCATAATCTCCTCCGGATTGAGCAGACCAAGGTTAATGACCGTCGCGCGAGTGATATCATTAAGAGCCGAGTTAATGCAAATGCCAGGAGCCATGTGGGCTGCCCTGGCTATCTCCATGGGGAAGTGCGCGATGTGGCACCTCCCGTCCGGTGCATTAAACAGCCGGATCCGGCGTTCAATTTCAACTTATTACTTGTGCCTTTCAAAAACGTTTCCTTCCTTGAGCATACTTACAAAATTTCTACTTCTTTGTACTTCTCTACTCACCTTCTCTTCTTACTACTTTTCGTGTATTCTTATTTGTTTAATGTAGTTGTTGTTGCACTCATTTGTGCACTTCTTGCATATGCCTAACAAATGCCTTTGTATATGAACCTCTCTTTCTTGCGTTCAGACAATCTTTTTGAATCTATTGCTCCTCTTTCTTACTTTTAGGAAAACTTTCTAAATATGTTACTCCTCTTGGCATGCTACCATTCACAACTTGGAAGAGACTATTTTGGCCCTATTCTATGTATTGTTGTACATAACCTCTATTTGCACCAACACCAAATTCCATTTTCATGGATTCTTACTAGACATGCAAACAAATTTCTAGGACTATTATTAACTACCTTAGTTTACCCATTGGTCTATCGATGATATATAAAATTGAACTACAATATTGAGTCAAAATTCTTCCACATGGTATTCTAGAAAACCAATAAACTTGTTGTTCCTATTTGAGGTCATTTCTTCATGTCAAACCATGTAAACATGGTATTTATCTAAAGAATAAAACATTTATGTTCATTGCATCGCTAGTATTCATGTAGGGAATAAAGTACACAATTTTCAAATTATATCTACAACTATAAAGATAGAATCATTACATATGTAGGTTCTTGACAATCCCAACATTAATTCCATGTTGATATCTTCCTAGGACGATTTTGGAGTTAGCAATGGAATTTGTGATATGGTGGTTTGGTTCATTCCCTTGTATGGTGGCAAGTTCTATAACTTTCACCCATTTTTTCACATCATTTGATAATTCCAAGACAATAGTATCACTCTTCCACATATGCTTGGGTCTTATCCATGCCAAAATGTCCATTGAGGTCGCCATTATTTATCTCTCTTATTAGGTTCTCCCTTGTTGAACCTATGAATGTTTCTATAAAGAAATCAATTTTCGATGAAGAAATCCAAGAATGGAGTTGGACCTTCACTCCATCATCTTTGTTGACTTTCAAGACTTCATCAAATCAATTTTCGATGAAGAAATCCAAGAATGGAGTTGGACCTTCACTCCATCATCTTTGTTGACTTTCAAGACTTCATCAAACTCTACATCTTATTCATTCATGTTTTCTATTTCATCCAACCCTAGCGTCTCCATAGTCATGGTACTCAACAATGTTGTCTTAAGTTTGATGCATTAGCAACTCAATTTGATCTTTTTTTATTATGCTTTAGCATAAACAAGTAGTGTTGCAATAACTCAAGCTAGTTCATGTGCCATTGATTTTACAATGTTAGGGTTTGACCCTAAGCCCTTTATTAACGTAATAAGCCCAAGGGGCCCCGTAAGAGTAATGATTACTTAGTTTAATAAATAAATCCTATAAGCATTGTAAGTGGTTGACCTTCATTATAAAAACATGGTCCACAATTAGTTATAATGGGCCATAGCTAATAAATAAAGTGGTTAACCCACATTCTGCAAGGGACCATGAGTAGTTAGGGTTTTGGGTCTCATGAAACTATATATTGTCGAATATAGTAAGGGAAGTCTTGTCTTGTGCTGTGTACTAGGGGTTGCCCTGTTGAAGAGGTAAGTGAACAATATTGATGCAGATCTTAATAGAATATTTCAATTTTCTATCATCTCCTTGTGTTATTTTTTGTGGTATCTCAACATATTTCACACTTCTGATATTTTTTGTGGGTCAAGCATACTACATACAATACCTAATGGTCAATGTAAAGGATGAATTCTTTTGACAACAAGTAATGCCTCTACTTATTAAATGCCTGAATAACATCATAAAACCCATGATCATACGTGTATTACTTGAACTTATTTTCTTCATTCATATTATAATTAAAGAATGCAATGGGATCATATTCTCATCTAAGCACATCTCTAATTATTTTCTATTAGCTTCATCATCCATTGTAAATGCATTCCCAAAGTCTAATATGTAAGTTTTGAACCAAAATAACTAGCAAATTTTTTAGAGCCATGCCTCTAATTTTTATTATCAATCAACTTAATTATTTATAATACAATGTATTAGATCCCACAACCTCCAAAATCCCTAATCCATTAGGCCAGATTGGATTACATCCATAATTTCTTAACTGAAATTGTTAAACCATGGGCTAAACCACCATGCGCTATAAAATTGCCAAAAGCAAAAATCGTGTGCCAAGAACCACAAAAAAATGACACAAAATACTTCCCACCTTTGCAAGGGCTTCACCTATCTGCAACACCCCTAAACCAATGACTGGAACATATGAATCACATGTGGGACTAGTCTTATAAAAAATATAACAGATGCCAAACATAATAAAGCTAACAATAGCTTCTCAATTACCTTCCTCTTCAACAAATCAATACCTCTTTGTGTTATGTTTCATTATAAATCTCCCTTCTTCATTCATGTTGCTAGAAGTGCACAAATGACACTAAATTTCCAATTAAAATTTAGTTGAAGCTTTCCAAATTATGAAAAATTCTTATCTCAAAATCTCTCTTCTATGTAGGCCACTCTACAATGGCTCTATATTTCTTTGAATCCATCCTTATATTTTATTGAGGTATCACAAATCCTAATTGCATTAACTCTTTTTTTATGAAAGAGCACTTATCCAGGTTAATCAACAATTTGTCTTTTCTCAATTTCTCCAATGCTTGCTTTAAATGCATGGCATGCTCTTCTTTGGTATTATTGAAAATCAATATGTAATTAAGATATACATATATGAAATTACCCATGTATGGTTTTATGAATTTGTTCATCAAATTCATGAAAGTTTTGGGCACATTCATCAACCCAAATGGCATGATAAACCACTCAGATAGTTGTTCCTTCATCTTGAAAGTTGTATTCCTTTTGTCATCTTCACTACTCAGATTTAGATATTTTTTCTCTTCAAACCAGTCTTCATGAAATACTCAGCTCTTAACTCAAATATTGTGTCAAATCATCCATCCTTTGCAATGCAACTAATACTTGATGGTTGCATTATTGATGGCCCTTAAATTGGTTCACATCCTCCATTCTCCTCTTTTCTTCAATGCTAGTATGACAAGAACTCTAAAAGGGATCAAATTTTCTCTTATTCATGTTTCGTACATTAACTTTTGAACTTACTAAATCATCTCTTCACTTTTTTTTTGAGTTAATGTATAACATGCCTTATTTAGCAAAGTTGAAGTACGAATATAATCAATTTGAAGGGAAATGTTCCTCATAGGTGGAAAACTAATCATAAGCTTATTTGATATGAATTCCTTAAACTTTATTAGCATCCATGCGACTTTTGTTGGTATGTCATTCTTCTTTAATTCAAATTTGTATGACATTCTTCTTTAATTCAAATTTGTATGTCATTCTTCTTTGATTCAAATTTGACATTCTTTAGAAATTTTTTGAAGCTACGTTTCACCCTATTTTCTTTCTATAAAATATCTTTTGTTGTAATCAACATTATCTTACTACCATTGTTGTTGTCCCTATTTTCCTCCTTCATGAGAAATGATTTTAACTTCTTTACATCTTTCTGCAACAATATGGTATTATTTACCTCGTCATCAACAACTTTATGGTAAAATTACCATGGCCTTTTGTTGATCATTTTCTTGTCAAGAAATTCAACCTCCCAGGGCCTCACAACAAGTCCCTCTACATTTTTATAGAGGTGGTATTCCTCTTTATGACACACTCAAATATTCAATATATAATTTAAAACATTCAAAACATGCACCTATGAGTGGACTAGGTGTTTTCCTCAAACGCACATGGAAAGAAAATAACAAAAGATGTAAACATGATATCCATCCATTCTATCATAGTAAAAACATATCATTGAAGCATATCAAAGAGTAGACATGAGATCACACAGTTCATATATCAGAGAGATAAAAAATGATTTCATTAATGTAAATCATAAAGAGCATAAGAAAAAAATTCCGAGACTCATATAGCTTCTAAACAAGTTTTTGAATCACAAATAAACCACCTTCCTGAAAGGGAGTTCTTTGCAAGAGTAAAAAATATTACAAATTCAAGTTTTTAAATTTTTTCATGCCTAAAGAACTCATCAAAATTCTAATACTTAATTGAAACAATAAAAGTATTTTTCCCAAGGGGTGTTGGAATTAGGCTCGTGAATTGTAATATAAATAAGGTACCTAGAAGAATAGGAGGAATTGTAGCTAATGATCGACTTAAGTGATTGATATCAAAATCAAGAAATTTGAATGATCAAAGATTGGGAAGAAGATAAGGGAATTCTTAAGGAATTAAAAATACTCACAAAATGTGGAAGGATGGACTCTCATATTGTTGAATCTTCCGCTACCTTTTATTTTTGTTGTTGAAGTTGTTACAATAACTAGTTGACATTTAATTTGGATTGATGACTTCTTGGAGGGACTGCTTTCGCCATTCTTGAATAACATGTTTCATTAAAGGGGTTGTAATTTCCATTTTGACATATTTATTGAACGCCTCCTCCTCAATTTCCTAGGCATTCTATTGTAATTGTGAATTTAAGACATATTGAGCCTCATTAACATTAACAAAAACATATGACCATTTCTTAATCTCCTCCTCAGTGGAATAAATTATATTATCAAATTTTTCTCCCATTGGCTCCTTTAAATTGTTTAACTCAGTTTTCAACACGTCATTGGAAATTGACATAGAGTTTCTTATCATGCAAGGACCACACATTTCATTAGAAATTTTAATTTCCTTGAAAAATACATTTCTCAGTCTATCATTATTCTTGATACATTCATAATTAATCTCATCGAGTATATTGATTTTCGCATACCATCCAACTTGGATCTATTTCATTCGTTTAGGCCCTATGATATTTTGATGTGACCTTCGTAGTTTGTTGAGTGAACTGAAATTTTGAATAAAAGTAGATAATTCATTAAATTTCAATTGCTTGTTGTGCTCGAGGTCATTTTTAACCCAATCAACAAAGGTGAATATTCTCTAAGCTATATATCTCAAGTGGGAAGCTACTTCTGATGCATATTCAATAATTTTCATTGTTTTACATATATTATTGATAACATATGAGTTTACTCCATTTAGGAGGTGGGCCACTTTCTTAACTCTATGGGGTGTGCCAGGGGTGGACACTGTCGATGTTGATGTGTGTATGGCGAGAGGAGTCATGAATGAAGAAACATGGTTATAAATCTTATTATAGCTCTTTTTTTTTTTAAAGCCTCTGATTTTTTGCTTCTTGTTCTGTGATAGAGTGTGTCAATGATTCTCCAATATATTAGTGCTATTTCATGCGCCCAATGACTCCAATTTCAAATACGTTAATATCAATTTTCATTTAACCTTTCATTCTTTTATTTTGAACTTTCACCCTTTCAATTTTTAACTTTTTATTACTTCTGTCATGGTTCACATTTTTCAAGGCGACAAGGTGATCATCAAAAGTAGTGGTCTCCTCATCTATCTCTTCCACAATCCTTTGATTTTCAACTAAACGACTAGTAAACCAATCAGGTGGTGTAGGGATATCAACTTCTACATCCATAATCACTTGCACGCTTGGTGTGTCCTTCGAAAGATTGAGCAGTATGCGAACTTTATGGGGTGAGCCTAGGAGGGGGATCTTCCTCATATTTTCCACCTGAGGGGCTATCATTACTCTATATTGTACTCAAGGTAGCATTTATATTCTCTTGAATATAGGATGAACTTAGGCGAGTCTATGGCATGGAGGTTGGAGGTTGCTTTGTGGGATTTTTTCCTATTTTCTTGTATCTTCCTCCCATGTTGGTACTAGTTTCATCAAGTACTTATTTAGTAACTCTTGGAAACTCTTGCTCTCTTTATCGTTCGATGTGACTATCTTCACTTTCCTCTACAACTCTTGTAAATAAATTCCCATATCTTACTATAGTAAAATGTCTAGAGAATATACCTTCTGGATCAAATCCTTGAACGCCTTCATCTTCACTTAAATTAAAATAATTTAGAGACTGTGACAACTCCGCAAGGTGGATCCCATTATTCACAACCACTTCTCCAACAGTAAATGGCAAAGAAATGAATTGTTTTTTCTTCTTGAATACATATAAAATTAACCATGGGATGTATTGTTTGTAGACTTCAACAACAAAATACTTATAACAAATTTGGGAAACAATAGTGGCTTCTCTTAAAATCCATATATTTGAATCATAATATTATTCTCTCTTTCCTCATGGATGCCTTTTTCCTACAAGAATCATGGGAATGTCGTTATATTCTAGTGGGATCCTCTAGTCATGATGTAATTAACTTCCTTCATAAATACATCTTGGACTTGACAAAAATGAAAAGGAGCTTTATGCTTCCACATGATTGGATACCAAAATCAAGTTGGTTCCTCATCCGAGTTGAAATCACCTTTGTGGGGTAGGTCGTGAAAGGCATGGCTAGACACAAGGGTTATTATCAAATAGGCCATCATAAAGAATCTCTTGGTCTTGGACAAATTTACTAGTTGGAAATCTAACTCATTTGATATGAGGTCAACCCAGCCGAATAGAGAATATAAAGTATGGATTTTTGGACATCGGCTGCAGTTTATTGCCCCATCACTTGAGTGAAAATATGAGGAAAGGCTCTAAAAGGCTTTGCAAACAAATAAATATATAGAAATGAAATATTAGAAGGAACCTGAGATGCCGAAGAAATAAATTCGTGAATGATATTCATCCCACCTGCTTGGGAATCCAAGAAATTTTCTACCTTCCACAAATTTAGTAACCTTTTTGGCTTTGGTAGCTTAAATATTCTTCCGAATACCTTGGAGTAAGAGGCATTGGGTTCTTCTTCCCCCCTAGTGTTATAATTCTCGTCTTTGGGTTAGAATTATTTGCATAAAGATAAAATATTTCTATGAGATAAAAAAACCTTTGGAACAAATACAGGATTTTCCATTCCACTCGTCGAATATTGTTACTATTCTTCTTCTCATCCAAAAAGTTCACATACCACTAGTATGCAATTGAAAAATGAAAATTATTATCAAGAAATGAAAATGAGTTATAAGTATCACCACAAATAACCGATTTTCTAACTCTGTCATCCATATCTCGTTTGTACTTAGAAATATGTGATTAATCAATGTCATTCTCAATGCCACTTAGTTGTAATTCCTCGTTTTTTCTATACAATCACTAGTTGTTACTCTCTCGCGTGTGAACTTAGTTAGGAAGGAAAAAATTAATAAATAGAAACTTAATATACTAAGGTCTTTGTTTATGGGAGATAATGGAGATAAATCTCAAAATTATAAAACCTTCACTTTCATTTACTTCAGAGCTTACTCCTCTTTTAATATCCTCGATATCAGTACCATAAATGACAAGGGGATTTACAAAGTGAAATAAAAATTAAGCTATGAAATATTTGTGATCACGACAATTAGTGTATAAGAAGTTAATAACACTGAGTGAGAAAGTGTGCGAGGAAGGGAAAGTGTGGGGGAATTTAGTTGTGTGGGATGGAGAAGTGTGGAAGAAAATGTGTAAAGGTATGGATGTGTGCGGAGGTGCAGAAGTGGGGATATGAAGAAGGAGGAACATGCAGAAGGGGAAGTGTTTTGTGGGAGAAGGATGTGTGGAGGAAATTTTTGTGAAGAAAAGAGTGTGGGATTCCTTCTTCGCACATGAAATTTTAAAAATAGAAACACTTGAGAGGGTACAGTTTTGAAGGTCAACACCTTCCCAAAAAATCGTTATAGGAATCCATTGGCACAACATCACATAAACCCTAGTCATGATAATTTCTTGGACGGAAATTGACTAAACACTATGTAGTTATAGTAGAATTATGTCCCTTTTTCAACCAATAGGCTCTGATATGCTACTATGGCTTCAAAAACACTCTCTAAAACATTATGTTTTCTCCATACTCTTCTTGCACTTTGTTTGTGATATCTCCAACAAGTGATGTAAATGCACCCTTGTATCCCTTAACGTTATGTGTCATGCATTCTTATCTTTTGTTGGCATTCAAATCCTTTAGACACTCACAATCCCAATGCCCTTACAATCGACAATTGAAGCACACTCCATTAAATTGTCCTTATCTTCCTTTAAGAGTTTTTCAACCGCACGTGATTCATAATTTCTTGTGAGTTCTTGGTTAGTAGCACTTTTTTTGCTATCTTATCCTTTGTTTACATTAGTTTGTACTTTTGCAAACATGTTTATACCTTGACCTCTTATTCCTCTTCCTTCGTAACATTGATGATTCCTATGAAAATTCTCTTCATCCTTCAAGGCAAGTTGATATGCCTCTACAATGGAGTGATTCTCATTAAGCTAAGCTCATATTGGGTATCATATCAGAGGCTATTAATATAGATACAAAAAACCTCATCAACTACATAAATATTTTATATATTGTAATGGCCAACCTATAAAATTATTGAGTGTAATTTTTCACACTCAACTCCTTCTTCTTCTTCTTCTTTTTTTCCTAAGGTTTTACAACTTCATGAACAAATTTAAAGAGTATTCCACCAAAAGGAATTCACCCTTAAACTTGGAAACCATCCTATCTCAAGTAGGGAAAGTTTACCCATAATATTTTACATGTTCCTGGGCCTTAATTTTTTCCTTCCCTATTCTTTTTATCCATTTAAATATTATCCCATTATAGGGGTGCACACATTTTCAACATTCTGCACACATGATTAAATTTTTTGGGGTCTTCCATTTTCCCAAATTAGAAGGGATTTTCCATGTCCCCAATATAGTCAATTATTTATTTTAGGTTTGAGAATCATGAGTGGGAAAGGGTTTCCATATTTTATATAGCTCTCAAATCTATCAATTCCCTTATAAGCCTTTCCTTTTGATCTTGGGATTTTTCAACTTCTTCCTGTGGAACTTTTAGCCATTGGTCACCGTCAGTCACATCCTGGATATTATTTTAGACTCCTCTTCTATGCGTTTCCTCCAAGGCATCCATCCTAGCACACATGGGCCTTGAAATCTTAGTAACCTCACATGTATAAGCTATTCATTGTTCAAAAGCCTACCCTGGTATTCCATTCCCCTTGTATATGTCATTTCATTGTTTACTTGTGCTATTTTTCCTTTTCTCACAATTCTATCCAATGAATTCATTTTATTAAAATTTATTATCTTCCCTTAATGATCCTACCCTACAATTTCTCTTTATTAGAACCATTTTCATTCATGTGGGTATAATAAATTGCTTTGATACCAAACATAAGCAACTAATGTGCATGCATGTTATAGGTTTACAATTAAAATATGAGAGCACACAACATATAATGGAATTACACAAAAAAAATGCAATTAAATAAAGTCAACAATGGAGGGAACACAACTCACAAATTTATATAATATCAAATTTCAAATCTTCAAAATACTACATGCATGCCTAAATGGACCCTTCATTGTTGTTCCAAAAACTAGGCCAACTTCCTCTACAAAAGTTTGGATAAAATATCCATTTTTCTAGGTCTTAGCTATGCTACAACTAGTTCTTAGGCATCAAATATTATTTTATATTTTTAGTCTAGAATATCCTGTCTTTCCAACTCTTATTGTCTCCTTTTCCCCCTTCCCCTTTATTTCTTCATTTTTTCTTCTTCTATTCCTATGAATGTCATTTTATCTCCATGAGAGTGATCCACCAATTTTTTTTTTCCCAATATTATATAATCCCCTCTTCCATTTCACATGCATCTTAAATAATCCTTAATGACCAACCATATTAAACTTAAAGGGATTGACTACAACTTTCCATTGACATGTGGAGGCCTTCCAAGGAATGAAATCAACTACAACACCATTAAGTTAATGGCATATTTTGGTAGTCATGAGGAGGATCATCAAATAAAGAATGAATGGATAGAAGCCAAGGGTGTAAAGTATCTCTAGCTCTCCAACTACCAAGCATATTTAAACCCATTATTAATCCTTGTTGCAAATCAAGGTTTGGATTTGATTGCTAAGGAACCTTCCCTATCCCCAAATATTTTTTATTAAATGAATGGAAAAGCTCTAAAAAAAATTTCAAAATAAGAGAGGGATGGAAATTCTCCCACCTCAAACACACCAACAACATACTTGGTTCCTTAAATGATTTTCCATTTCTAGGTAGGATGCATATCTCTCCTAACATAGTATTTTATTCCTTCAAAGAAATTATATGTTATATTAATACTAACCTTCTTAGGTATTTTCCATTTGATTAATCTTATAATCAAAATTTTCACTCAAATCATTCTTTAAATTTAATAAATATTGTAGAAATTATTGTGTAGAATTGCAACTGATCATGAGATTTTAATATCAATCAAGAGACACATTCCTACTCTACTGCCCTACGGAATTCAATTCAGAATTTAGAACAACAATCGGAAACATGCAATAAGAAACAACACACATGCACAATATTTTTTCGAGGGGAAAGCAACTGCTAAAAACCCCTTATGTCTGCTTGCATTAAATGAGATGAATTTAGATGTATTACAATTGCTAGCTCTCTCTAAGCTCAGCCTGCAAGTGAATAACCTATCTCTTTTCTCTATGAGAAGCTTTGACCCAAACGTAGTCAGTTTCTGCCTTTGCTTGAGCCCTTATTTCCTTGTGAAAATCCTAAGGAATTACCCCTATTATTTAGGAATTTACCTCCAATTCATTGCTCAATTTCCAGGGTTGATCATCTAATAGCATGAAACACTTGTACACTCAATACTAGTCTACAAATGATGTTACACTTCCTTGAAATATCCACCACAACCGGGGAAATCGAATTCTCTACATGCACTACTTATTTTGGGTTGATTGATCAATTAATTGGATGATCACTAAGTAATATTATTATCCCACTACACAACTAACCTTCCACTAGTTCCTCCAACAATTAGAACTAGTTTAAGTGAAAAAAAACTTGAAATAACTGACCTTGATTGCTACAAATATCACACATGCTTAAATGAAATATGAGCCCTCTAAATCGAATTTACTAAGCTAATTGAGTGACAAAATAATTTTCACACAAGTTAAATGCATCCAAGTTGTCTACTGATGTGCAATTTCGAATTTTCTAAATTTGACTGAGGCAAAGTCAAATTGAGACTTTCTTGTTGCATTTTTCAACACTACCCCTCAACAAGAAAGGGATTATCAACCACCCCTATCCTACACCTGTGGAATTTGAACTTCCCTCTTAAAAAATCCTTTTTCAAGATGTCAACATCTTGTCCTCTATTAGGATGTATTGTAGCAACATTATCCACCTCTGCACACAATCCCATAAATGGTGATACCAGATATCTATATGCTTGGATCGATCGTGAAATGCAGGATTCTTAGAGAGCTTGATGCAAATCTGATTAGCATAATAGATCACAGTTAGAGCCATCATCTGACCAAACAATCTCACAAATATCTTTCTCATCTAGATCGCCTCACATGTTGCTTGAATTGCAACCATGTATTCTGCTTTTGCCGAGATGATCGCCACAGATATTTGCTTCATGTTGTATTAGGAAACCGTTGTGGACCCAACAATGCAAATTCCACCTAGTTTAATATTTTAGTCAGATGGAATCCCTTCCCAATCTGCATCTGTGAATCCACACAACTTCACTCCCTTTATTCGTCTATACCATAATCCAAACTGGGTAGTGCTTATGAGGTACCATAAAACATGCTTATCTACCTTCCAATATAATTTGGTTGGCATAACCATAGCTTGGTTCATTTGTTCGACTGCATATCACATATCTAGTCATGTGTTCACAAGATACATTAGTGAACCCACTAATTGTCAATAAATGGTAGCATCCACCTCTTCACCTGAAGTGGCATCCTCCTTCCTCCAGTTGGTCTCTAGAGGTGTCTCCATGGGTTTAAAATGATCCATGTGGAATATTTGTATTATCTCATTTGTATACTTGCCTTTAGACACAAACAATTCCCCATCGTCTTGCCATACTTCCAACCCGAGGCAATAGTGCATGGCACCCATGTCCTTCATCTCAAATTTCCTTTCAAGGTCCTCCTTGCAAGAGCTTATCAACTGATCATCACCAGTTGATATCAAATCATGAACATATAAAACAATTACAAGCAATTTACCTTCTACCAAGATGTGATAGAGGTTTGCATCCCCTTCAATTTTGGTGAAGCCCAAACCAATGAGATAGTTGTCGATCCTGGTGTACCAAGCACATGGTACTTGTTTGAGAGCATGCAATGCTCATTTGAGTCTATACACATGAGACACCCGATCGAATATCTCAAAACCTTATGGTTGATCGATGCACACCTCCTCCTTAATAACCCCATTGAGAAATGTTGTTTTTACATCCATCTAGTGGATCTTCCACACCATCTGCGCAGCAAGTGTAAGAATTGATCTGATGGACGAATACCTTGCTATAGGAGAAAAGGTTTCCTCGTAGTCAATTCTCTCAACTTGAGAGAATCCTCTAGCCACAAATTTGGCCTTATATTTCTCTATGCTTCTGTATGTTGCATGTTTAACATTGAAGATCCATCTTGAACACACAACTAATTTATCTATCGTTCGTGGGACCACTTCCTAAACATTGTTCTTTACAATGGATTCATATTATTTTACCATTACATCAACCCAAACATGTTTCTATATTTATTCCTCAAAATAGGATGGCTCAGTCTCTAAAAGCTCTGTCATTAGAGCCATGTAGCTAGCGTACCTCTCAGGTGACCTCCTTTGCATGCACAAATTTGAAGGAGTTCCCACATTATCCCTCGTATCTTGCACTAATATATCAACTTCCCTGGTTATTTTTAAGCCTCCTCTAGATGGTTCTTCTTGAGTGGATGTATCCACTCTCTTTTCCTCAATTTGTGGATGCTGCACAACTTCCTAAGGCTCTTCCTTTGGAGCGAAAATCTCCACTTTGGGTGGGGTCTGAAGCCCCCTCTTAAGAGAGCACCACATCACTTTCTCCTCATCAAAATTTACATCCCTTCCCACAACTGTCATTTTGAGGGAAGGTAAGTACATATGATAGTTGTGTGGAGTTTCAAGGTAACCCACAAAAATTCCCAACTTTGTTGTCAGCTCAAGATTCTTCCTAGAATAGTTGGAGACATGGAAGTAAACATAGGCTCCAAAAATCATGCAGTAAGACACATTTGGATTTTTCCCTGAGAAATCCTCCTCTAGTGTAATCATACCAAGAATTCGACGAGGACTCTAGTTCTGCAAGTAGACTGTTGCATTACATGCCTGATCAGGAGATCATTTCCATTGCTAAAAAATGCTCAAAAATGAAAGTGCTCAAAAGTGTTTGCAACCTGAGCGACTGGAAAGGTCTCGTCATTGCGATTCTAGTGTCGTGAACGATTCGCAAAACATAGGTCATATGTAGAAGTTATGAAGGTTTGAAAAGCCCAGTAAACTCCAAAAAAATGACATTTGACTCAGTTTGACTTGTCTAAAAAAATTCCAAAAAAAATATATATATTAATTTTTTTCGGCTTATTAGGGGGTGCCACGTGGCCCCAGGACAGAGGAGAGATGGTATATCAAAATTTTTGAAGGTCATGAGGATCGAACCTCCGACCTCGCATCTGCCAACCCGCCTACACATTGGTTCTTACCCCTAAGGGCCATCATACATATTTGAATGTTATTGTAAAATGCAGCGGGGGTTAGGGAGGCCAGCCACCCACCATATGTCCACTCGCCCATGACCATGACCCACACTTCAACCGACGGTTAGTTCTTCGTTCACTCCGGCGCGTTCACATGATTCAGTTTCACATTTAATGTAACTGCCAGTTTGCCGGCGGTTTCGGTTGGCGAACCTCCAAAAACAGCGAAAGTTGCCATTTTAGTCGAGTTAACTGGAGTTCCTCCAGTTTTGGAGGAGCTTTCTAAGGAGTGATTGGGAAAATCATTGTTTGCGTCATAACTCTTGGAGATTTCGACCATTTTTTATGAATGAATAGTCATTTTTGGCTAATTTTGACATTCTGGACACATTGGCAGAGGTTTCAGAGCCATAAGAGGCCATCTTGTGTAGGTTTTGCTTTAGGATAGGTCAAGGAGCCACTAGGGCCACTAGGGTGTTTTTAGTTTATTGAGCATCCATTCTTTGTTTTCTGCAAATGAATAGTCATTCCTAACTAATTCAAGCATTTTGAAGTTGTTTTTACAGAGAGCACAACCATTTGAGGATTTTTATCACATGTACTTACCATTTTTGAGAAATAATATATGAGGGACCTTCCATTGGGAGCTGGACCAACAGATGTAGCCCGAGAGGGGTGAACTGCTTCATCAAATTTGCTGAGTATTGTTACATGTGATGTTTATTATCTATTATTTATTGCTGTATAGTGTTATACAAGCTAATGTACATTCTTTAATCTCACATAAAAATTTGTTTAACTAAGTTAAAACCATTTGTTTCACCTACAAACTTCAATGAACCTTATGCACACAATTTAATTACTGTTTGGATACTTAGAACATCAAAACTAATACATTCCATTCAGATCAAGTTGGTATCAGGGCTTGAGTTAAGCTACAGTATTTTCTCTTTTTAATCTTTGTGCAAAGGATTTCTTTAACAATTTGCAAGAGTTTTAATGCTTACTAGGCTGAAGCTTAAGAGAGGAGAAGGTCTATTGGTGAAAGTTCAAAGTAATCCTCAACCAATGAGGGAAAGAGTGCCATTATCTCCACCTTAAATTTCACCTCAAAGAGAAGAAGAAGAAGCCATAACCATGACTTCAAGGGAGGAAGGAACCCATGAAGAAGTTGATCCCAAAGAGGAAGAAAGAGTGTTCAGGAAAGCATTCCTTGACATGACTAAAATGGTGAGAGTCCTTTATCAAGAAACGAATGAAAGACTAGAAGGAGAAGGATCCAAACTTCACAAGGAAGGACAAGGATCATCAGGAGGCCATAATGATGAAGACAAATCAAAGAAGGGTAATGGAATAAATGGAGACAGTGGAAAGTCACCATCATCACCCTCATCTTCATCTTCATCAATCTCTACATCATCTTCAGTACATCAGTCACACAAGTAAAAGAAAACTGGTAAAAGTCCTTTTTTAAAACTTGATGTTAAGTTTGAATTGCCAATGTTTAATGGTGAAGTCAATGCAAAAAAACTTGACAATTGGATTAGGTAATTGGAGGTTTATTTGAGAATCTAGAACCTTCATGACGACGACACTAAAATTCAGCTAGCTTCTTTGAGAATGGAAGGTGCAGCACTTGTTTGGTGGGAAGCCAAGACAAAGGAGGAGATCAAAAAACATGGTAATATTATTTTATCATGGGCTGATTTCATTACTGCAATAAAACAACAGTTTTATCCATTAGCTCATTTACAGAAAGCTATCATGAATTGGCAAAATTTCAGACAACTTAAAGGACAAAATGTACAAGACTACACCTAAGAATTTAGGATAAGAGCTCTCTTATTAGGGGTAGATTTGAAAAGTCAAGACACTTTGCTGAAGTACATAGGAGGCTTACATAGCTACCTAAAACACACTATCCTTATGTTCAATCCTACTAGTCTAGATGAGGTTTGTGTTCAAGCCACACATTTAGAGGCTAGAGGGAAAAACACTTTTGAAGAGGGTAGGAACAAGCCTTTCAAGGGGAAGAACAAAGACAAAACCTCTAAAGGAAAAGGCAAGAAAAATGCATCTGTCAAAAAAGAGGGAGAAAAAGTGTTTTGTAAACATTGTTCAAGAGAAGGCCACGAAGAGAAAAACTGTTGGAAGTTACATCCTGAAAAAAGAACCCAATTTAGCAAAAACAAAGGGAAGCAGAAAACTGTAGCTACTACACAACAAGACTTAGGTGATGATTCAGGTGACGAAACCAAATTTACAGCCATGGGTTTGAAGAATTTGAAGGGAAAATAAACTGAAACTAAACCAAGTACTAGCACTTCAAACTGTCATGTACAAGCTCCAAATGAAGAAGAAAGAATTGAATTGTTTCATGTGAGGGTTATTTCAAAACATACAAAGGTTGACACATTGTTTGACAGTGGGTCACAAGCGAACCTTATCTCTGAAGACTTAGTCAAGAAACTAAAACTTGAGACCATTCCACATCCAAAACCATATCCACTTGGTTGGATTTGTAAGGATGCAAACTTATAGGTTTCAAAGAAGTGTATATTGCGCTTTGCTATTACTGCACATTTTATTAACACGGTTGAATTAGATGTTGTTCCGCTTGACATTACAGGATTTTTTTTGGGAATTCCTTATTTATACGACAGGAAAGCTATCTTCTATCACCATGAGAACAAGTATCATCTATTCAAATATGGCAATGAGTTTATTGTTAGAGCACACCACAAGAAGACAAACGTTGTTATGGTAAATGTTGGACATGTAAAAAGGCTAGTGAATTTTAGTAAGAGTTTCGTACTTCTTATGATTAAGCCTAAAGTTGATGTGAATCATGAGTCATTTGAAGATTGTGATCCCAAGTTAAAATCAGATTTATATGATGTAGTTGATGCACATAATGAGATGTTTCAGGAGCCAACAGGATTTCTTCCTAAAAGGGAGATTCAACATGAGATTCATCTGCAACAAGATTGTCCTCTTCCAAACATTGGCATGTACCACATGTCTGTCATGGAGAATGCTGAAATAAAGAGGCAAATTAAAGATTTGCTGGACAAGGGACTCATAATACCAAGCACTTCGCCATGTGGGTCACCGATAGTGTTGATTCCAATGAAAGATGGAACTTGGCGTATGTGTGTGGACTTTAGAGCTTTGAAAAATATTACGGTAAAAAATCGTTAGCCACTCCCAAGGATAGATGATTTGTTAGATAAAATGAAAGATGCTAATTTTTTCACTAAGTTAGACTTACGTAGTGGATACCATCAAGTTATAATTGCAGAAAGTGATATTTGGAAGACTGCATTCAAAACCAAACAAGGACTCTTTGAGTGGCTAGTTATGCCTTTTGGTTTGTGTAATGCACTTGCAACTTTCATGCGTGTTATGGATGATGTTTTGCGTCCATTCCTTGATGATCTTGTTATAGTCTACTTAGATGACATCTTGATTTTCAACAAGACTAGAGAAGAGCACGTCATGCATGTTAAGAAAGTACTCGATGTTTTGAGGAAAGAGCAATTATTTCTTAAGCTTTCTAAGTACTTGATGTTTTGAGGAAAGAGAAATTATTTCTTAAGATGTTTAAGTGTGAATTTGGAAAGACTTCTTTGGTTTATTTGGGACATATTGTAGGAGGAGGAGCATTGAGAATTGATCCTTCTAAGGTAGAAGCCATTGTGAATTGGCTTACTCCAAAACCCAATACAGAGGTAAGAAATCTATGACTACTGAATTATATTTTCAACATGTATGGGTTCATTATGGTTTGCCTACTTCTATTGGTAGTGACAGGGATTCCAGATTTGTTGGAAATTTTTGGTCCAATCTATGGAAGATGATGGCCACCAAGTTGAAAAAGAGTAGTGCTTTTCATCCGCAAACATATGGCAAAACCGAGGTAGTGAACATAACCATTGTGCATATTTTTAGAGGTTAGTGCAGCAAGCATCCTAAGTTATGGGATGAGCATCTACATTACATTCAACATGCTTACAACCGGGCCAAACACATTTCTAAAAATACTTCACCTTTTGAAGCCTGCTCTGGGTATTTTCCAAAGTCACCTCTAGATTTCATTCTTGAGAAGGATGTTGCCATTGATGGGCATAGTGACATTGATAAAGCTCACATGTTCATTGAGCTAATTCAGCTTATTCATCGGCAAGTTCAAGAAAAACTTGAAAAAAGTCAAAGAAAATACAAGGAGAGGCATGAAAAACATAGAGTTGATCACAAGTTTCAAGAAGGTGATGAGGTATGGTTGCACATTAGCAAAGAAAGGCTGCAAGGAGAAGGTAAAAATTTGAAGCCTATTCGTTATGTTCCATTCAATATTATTAAACAAGTTGGTAATAATGCATTTCAACTTGACTTGCCTTCATATATGAAAATGTATTCCGTTGTCATTGTGGAGAATTTAAATTTGTATGAGCCTCCATTTATTGATGATCAAGGGAGTGACATTCAACTGCCATCAATAGAATATTTCTCACCAGAATTTCTGGACGAGCTCAAGGAGGATGCCATCCTTAACAGGAGGACACACAATTCTAAAAGAGGAAGTGTCGATTATCTCCAGATTGGGCTCAAGGGAAGCAAACCAAGTAAGGCAAGATGGATGGAAGTGGAAAAGGTGAGGGAGCTCTACTATCATCTTCTAAATAGGTAATTGAAGGCTTTTGGGGTGCAAAAGCTTCCCAATGGGGAGGTGTGATTAAGAGATCATGTCCATTGCTAAAAAAATGCTCAAAAATGAAAGTTCTCAAAAGTGTTTACAACCTAAGCGACTAGAAAGGTCTTGTCTCTGCGATTCGGGTGCCATGAATAGTTCACAAAACAGAGGTCGTATGAAAAAGTTATGAAGGTTTGAAAAGCCCAGTAAACTCCAAAAAAATGACATTTGACTTAGTTTGACTTGTCTAAAAAAATTTCAAAAATATATATATATATATATATCTATATATTTTTTTATATTAAGGTTTTTTGGGCCTATCAGGGGGTACCACGTGGCTCGCTCAGAGGCTGCCATGTGGCCCCAGGCCGGAGGAGAGAGGGTATATAAAAAAATTTGAAGGCCATGAGGATCGAACATCCGACCTCGCATTTGCTAGCCCGCCCGCATACTAACCCGCCTACACGTTGGTTCTTACCCCTAAGGTCCATCATACATATTTGAATGTTATTTTAAAATGCGGCGGGGATTCAGGAGGCCAGCCCCTAAGGGCCAACCCCCCACCATATGTCCACGTGCCCGTCACCATGACCCACACTTCAACCGACGGTTAGTTCTCCGTTCACTCCGACGTGTTCACATGATTCCATTTCACATTTAATGTAACTGCCAGTTTGCTGGTGTTTTCGTCTAGCAGACCTCCAGAAACGGCGGAAGTTGCCATTTTAGTCTGGTTAACTGGAGTTCCTCCAGTTTTGGAGGAGCTTTCTTAGGAGTGATTGGGAAAATTACTGTTTGGGTCATAACTCTGGGAGATTTCAACCATTGTTTATGAATGAATAACCATTTTTGGCTAATTTATACATTATAAACACATTGGCAGAGGTTTTAGAGCCATCAGAGGTCATCTTGTGCAGGTTTTGCTTCAGGAGAGGTCAAGGAGCCACAAGGGCCACTAGGGTGTTTTCAGTGTATTGAGCATCCATTCTCTGTTTTATACAAATGAATAGTCATTCCTGACTAATTCAAGCATTATGAAGCTGTTTTTACAAAGAGAACAACAATTTGAGGCTTTTTATCACATGTACTTACCATTTTTGAGCAATAAGATATGAGGGACGTGCCATTGGGAGCTAGACCAATAGATGTAGCCCACGAGGGGTGAACTAATTCATCAAATTTGCTAAGTATTGTTACATGCGATGTTTATTCTATATTATTTACTGTTGTACAATGTTATACTAATGCAGGTATTCTGCAATAAAACAAATCCTTGCGCATAATAGAGTGCGTGTTTCCTTAACATGGAAACTTCATCAAATTCGTCACTAAAAACCACATTTTAATTCAGCTCAAAACATAACATATGAGAGAGAGAGCCCATACAAACAAAATATTAGTATACAATAACAATAATTAAATTACAAATTCAAACCACTTGCCCGAATAGTACATTTGCGGGCATCTCGGCTCCCAGCCCTTCACATAAACTCTCACACCATTTCTCTCTCTCTCTCTCTTTGTATTCCTCACTATCCTCCATCCTCACACAAGCTTCATATTTATACCCAATAATGAATTAATTCCAATCCATGATTTCCTCCACACAAATCTCAACCAAAATATAAAATAGATTTATCCCTTATTTGACTCAACTGAGTTCCATTGAAGGAATTCCTGATCCCTAAATTATCTACCTTACTCAACTCCACTCATATCCTCAATTTATTATAAGAATATTTACAATAATCCTCACAGTCACATTTTCTCTCAATTTATTTTTAAAATGTACATAGTTTATAAAATAAATAAATAAAACCTCACCCCCTAAATCACACAAATAAATAATAAAAATTTAACTTGATGCTCTTGCATGAGACTCCCCATGTAGAGAAGTTTCCATAGACTCCTATCTATGAGGTTTGTCACTTTTTTGTAGTAATGCGACATCCACAAGTCTCAATGACTTGCTGCCTCCAGGATTCCAAAATCTGTTCTGCCGCTGGTCCTTTAAAATATCAACTCCATTTTGTAATTCATCACTCACTCTGTTAATCGGATTTCATCGGTCTTTACAACAATTGCTTCTGCCAATTCCTCAGAGTAACTCCTCTTTGTTTTATGCTTTTGTCTCCAATTGCGCTGAACACTGAACTTTCTGTAATGAAGAATAATCAAGAATTTCTCCTTGATCACAACTATAGTCATTGACTACTCCTATAGTAACAAATTTCTGTTCCGGTGTTGTACCTACATTCATCAACAAACTATTAGTTTTAAAAATACAATACCTTTCGGTCTCTTTTGATGCTTCAAGCACCAATCTCCCATCATAGTCTTTCTGGATTTCAACAGATCCTGTTTTGAATTGCCGGTTGCTTTCATCTTTATCCTGTTGGTTCAATACTTTTGTTTCCTTTATGTCTCTATCGACATAAATTTCTTGCTGCTCCTGATATTTCATCTCATCTCCAAATACTTTCTGCTCAATTTCTCTGATTTCAACATCATATTTATTAATGTTGTTTTCTGTACCTACTACCACATTTTTATCTGAAGAGTTATAACATTCACTCAACTCTACGAATGTTTAAAACATTTCATCCCTATCATGCACGATAACTGCAATCTCTTCTGTATCAGGTTCTGCAAGCTTCAATTCTCCCTCAGGTTCCTTAAGCCATTGTTCCAAGAACTCTATTTCCATGTGAAATCTTTCCTACATTTCATCACAACCTTCATTCCCAGTTTCATTCTTCTTCTAGCAATCCTCCCGAGTTATCCTGGTTTTTGTATCATCACATTGCAAAATTCTGTCAGCAATTTCATTAAACAAATTCATTTGTTTACCTCCTTGGAATATCACTTCGGCATTTTCATTATGCTTCTGCTCCATAAAAACTTCAATTGTCTGTCTTACACCAAACAGGAATTCATCTATGATCTCTTTCTGCGGCAACAAATCAGTACCTTCCTCTTCTGAAAGGCATTCTCCTTCATACTTCACCTTAAGAGTTTCATTCATCTTTGTGCCAGTTTCACCATACTGTCCATCATCTTCTGTACATCCTGCAAACATACACAAACTATGAGATTTAAAAATACAAGGCTTCATAGCCTCATCTGCTTCTCTTGTCAACATCTCTACCAATTCTTCTAAACTACTCCAATAGTCCATGAGATCTTTCTCATTGATCTCTTCACCCAGAATTTCACCCTGTTCTAGGCCACAAATGGAAACTTCCATTTTCAACTCAGCCTCTCTGAGTTCTTCACATCTCATTTGCACACTCATCATCTGCTCGAGCTTCCTCAACTCTTATGTCAATTGTATGTTTACCTGTTGTTCCCTCTTTGTGTTTAGCCTCTGCCATTTCAATTTCTTCCTCGTGGTCCAACCATGTCTCTGGTATTTTGTATTTCTCTGCAAAAATTTCATCAATAACTCAAGGTGAACTGTTATCTCAGCTTTCTCCTGCTCATACTCTTCATCAGTCAACTACTTCCATATGCCATTTGCCTTGGAATTTTCCTTCTTCTTTCTTCTGTTGCGGTCTTTCTCATAACCTTTGAAATGAATATCACCAGTCATCTTCTCCTCCTTTGTGAACTTCATCTGTTCACGTGTGGATTTCATTCAATCCCCTTTTCAGCAAGCCTCCATACTTTCCATTCAGCAATACAAGCTCTCTTCCTATGCTTGACCTCTTTCAGTTCTCTGTCTTGGAATCATCTTTGGGTGTCGGGCTCCATCGATCATGCACCCAATTACATTCAAACCTTTGACTTAATTTAAGACTCTTTGACTCTAGACTTTACATCAACTCTTCATCTTGGATGAAAATACACCCTCTTGTACAATAATTCAATATTGATACAAGCTATCCAAATTTTCATTTGACCTTAGCATCTGATTTGACTTCAAGGCTTGACCCAATAATTACAATAGTGGATATTTTGACTCTAATTAAAGTTATACAACATACCAGTGAACATCCACCCTTAATACATTTTCATGATGTAAAATCTTCACTCTCTCTCATACTCCATAAGTTTCCCATTATCAATTCACATGATACTGAAGCCTTTAAATCAAAATGCAATCCATTTTCCCAAGATTTATTTTATGGTGAAAATAAATAAACCATTTAATTTTCAACATTCAAAAATTCCTTTTTGAAATGAATTATCATACCTTATGCTCCCTTCAAGGTTATTAATAAACCTTCTCTTCGCAATTCCAACTCTCTGGATTCCACTCTTCATACCATAACCTCTTCAATACGCTCATAATATTAGTGTAGATAGTTTTCCTGTTCTTCCATTCGGCTCCTTCTTTACAGTGACGGTTCTCATGTAACACCGTCTCTCTTCAAGGCACAAAAACAATTCCTTTATAGGAATTTTCCAAAAATTCCTTTTAATATGGTGACATCAACACATTTCTCCGGCAGCAACAAACACAATCGTTCCCAAACCATATTTTCATATCAATTTCTGAGATGTATTCCTTAAAATTTGGATTGATTGTACTCTTTCATAAAATTTACAAAACACAAAATTAACTTCTCAAAATATGGCAAGGGAAATTTAATCATCCAATTTTTAAAATACTGATAAGGATGTCCACAAACGTTGTTTTCTTCCAGATCAATCAACAAACAAGGTTTTATAAACCACTCACCAACATCCCACAAAACCTGTGCTTGTATTGGTGTTGCACTCGTTTCAATGTTCCACAAAGCTTATCTTACATAATTCCACGAATCTTCACACAAAACTTACACAATGTCATGAAATCAATGATGCAGGGAAAAGATAGCTTGCCCAAAATTTATTTGTAAGACCACTACTAACCCCGCCTCTTCCTAGGATAAGGCAAATCATCAGACTTTATAAGCGGAGCTTTTATCAATGAACCATATAATAAAATATTTATTACACAAATACCTTTTTTAGTTCATTGTTTGTGGTTATTGGTCCTCGACTTATATCCCAAGCAAACCTTTAAGACATAAGGTTACTGGTCTCCACTTAAACGTTTCCTTGTTAGCACTTAATCCCTCTCACCTTAAACCTTACTCTATGTGTGACTAGACATTTTCCAGGCGAATTCTCACCTCATCACCACACGCTTATTGCATAGATAAAATAAAAACAGCTTACCAACTTGAAGCTGTGTGATATACCATTGTTTGTTTACAAATTCCGTTGCCACGTTCCTTCGCACCTCGAGTTACGGTTCCGACACACATAGTTCCATCCACGCAATCACTTACAGTTCCGCTTGCTATCGAGTCAGAGTTTCAATCTTTATGCTGGTTTGACAACGCAGAGTTCCACCATGCTTCTGCTATGCCTTCATATGTGAGACGTCAGCATAAGAAAGAGAAGACTGTAACAACGTTTGCTATGTTAATGGAGCATTACCAACATAGGACAACACATTTGGAAGAAAAATGCTACACTATTGCAGTCGCTGCCAAGAAAATCCATTCACACAGAAATATCAAAGCAAATGCAACCAAATACGACTTCAAAGCTGCCTGCAAATGTTTACGCACAGCTTTCCTTTACCGTGTGAATTGGAACACCATTGTATATATATCTGTGCTTACCACAATATCGAACGCTGGCCCATCACTATGACCCCACGGAAACTGTGTTTAATATTTCATGCAGTCTCGCAGGAACTCGATCCTTACACATCAAACGCAGTAGCCAGATCATGCTGCTGCACTCCACGTTTCCACAGTGACTATGTTTACACACATTTGCGGCCTTTCGCCTACGCTGGCTATCTCCAGCCTTCGATTCCAAGGGAAATCACGTCTTCCACTTACACTTCGTCCAATCCAAAGTTGTCTTTGCTATCATTGTTTATTTTATTTTTATTATTTTTTATTTTTTTCTCTTTCGAAAGCACCAACGTTCCTGTATTCGCACACTTATATATAACACATATATATAATTGTAGAGATTAAATTAACTCATTCTCAACTTTAGGAAAAAATACCATTTCAGCTTGACATCTTTAGCATTCAGAACTATGCATACCGTATTGCACCTTTCACTGATTCAGATTCATAACTATGACTTCCTCATGAAAAAAATTGTAGAGCATTGGAGCGTGGATGTTTGCAACGACATGCAGAACCAAAAATTCATCAAATTTACACAATTTTTTGAGTCGGTCTTTCGTTGTACTATTTGCAGCCAATTCATATATCCGAGTCAAGATCAACAACGCATATATCAGAGGAAATATTTGACGCACATGCTTCCACCGAATTTTTGGTGCGTCGATTTAATTTATGCATAATAACAAAAAAAAATCGCAGTAGAAATAGATTCACTCTCTTGTCCCTCTTAAGGATTCAAGACCAATACCACATTGGGCTTTGATACCAAATGATGCAGGGGTTCTGCAATAAAACATATCCTTGCGCATAATAGAGTGTGTGTTTCCTTAACATGGAAACAACATCAAATTCGTCATTAAAAATCACATTTTAATTCAGCTCAAAACATAACATATGAGAGAGAGAGCCCATACAAACAAAATATTGGTATACAATAACAATAATTAAATTACAGATTCAAACCACTTGTCCGAATAGTACATTTGTGGGCATCTCGGCTCCCAGCCCTTCACATAAACTCTCACACCATTTCTCTCTCTCTCTCTCTGTATTCTTCACTGTCCTCCATCCTCACACAAGCTTCATATTTATACCTAATTATGAATTAAATCCAATCCATGATTTCCTCCACACAAATCTCAACCAAAATCTAAAATAGATTTATCCCTTATTTGACTCAACTGAGTTCCATTGAAGGAATTCCTGATCCCTAAATTATCTACCTAACTCAACTCCACTCATATCCTCAATTTATTAAAATAATATTTACAATAATCCTCACACTCACCTTTTCTCTCAAATTATTTTTAAAATGTACATAATTTATAAAATAAATAAATAAAGCCTCACCCCCTAAATCACATAAATAAATAATGAAAATTTAGCTTGATGCTCCTGCACCATATACAAACTAATTTACATGCTTTAACCTCACATAAAAATCTGTTTAACTAAGTTAAAACCATTTATTTCAATTGCAAACTTCAATGAACCTTATGCACACAATTTAATTACTGCTTGGATACTTGGCACATAAAAACTAATACATTCCATTTAGATCAATGCCTCTGCCCACAAATGCAGTGGTATGCCTTGGTCATGTAACATATTTCTCATAACTCCAACAATGCTCTAGTTATCTCTCTCAGCCACCCCAATCTATTGTGGGGTGTTGTCAACCATATTTTAATGTCTTATTTTTCACATAAGTTCTTGAAGTCATTTCAAATATGCTCACCTCCATTATCGCTCCTAAGAGCCTTCACCATCCTGTTGGTCTCTTTCTAAATTATTGCCTTGAATTATACAAGCTTGGAGAATGTCTCATCCTTCTTCCACATGAAGAAGATCCAACACTTCCTTGAGAAGTCATCAATAAAAATAACAAAATATTTATGTCTGGCAGTGGACGCTATCGAGAAAGGTCCACAAACATAAGCTTGAACTCTTTCTAAGACTGCATGTTCTTTGTTGTCTCGATCATGGAATGTGGATTTTGCATTCTTCCCCAAGGTATAACCTTTGTAGACATCCTACTTCTCAAGTGCTCCTTTAGGGAGGCCAATGGTTTGCATAATCTTTAAGGCACCATGATGCAAATTTCCAAGTCTTTGGTGCCAAAGTTCACTCTCATTGCATCTCTGTACTTTCTCTGCCTTGCTTCTTAATGCAGCAAAATATTCCACATCAAATTTATATAGGTTCTTGACACAAAAGTCTATCTGCTTCACCCGTACAGTTGCTATGTGTCTCAGTAATGCTTTCCATTTTCTTAAGATCACATCATAACCACAGTCTTCCAAAAATACTACAGAGATGAGATTTTTCTTTAGGCCTTGAATGAACATGACATCCTTGAGTCGAAGAGGGGATATAAAATCCCTCTGAAAGGTTAATGTACAAATCCTAGTCGCACTGTACCTTCCATCTCCCCCTAAATCAATGTGCATCTAGAGATATTTCTCCTCTAGGTCACTGAAAAAACTCACCCTGTCATGTGGAAGGAGGCACCAGAGTCCAAGTACCACACTCTCTCCATCATTGTGTTAGCCATGCATGGATAAGGGTGAAGTGAAGCAGCCTACGTGGTGTAGAGCAGTCGGTGATGGGGTGCACTATTAAGGCACTCTGTATGCAAGGTCACCAGTTCGAAACACGTGGGTGGGATAGGAGGAGGAAAAAATGGAGAGATTAGGATTAGTCTAAACTACCAAAATAAAAAACGGTGAAGTCAAGCTTGAAATGTGAAGCCAAGGATTCATTTTTTGCTCCTCTTGAGTTCTTCTTGCTCAACTTTATCTGTGGACACTTCGTGGTATGGTGCCTGAATTCATGACAATTGAAGCATTTTATTTAGGAAAAGTCTTTCTTCTTTCCCCCTTGGCTGGATTTTGTTTTGGTTTGAGATTTATTCCCCTTTCCCTTCTTTAAATTTCCAACCAATGCAAATTTTTCTTCATCCTTGCCCTTGGATGAAATTCAATCTCTGTTATTTCGCCTGATCTCCTCTTGTACCAAATCAAACCATAAGCATTCCCAATTCGAAAATTTCTCCCTCCCATTCACCAAGTCCTAGTAGCTATGCCAACTTTTGGGAAGGCCTAGAAGAGCTAAGCTTACCAAGTCATCTTTTGCAACATTCACACCAACCCCACAAAGCTCATCATGAACTTGTGTAAATATGCTCAGATTTATGGAATAGTGTCATTCTTCTACATATTTATATTTCAAAGTT
This sequence comes from Pinus albicaulis, assembly GCA_034641835.2. Lineage (NCBI taxonomy): Eukaryota > Viridiplantae > Streptophyta > Pinopsida > Pinales > Pinaceae > Pinus > Pinus albicaulis. The sequence goes on along the minus strand of CM076584.1, from coordinate 129,095,097 downwards.
TATCTTTGAGTTCTAGTTTCCTTTAGTCACTACTATTCTCGAACATATCTATTAGTGCCTTCCACATTGCAAAAGTAGTTTCTTTCCCGTCCTTAGATAATTGGGACAACTATTTCGGGTGAAGGAGCGCTAGGGTTTCAGCAATGGTGGATCGCTAATCTCTGCAGGCCGGGCCTGCTTCAGGCCACGCGGGTGCCATGATGGGACTGGGGTCCTGACCTGTCAGGGTCCCGCTCCACCTTTTGTTTCTTTCTGCGTCTAGTCATATTGTGTGATTACCGAGTTTGGAAAACGACAGGCGTTAACCTCAACCGCCTCGCCTTACACATTTTTCCTGTTTGTTTTTCACCGGAACGCTGTTTTTACCTCCTTCGAAGCCTCCAGTATCTACGGTGTCGGTTTAGGGTTTTTATTACTTTGCAGGAATGGGGTTCGACCGTGAACTGGTTGATTTGGAACCGGCGCCGGAGGACCTTCTCACGGTTTGGGGGCACGACGTTTCGGTTCATAATCTGGAGCGCTTTTTTCCGAAGGCACCAGCAAAACAAGGGGGTTTATCCAATGAGCTCGGGGTTGTTTGTTCCACCTTCAGATCTGCTATTCCTGCCTCGACAGAGAACAGAAAGGCTGGCTGCGACGGTCTTCCTTCAAAGGGCGTTGTCTCCAAGGGCGAATGCTCTGAAAAGGTCAGTTTAGACTCTTCCGGGACTCCTCCTAACTCATCGCGGCTCTTTTTATCTGATTTTGCTGGTTTTCCACCTCTCTCGGGAGGGTTAGAGGACGTGGTGGCCAGCTACAGCCTCCATGTCTCGAAAGGGTCCATCGATGTGAAGGGAAAATCCGGGGAAAGTTCCGTTTCAGGAGCAGTATTCCCTTGGGCTTTTGGAAGTGATTCGGGGGCCCCTGCTCAAGGGTTTCCGTCGGCTTTAAGCGCTTTTAGAGCTTCAGTGCCCTCGTTGGAAGAGATTCGGGAGCCGCCTTTGAATGATACCTCTGTTGGAGCAGTCGGATTAAGAGAAAGGCATGAAAACGTTTTGGGTGTGGTTAAAGCTGGTTTAAAGGGATGCCCACCAGGGGAGTGTGTTTCTGGGGGGGCCAGAGCTGCAGAGAAGTCCCCTTCTGGAACGCAGTCTTCGAAGGCAAGACAAAAGCTGTGTGATATATGTGCAAATAGGGGCTTGGAGGAGAGGAACCCGGGTACGCCAGGCGGGGAGACGGCTGACAAACAACATCATCCCGAACCAGAGGAAGGTGAGGTGCATGTCACCAAGGTGGGTGCAAAGAGAAAAAAACAGGGTCCAATTCGAAAGAAGGAGCCCTAGCCTTGCTGCACTATAGGAGTGGACATTCGAGTGGAAGAGGCTATGGCAGCCTCAGAGACAAGGCTCGTTGGCAGAGTGCGAGGGCGGAAATTCTCTGCCAACTATATTAGGGAATGGGTTCTTTCAGAGTGGGAAAACGCTCCGGGCAAGCCTGTGGAGATAAAGGCCCTGGAGAGAGGCTGGTTTACGTTGCGGTTTGCTCAAAAGGAACATGTTAATTGGGTCCTAGACAGAAACTGGAGCTTTGGAAAACGACCAGTCCTTCTCCAAAGATGGACACCTTTATTCGATGCTCAGGTCGAGAAGCTGAATGAATCTCCAGTGTGGGTCAAACTACCAGGGTTACCTATTCAGTTCTGGTTTGACACGGTTTTCATGTCCATAGGAAATACCTTGGGGAAGTTTCTGGATTTCGACAAATCGTTTGAACAGTCAGATGATCTCAGTGTGGCGCAGATTCTCGTAAGTCTAAACCCTCGGGAAGGGCTTGCTGAAGCTATGACTTTAAAGTACAGGGAGATGGAGTTTGTACAGCAGCTGGATTATGAAAACTTACCCTTCCGGTGCCATCGCTGCCATGTCTATGGGCACTTGGCCAAAGACTGTCCACTGGGCCACCGCCGTCGCAAGAATACTCTCAAGCTGCCCCGAAAACCGGTGGTCTTCCCTGTCTCAAAGTCTGGTATAGATCCCACACAGGATTTAATGGCGGAAGATGGGTTGGAGGTTGAAACCCCCGGTGCCCCGCTGCAGCAGGAGGATTTCGTCCGAGCTCAAGAGTATGGTCCTGAGCTGTCCGACGCCCCGGTTCTCACGACAGATTTTGGGAAAGCGACGGTTACTCAGGCGGGTATGCCTTTTTTTTCCTCCATTGCATCTGTTTCTAGTTTTGCTTCTGTATCTGTTTGTTCGAAGCCTAGCCCCTCTGGGCAGCTTCAGATGGAATTTTCTTGTTTAAACCTGAATCCTCCTTTGGTTGATAGCTTAGTGGTTTCGGTACCCTTGTCCATTGGAGACCCTTTGCCTCCTTGTTCCGAGCCTTCTGCTCCCTGCCCTTCCCTGGACTCGGCCCCTCCCCTGAGCGCTCCTCCCTACAACCTGAGGTCTTTGGCTATTCGTACTGGGAAAGAAATTGCTCCTGGTGGTCTTGAGCAGGACTTAGTCCCTATCGGGCCTAGAAAAACCAGAGGTAGGAAATCTAACATGTCCAAAGCTAGGCAGAAGGCTATTATAGATATAGTTGATGGTAAGCAAAAATCCTTGACTGGGGTGCTTAGAGCAGCAAAGCCACCCTCAGATTCCCTGAAATGATTTTGCTTTCTTTCAATTGTAGAGGGTTAGCTAGTCAACCCAAAAAACTAGCTCTCAGGACCTTAATTAGTCAGTATAAACCGGATATTCTCATCCTTCAAGAAACCCTCGGTAAGGGGGAGGAAATTATCGCCCTTCTTTCAAAGTCTTTGCCAGGTTGGCTCTTTAGAGCAATTGATGCAGATGGCCGCTCTGGCGGGCTGGTCACAGGCTTTCGAGTTGGAAACCTGAAAGAAATCTCCTCCTGGGGGTTTGAACACTCGTTGGCAGTGGAGCTATACTCTAAGGAGTTTTGTTTCCCTTTACTTCTTTTAAATTTTTATGGGCCCTGCCAGGAAAGGGAACGGTTCTGGTCTTCTTTCTTTCAAAAGTCCCTTCTTAATCATCCTAATCTGATAATCGGAGGAGATTTAAACTTTTCTTTGGGGGTCTCCGAATCGTGGGGAGAAAATGCCAGAGCAGACCCTCTAACAGATTTTTTCATTTCAAAGATTTCTTCCTCCCATTTGATTGACCTACCGCTTCAAAAATCCAGGCCTACTTGGCGCAATAAAAGAATTGGTGATGACTGGGTTGGGAAGAAACTGGATCGGTTTCTTTTGGGTGAAGCACTCTCTGAGAAGTTGGCTATATTCCGTCATTGGGTGGGTGATGGAGGCCTCTCTGATCATTTCCCGGTTCTAATGGAGGCTAAGGGATCTCTTAAAAAACCTGGATCCCCGTTCAAATTTAATGCCTCTTGGTTGTCTGATGCTTCTTTTATTTCTCTGGTTCAAACTACCTGGAAGAAGGAAGGGCATATTGAAGAGGGGGATCTAAGTCGAAGTAAGGAGTTTATGAATAACCTCAAGCTTCTGAAAGCTGCAACCAAATCCTGGGCTATCCAAAAGTCATTGATTGAAGATGAGGAACTTAGGGTCATAAACTCAGAACTTGAGATCTTGGAAGCTCCGGATGGGAGGGGCTATGCCACAGTGGAATCTCGGGACAGAATCCGAGAGCTGGAGGCAGCAAGAAGGAGACTTCTACATGTAAAGGAGGAAAGCTGGCGCTTAAAGAGTAGGGCTGTCTGGCTTCAAGCAGGTGATGAAAATACTAAATTCTTTCAGCAGTATGCTAAAGGAAGGAAAAATATCAATACAATCTGGGAATTGCCAAAAGAAAATGGGGAAAAGGCACGGTCCTTTGAAGAACTTGCTTCTCTCGGGGTCTCTTTCTTCAAAGATCTGTTTAAAGCTCCAGCGGAAGCCTCTATTGCCGAAGTTATAAGAGTAGCCCAGTTTTTCCCAAGATTCATTGAAGAAGAGGGTAATGATCTTCTGATGGCCCCGGTCTCAAAGGATGAAGTAGAGTCTACCCTAAAATCGATGCAAAAAGAAAAGAGTCCAGGCCCGGATGGCTGGACTGTGGAATTCTTCCTCCACTTTTTTGATCTCTTGGGCGAAGACCTGACAGGGGTAGTAGAAGAATCAAGGGTTTCAGGTTTGGTCTACCAGCCTTTTAATGAAATGTTCCTGACACTCATTCCGAAATCGGACAACCCTTCCTCATTCAATGATTTTCGCCCTATCTCCCTCTGCACCTGTGTATACAAGGTGATTGCAAAGATTGTCGCTTCTAGACTGAAACCTTTCCTCTCCAAAAGTATCTCAGCAGAGCAGTTTGGTTTTTTGGATGGGAGGCAAATCCATGAGGTTGTTGGTGTTGCCCAGGAAACTCTTCACAGCCTGAAAAGAAGCAGGAAGAAAGGGGCCATTATCAAAATTGATCTCTCTAAGGCCTACGACAGAATCAGCTGGATGTATATAAGGCTCCTTTTAACTCATCTGGGGTTCAGACATGATTTTGTAAGGTGGACTATGTCGTGTGTTACCTCGACCTCGATTGCTGTTCTGATCAACGGGGCAGCTTCGGTTTTCTTTAACCCACAGAGGGGACTTCGCCAAGGTTGCCCTCTATCCCCACTCCTGTTTTTGTTAGCAGCTGAAGGTCTTAGCCTTATGATCAAAGTGGCGAAGAGACAGGGTGATCTGAAAGGGATTGAAGTTGGGCTGAACCTTTGGGTGACCCATCTTCTCTTTGTTGACGATATTCTTATCTTCAGTGATGGGAGTCGGGAGGACTGCAGCTGTCTAAAAAGGATTTTTGATCTCTTCTTAAAAGCCACGGGCCTGGCTATAAATGAACAGAAATCTTCGGTCACGACAGCAGGGCTCTCTCCCCTTGAAGAAAGCAGGGTAAAAGAGATTCTCGGTTTTGATGTAAAGTCTATTCAGGATCTGTTCAAATACCTTGGTTTCAATCTGAAACCTGACTCTTACAGAGCCCAAGACTGGAATTGGCTCCTAGCAAAAATTGAAGACATAATGAAACATTGGAGCTTTAAATGGTTGTCAAGGACAGGCAGGCTTGTGTTGATTAAATCAGTGCTTTTGGCCATCCCAGTTTACTGGGCTAGTCTAATTTGGGTGCCTAAATGTATATTGATGAAAATAAATAAAATTTGTAGCAGATTTCTATGGGCTGGCCAGAAGAAGGATTATGTAACCCCTTGGGTTGCATGGAACAAAATTGTTCGACCCAAAAAATGGGGGGGGTGGGGGATAAAAGATTTGGCCCCTTTCTCTCTGTCCTTAGCAGCAAAACTTACTTGGAGACTGATGGTTTCAGACAATCTCTGGACAACTGTGACTAGGAGGAAGTATATTGACCCAGCCTCGCCTCTAGAATGGATAAGACAGCCTACCAAATCAACAAAAGGCACCTCAGTGGTTTGGAAATCTTTGGTGGCTGCAGTTCACATTATAGGAAAAGGTTTGGCATGGAAAGTGGGTGATGGCAGTTCCATTAGACTGGGCAGGGACCCATGGGTGGGCTGTTCGGACTCCTTTGCCCTCTCAAGAGAACTGCTCCAGCACTTATATAACAGAGGCCTTTATTCCCTCAGTCAAATTGCTGATAATGCAAACTCTACAATTTGGAGGCAGGAGTGGTTTTCAGAGGAGGCACTTGCTCTAGAAGAAAGGTGGTATGAGGAATGGGGGGTATTCCGTGCAGGTTTGTTGAATTCACATATCCGCATTACAAATGAACCAGATGAGCTGAGATGGGTGCACTCGAAATCAGGTTTCTACTCTCCAAAGATGGGTTATGATTGGCTTATGTCTCAGAAGGGGTGGGAGGAGCCAAACTGGTGGGCCAAGCCTTTGTGGAAATTGAAAGGACCAACAAAGACTAGGCTGTTTTTCTGGTGTGTTCTTCGAAAGAAAGTACCTACATGGGATCATCTCCAGTTAAGGGGGAAGATTGGTCCAGGATGGTGTCCGTTGTGTAAGGTGAGTGAGGAAACTCTCCAGCATACTTTCCTTGCATGCCCCTTTTCAAAAATCCTCTGGAATGAAATGACTAGACAAACAAAGGTCCCCTTTCGCTGGGAGGGGGAGCAAATTTCAGAGGCCTGGACAAATTGGTGGCAACAGGCTCCCAATGACAAAGTCAGAACTCTGCCCCTGCTGGTTGTGTGGGGGGTGTGGATAGCCAGAAACCACTGCATCTTCAAAGACTCTGTTTTCCCTATTGCAAGACTTGCAGCAGAAGGAGTGGCTATTTTTGAAAGTATACCACTCCCCTCAACTTCAGCAAGTGGTAGACCTGTTCAGGTGGAAGATATAAAAGGGTCCATTCCGTGGGCATACTTTGATGGAGCCTCTGATATAAATAAAAACTGTGGAGCTGGCCTGGTCATATACTTTCCATCTGGAATTTCTTTCAAAGCCTCCATTGGACTTGGTACCGGAACAAATAATTTCGCTGAGCTCAAAACCTTACATCTGCTATTATGTTGGCTCTCCTTGATAAATGTGCGGGAGGTCCAGATTTTCGGGGATTCACAAAATACAGTCAAGTGGGCAAATGGTTCACACCAGTGCAGGAATTATCTCTTAACCCCTCTGCTTGCTGAAATTTTTCGTCTTAAAAGTTGTTTTGATGAGCTGACAATTTGTCACATTTACAGGGAAAGGAATTCTGAAGCAGACAGCCTTTCTAAAAAAGGCATTGAACAGGTTTTGGATTCATGGACAGTCGATGAAGTAGTGGATGGAGTGGCAAGGAGACTTGCCCCTCCGGTTTTTGCTTAACATTGGAAGCTGTCAACAGCTTCTTTTCCTCACTGTTTTTTCTTTCTGTTTTGTATATATTTTCCAGCATGTTATTTCTGTTTCTTTCTATAAAACTATAAACAAAAACTCAGCGCTGTTTTTTCCGTATATCGGAGGCCTGAGTAAACTTATTTTTTGGACATGTCAGCACTTTATATGCCAGCACAGTGTTTACTAGCTGGTCATTGGACAGTGGTGGTGAAAAGTTTACCCTGTTTCGGTGTTTTTCCTTCATGGAAGCCGGGGGTAGCTTTCGCCACAGCTTTTGCTTCTTTTCAGCTTTTTTCTGTTTTGACAAGGCTGTAGGGTGGTTCACATCCAAAACAAAAAAACAGCTGTTTCATCTCTGGAAAAGGGAAAGAAATGCTTTGCATATGCTATGTAACCCTCATTTATAATGAAAGGTTCGATTTTTTCTGTGGAAAAAAAAAGTAGTTTCTTTCCCATGGATATTTGAGACAATGTGGTATCACACTCCATCCAATATTATTCTCCTTGCCTTGGCTACATCTTTCTTCCATTAAGCTAGGTTATGGGCATCAAATTATCTTGGTTTTGGAATGTTTGTCTTGACATATTCCAATAATCCTTATTATCTAGTGCCACCTCCATGTGATCCTTCCATGCAATGAAATTTGAGCTTCCTTGCAAAGTGTAATCTAATATCAGCTCGGTGAAGGTCATCTTCCCAACTTTGAAGAGATCCTGCTACACTGAACTGTAAATTTGATCCTCCTGAGAAACAAATTCAAAATTCCTGTTCTAATGCAAATCCTACTCTGATACCATGTAGAAATTATGGTGTAGAATTTCAATTTCTCATGAGATTTTAATCTGAATCAAGAGACACATTCCTACTATGTTGGCCTACAGAATTCAATTCACAATTTAGAACAAAAATCAGAAACATGCAATAAGAAACAACACACATGCACACTATTTTTTTCCAGGGGAAATAAATTTCTAAAAACCCCTTATTATTTTCTTGCATTAAATCAGATGAATAGAGATGTATTACAATTGCTAGCTCGCTCTGAGCTTAAACTGTAAGTGAATAACCTATCTCTCTACTCTATGAGAAGCTCTGACCTAGACTTAGTCAATTTATGCCTCTGCTTGAGCCCTTATTTCCTTGCGCAAATCTTGAGGAATTAGGCCCCTATTATTTAGGAATTTACCTCCAATTCATTGTGCAATTCCTAGGGTTGATCATCTGACTACATGCAACACTTGTACACTCAAGACTAGTCTACAACTTATGTTACACTGCCTTGGAATCTACACCACAGCTGGGGAACTTGAATTATCTGCATGCACTAGATATTCTGGGTTGATTGATTAGTTAATTAGATGATCATTGGGTTGGACTGTTGTCCCACTGCACCATTGACCTTCCACTAGTTCCTCCAACAATTAGAACTAGTTTAACTAAAAACAACTTGAAATAACTAAGCTTGATTGCTACAAATTAGCAATCACACATGCTTAACTAAACTCCAAGCCCTCTAACTTGAATTTACTAAGCTAATTGAGTGACAAGATCCATGCCACACAAGTTAACTACATCAAAGTTGTCTATTGATATGGAAATTCGAATTTTCTCAATTTGACCAAGGCAAAGTCAAATTGAGACTTTCTTGCTGCATTTTTCAACAAATATTATACAATATCATGTTTCGTATTTATATCTATATGTGATAAAACTACTTCATCATATTGTATCCTCTAACTATTATTTTAATTATTGTGTTTAAATACAATTTCTCAAATTTTACATTTCAAATAAAAATATATTTCTTAATATTTCTTAAAAAAAACTAAAATATACTCTTTAAAAACAACATTTATAAATATGTACATTTGCTAGATGGAAATCCTCTCATAATCCTATATTTATAGAGTTTATAAACAAATTTAAAAAAATTAATAAATAACAAAAATTAATTAATAGTAAAATTATTAATTATTAATTTTTAAATACACATCAAGGACCTTAACCTTTTTACTATTATTTTAATTTATTCATGTTATGTACATGCTAATGTGATATCTCACTCATGGTAAGGAAATGTCACATTTCACTTAAGTACATTACATGTCTCTTAAGTTGTTGAATGTATTTAAAGAAAATTTTGATGTAAATATCATGATCATTTTCTTTTTATTTAAATGGTTTAGGTTGTTAAATGTATTTAGTGTAATTAAAAAAAATGTTGATATAAATATCATGATCATTTTCTTTTTATTTAAATGCTTTATATAGAAAAAATGTTGGATGCAAATATCATGATCATTTTCTTCTTATTTAAATGTTCTACATAGAGATATCGATTGCAACAAAGAATCATTGTTTGAGGCTAAATTTTAAGATAAAATAAACATGTTTTAGGTTAAATTCTAAGATAAAATAAACATGTTTTATAGTTGGATGGTGCCTTTAGATTTGATGTTTGTCATCAAGGACATTTTAGGTCCAGAGGGATTGCTTTTATAGTTCCAAGCCTAACACAACCACCCAAAGCACACTAAGGTGGTTAACCAAATTTCAAACCTTGGTGGTATTGGTTTTGTTAAACAACTTCATCCTACAATATCATTTCTAAAAGCACATTATTATAATATTGTTTTAGCAAATATAAGAAGACCAATCCATACAATGTCTACTAATATTAACTTTTATAATACAAAATAAAAATGCCATACATCAATATGCCATTCAATATTGTTTCTAAATTCATAAATAAATGTTATATATATATATATATATATATATATATATATATATATATATATATATATATATTAAAGTTTTATAAATTTTAACAATTTATTAGTTTTTAATTTTAAAAAAATCAATTTAAAATGAATATTTAATTTAATTAATCTAAAATAAATATTAACTAAAATTTCTATAACAATAAAAATATTTAAATATTTAAAATATAACCCTTTAAAAAAATGAAATGTTCACCGAATATTAATTACGTTGTAAACAATCGTAGAATTAACTAAAACTTCTATATTTTTATTCGAATTTCTAATATTGCTTAACATTTTATGAATCAGTGAAGTAAGGCAATATTCTATATATATATATATATATATATTTTTGAGAATTTTAACTATAGTGTTTTTAGTGGAGTCCGGGAAGATTTAGATCCTAGTTGGATACAAACTAAACATATGCACAAGTTTTCCTTCACCCCATGATTCCAACTCTATATAACACCCACCATAATCAATATAATCTTGATGACCATAAAGGATGTGGGAATCATGGTATAATATAACGATGCACCATGTCCTTTATGTGTCGGGATTAGATTCGACCTTTAGTTAACTAAGGATCAAATTCGAAATGCAATGCAATATTTTAATATGAAGCGCTATTATATAATTTTAACATTTTTGGTAAGTTAAAATAGTTTATATAAAATAATAATAATTATTATTATTGAAATAATGCATAATTGTTTGGCTAAAATATTATACAACAAAGTTTTATAAATGATTTTATTGAAGCAAATGTATATAATGATAGCGATAGTAATGATTAACTTTGTCTTAAAAATAATGTTATGGTATTATTTTTTGGGAAATTTTCATGAAATTGGCATTTCCATATCATAATTATGTTAATTTCTATTAATTTATATGATAAAATATTATGTAGAATTTAATTTTAATATTTAATATAAGTAATTATTAGAGTTTGAAACATATTACATTGAAGTAATTAGATAGTATTTGGTTTTCAGATATATTTTTTATAGTCTAGATTTATCTTAATCTTAGATTTATCAAGCATTGAGATGGATTAAATCTTTTTTCATTCTGAAATATTTTTGCATCTCAAGAGATTTGACCCCTCTTGATGCTTGGTAGACCCATAATGGATCTACGTTTGTTTTATTATTAATTATAATTATAAATATGATTATTAATTTTATGTTTTTTTTTTTTTTTTAGTTTTATGTAATTTGATCAAGCAAAAACGTTTTATTATTATTATTAGTTTCTTTTGACCAAGTTAAAATGGTGATGATGACGTGACATTACAACATCTCCCCATACCTTTTGCTTTTAGATTTAATTTAAATTATTGATAAGCCATGGTATTTTAACAAAGCACATTTACAAGTTAATAATATCCATGTTTAAATGGGGTGAATATATATGGCTAAGCTTATTGAAAGTATTAAGTTTTTATATTCTTATTAATTAAATTTAAAAAAGGTTACAAAATCATTATTTTACACCATTACATCTCCCCGGTACTTTTTTGCTTTTCGATTTAATTTATTTATTTCTATAAATTAAATTTAAATGATAAATTTATAAAATATTTAAAAATTGTTGACATAAAATCTTTCTTACATTAAGATGACTCTTTAGATGAGACTCAATGGTGAATTTCTTTGACTATATTCCTTCGGAAGTCGGAAGAGAGATCATACTATTAGAGTTGAAAGAGTTTGGAGGAAAATCTTATTTCTCAGATTTTGAAGTCACTAGACATATATGTAATTGGGTTCTAGATCTGAGGTGGTTCAGGAAACGTCGTCTCAATTTCCCACACTCCATTAGTCTGCACCAGCAACTTGACATCCTTCTACATATGGTTATAAGGGGCAAACTAGTTGACAATTATCATTTCTTTGCTTAACATGAAGACATCAAAAGACTCCTAAGGAATCTTCACTTCAGCCTCGATGATATTGACACCATGTCGACTAGAGTGGAGAAATATGTTGTCTCTACCTCCGATATTGAATCAGTGGAGGACCATGAGGCTCTGGAAGTCATAAACGATGTGTCTTTAGTTGTAGCACCCTTGATCGATCCATCTCCTCAACAACAACCAACACTTTCCTCACTAGTCATCATTTCTGACTAGCCTCCTGACATTGGTCTCATCTTGCAAATGATGGAAATGCGTTGTTTTAGTGGGCTACCTCCTCTTGCACTCTTGCCTTTTGTTCTACTCTGTTGCGATGACACTCCTGGCCCTCGTTTTGGTTATAATCCTGGCATGGTTTTCTTTGGTTGCTTAAATTTCATAGTTTCCTTATCTCTTTTTTGAATTTTAGTCATATAGAATGTAATGCTTTATACTACATAAGGTGACCTTAGGTTTTTGAACCATATCACAGTTATACCTCAGTGAATGAAACACGAGACTGTTGGCTAGATTTTGTTCCCACCTCTGGAATGGTTGGGTTTTCGTAAGCCAAAACTTGTTTGTACTAGATATCAATGTAATCTTTTCTTAGAAATCATTTGCAAGGATTCACAAAAAAAAAAACATTACGCCTAATGCCTACACATATCCCCCATACTAGATTGTATAGTGCCTTTCAACACAATACAAAACAAATTAAATGTATATTATAATGGTTTGAAAAAAAATTGCATTTATTTGGTGTAAAGATAAAACATAAGAAAATGATATTCTTCCAATCATAGTAACACTAGATAAATCTTTAAAAAAAATCTTGAAGATAAAACACATTAACTAGTTCAAAACTTGTTAATAATCTAAAAGTTTTATATGATAGATTCGGAAGACAAATCTGAATAACTTTACTCACAAAAATCTTCATTCAAAAATATCTAATATTTAAAAATATGTTATATTTAAATAGAACATTTTTAAATATTAATGTAATGAAGAGAGAGTTAGTATATTAGTAAATAGCCTTAAAAAAAAAAAAAGTAAAGTTAAATATTATAATATAAACATAGAAACAAGTTAAACATATTTTATATAGTGGTTTGAATTGACTTACACATTTTAGAGTGGTTTGAACAAAGTTATAATTTCTGAAGTTTAGGCATTAATACACGAAAACAATATTCTTCCACAAAAACTCAATTTTTGAAAGATGTTAATGAAAACTTGGATACAACAAACTAAGTCTAAATAAGTTGAAGAATAAGTGCATAGAATAATAAGTATTCTATAACACTTTGTAGTATAAAAATTTATTAATATTATTCATCATTTGCTTCTAGAAATTTATTTTAAAATATTTCACTTTTAGTCGCCTTATCTAGAGATCCATTTTCTTTTATGGGATGCATTGAAGTTATTATCATAATTTGTGCTCATGAGGAGTAATAAGTGCAAAGGGGAGATTGATGAGGCTTTAATATTCTTTTATGGGATGCAGTGAAGTTATTATAATAATTTTTGCTTATGAGGAGTAAGAAGGGCAAAGGAAAGATTGATGAGGTTTTAATATTCAATTTTCTAAAAAAAATAATAAATAGTGAACAGTTTCATTAGTTCAATATCATCTTGCACGTGATTCCAATGATTTTTAATCAACATGAAACAATTCTTTCTCATGATAAAAATATTATCACATATATATATTTTCAACACTAATAAGTCATTGCCAAATCCCCTTGAGAAAGTCTCATAAATAATGTAATGTCCATTGTCATGAGTACAAAATTTACATTGATATTAGTTAAGTTAGAGGCATTATCAATATATATCTTTGAAAATTTTAAGAGTAGACTTTCAAAATTTGAAATGACAATAAAGGTTTCATGTATATTTTTGGAAAGTTAAGGTAGATTCATTCGACTTGGAGGTAACAACTACTAATATGAAGTTCGTGAAACAATAAAATTTGTACCACTTTTGTTTCATGTTGCAAGTCTTGATTCCTTAAAATAAAATATTGATAATCAAAATTCCTTTCATTTGCAATCCTCACTCCGTGATTGACAAAGGATATAATTTACAAGCACTGAGGAGAAGAACAAAAATTAAATCCATGCATATAACACTCCAAGCACCAACATATAGAGCTAAATTCAATGTATGCACAATCAGATGTTTGCAAACAAAAATCTAATGACACTTTCTCTACATCGAGCTCTAGAGGATATTCTTTAACTCGGTGCATAAAGTTTTCTTATTAAATATGGAAGCAAGGCTCTACACTATAATAAACACTTATTTAAGGCTATAGATTGTGAAGATGATAGCGATTGAATTTGCCACTCGAACATTGATGCGAGATATGAAATCTAATGACATCAAAAGATTAAGGGATCACCATACCATAGTAAATAGGGATGTTTTTTTTTAATCTAGGGTAATCGGTAACTGGTGTGAGTTGCCTGAGCAAGGCCCGAGCTCAAATCCAACTGGCTGCCACTATAAACCTAGGCTAGGTGCAACAGCCTACAAGCCGCACACAATAGCAATTAACTTATGCCTCAACAAGAGTCGAGACGTCTGTTGTGGGGTCGCCTACTCTTCTAGCCAAGACACAACAGGCGTATGTCTCCACAGAAGTTTTGATCCTGGGTGGATCCGATGAAAGTCTAGTGCCTTTCGCTGTTTGACCTCCACTTCACGGACTTAGTAAATAGGGATGTTTTTTTTTTAAATCTAGGGTAATTGGTAACTGGTGAGAGTTGCCTGAGCAAGGCCCGGGATCAAATCCAATTGGCTGCCACTATAAACCTAGGCTAGGTGCAACAGCCTGCAAGCCGCACACAATAGCAATTAACTTATGCCTCAACAAGAGCCGAGACGTCCGCTATGGGGTCGCCTACTCTTCTAGCCAAGACACAACAGGCGTATGTCTCCACGGAAGTTTTGATCTTGGGTGGATCCGATGAAAGTCTACTGCCTTTTGTCGTTTGACCTTCGCTTCACGGACTAGTAAATAGGGATGTTAAGCTATACACTTTCTAGTTGGGAAAGGATGGGGGCTTTGATCAAAGTAAACTTCCCTTATATATAAAAATGACCCTACTAAGAAGGATACGGGAATTAAGGTAATTTATCTTCAAAATATACTAGCAAGCCCGTAAAGAAAGGGAAAGGCAATGCTAAAGTTAACTTGAGTAGTTATGTTATTTGAACATCTAAAGATTTTTTTTTTTTATGTTGGATGGAACATGAATGCTTACCAAGGGTTTGTATATGGTTTTTAGCCATTGGAATTTATAGGACTAATTTGGAAATAAGTTCTACATTCAAGAGTAAGGAAAATGACTTCAATGGAGACATTCTCTAATCATCTAAACAAACACTAGCCTTGAGGTATGCTAACCATACATATTATTGTTTAAATTTGATATACCAAAAGAAGGTGCTCTAAGTTTGTGTATAAGATAATCCATCATAATTGAAGATATATTTATAATAAACACAAAAACAAAACTCTTACACTGTTCAATGCTCTAAAATTGAAATAATTTTATATCACACTCATGATATATTGTTCATTTTAAAATGAATGTTAAGGTATCACATCATAAATTCGTAGAGAAATGCATTTAATATGTTTACAACATACAAAAATACTCCATATTAGCATTTTTCCCTGGTTTGGAACATTTTTTAATTTTCACAACATTTGAAGTGATAGGATGGTATATTTGGACTTGCACATCGACATGCAATAAATATTTGAAACAAAGAAACACATGCATTCATTGTTGTGAGTAATTTTTCCTTGATGCATCAATAAGTTATATAACAAGGAATTGAAACAATAGTGAATTCTAGGTGCATAATTAGATTTTGAGGGTTTCGTTTTGTAAGATAACCAAGGTTTAAAATTCACAATTGTCGGGAGGAGACACCCAAAAAAAATCCAACCATGTTAAGAGTTGGTATGACCTAGGTCATGTGTTATCCTGAGGTCATTTTGATGGCTTAAATGCCCCTAGGTCACAAATTCATAGACCAAAGACTAGTTCTACTAGGCATCATGGACATGCCAACAAACTAAATTGAAACACTAAATTGTATTACAATTTGAAGATAATAAATAGAATATCTGTGGCATGGTCCAAGTGCATATTATAATATATAGTATAGGCATAATAATAAAAAAATTATTATTGTGCCTCAATGTTAAAAACATCCAAACTTGATCTTGAGTATTAAATTAAATAAGGAATCCAAGACCTCTTCCCATTGAGAAGTGTTGTTATTATTCTTTTTGTTAACATTTTACATTAACCAATTTGTTTGATCAACCATGAACCTACTTCTCTCTCCACCGTTTGTGCCACGATGAGTAGGTCAAGCTTTAGCACTAGTGATTGGAGCATATTAAAATCTTACCTTTTTTTGCACAACATCTTAATGTTCATATTTAATACAACACCTTCATGGTGATTACTATTTTCCTTTACCTTCCATTTGTTTGATATTAGCGAGCATTATTGTACCCATGGATGTAAGGCACACAATTCAATTGAAGTTGTATGTGTGGATGTGTGGACCTAAGGTCAGTGCAAATGGACAAGGCATCAATATCAAGAGATGCCATAGAGAAAATCAAAGATTCACCTTAAATACACACAATACTAGAAAACAAATAAGAATAAAATAAGTAGAAAGTAGAATAAACCACATAGTCTCACAATGTGTGATACCTCACTCTATTTCCCAAATTATTGATAAAACATTACATATATAGAGACTCTCAGATAAATATTGAACATTCTAGATCCTAAGAAATTGGATCTAATATACTAAAAATAGACAATAGCATAGACAACAAAGAAACCAACTCATAGCACTAACTATGAAGTAAACCAACTCAACAACCTATGAGTATAACTCATCATAGGAAAACTCATCAACCACACAACTTAGAATTCTAGAACACTCCATTTCTACATTATTCTAACACCCCCCCACACTGGAGAAATGGATTTTTCACAATGCCTAGTTGTTGTCTACATATTTCAAAGTTCATATTTCTAAGAGGGTTAGTAAAGACATCAACTACATTTTCCCTTGTATTACAACAGACTAAGTGAAACTCCTTTGAATGTATCTTTCCACTTATAAAATGGTGTTGGATTTCAATATGATTTGTTCTAGCATGATAAATTGGATTATTTTCCAACTTAAAGGAACTATGGTTGTCAAATTTGATTCTTGTTGGACCTCTTTATTTTTCTCTGACATCTTCAAGAATCCTCCTTAACCAAACAACTTCACAAGTTGCATTGGTCAAGGCTTTGTAGTCAGCTTCTGTGGATGACAAAGAAATAGTTTTCTATTTCTTACTGCTCCATGATATGGTCCTCTATCCTATATTGAATGCATGTCCAGAGGTTGATTTTATTTCATTGGGATTTCCAGCCCAATATGAATAAAAAAAACTTTCCAAATCAAAATCAGATTCATCGGTGTACATAATAACAAAAAGTGTTCCTTTCAGATATCGAAGGACTTTCTTTGATACTTTCTAGTTGCTTTCATAAGGCTTAGCCATGAACTAACTAGGGATGCTAACATAATATGCTATATTTGGCCTAGTAGTGGTGAGGTAGTTCATACTTCCCACCAGTTGATGATACAAATTTCCATTCACGTCTTTAGTTCCATCACCATTGTACAATTTAGCATTATGTTCTAAAGGATTAGATATTGCCTTACACTCAATCACATTTAACCGTTTAAGGATTTACCTTATATATTTTGTTTGTGTGATCAATGTATTACCATATTCCCCCCAAAATTCAAGACCTAAACAATAATGCAATTCACCAAGATCCTTCATATCAAATACATGTGATAACTGACTTTTAATTTCTTCAATCAACTTGGATGCACTATCTGTTATGATAAGATCACCAACATATAAATATATAAAGGCAATATTCCCTTCTTTATCTTTCTTGATATACAGTTTAGGATCACTTTTTCTTCTCACAAAACCTTTCTCATAAGAATCAATTTTCACATACCAAGATCTTGGTACTTATTTCAAACCATATAAATATTTCTTTAACTTGCAAACAAGATGCACATGTCCCTTCTTTACAAACCCTTTAGGATGAACCAAATAAATTTTTTCTTTGAACTCACCATTCAAAAAAGCATATTGGACATCTAATTGATGCATTTTCCAATTATGTTTTGTAGCTAATGAAATCGTGATTCTAATTGTGTTCAACTTAGCTACAGGTGCAAAAGTATCTTCAAAATCAAATCCCTCATTTTGTGAATATCCTTTTTCAACCAATCTAGATTTATACTTATCAATATTTCCATTAGCATTAAACTTGGATTTGTACAACCATTTGCATCCTATGGGAACTTTGTTTATAGGCAATTTTGTTAATCCCGATGTGTCATTCTTCATTATAGAGTTATATTCTTCATTCATTGAATCTCTCCATTATTTATATTAATTAGCTTCTTTATAACTTGAATTTTATACAAAATTCATTACATCAGACATCAATGCATAATATTCATACCTTATAGGTGCTTGAATTTGATGTGATGGCCTTCTTGGAGTTTTCTTGCTTTCATCTTCTTCTCCAATTTTTGGAGTATCATCCTACCTCCACCCACTAGCTACTTAACAGTCAACCAATGCACAGGGAACCCAAAGGCCTCCTTCCTCCACCCTTAAGTTATACAATAGCCACACACACACTCTCCAGGGAATCCAAAGGCTTCACCTCCACCCTAGAAGCATACCACATAGTGGTTCTGCCCAAACAAGGGAATATATAGCTCAATGTCAAAACCAAATATCAAACAAGAAATATAGACTCCAAATCTTCCCCAATCAGGAATCGAAGGCCTAAATATCTACCCCAAGCCATCAAGGGAATATAGAGAATTCAATCTCCAACCTCTATCCCCCCAGGGCATCCTGAGATTAAACCTCACTTGATGGAACTCTGGTTGTGCTCCTATTGCTCAACCGAAAGTGTGAAACTCTTCTAAGAGTGATGACTGAGCAAAATCTCCTCCACAATATTGTAGGTATCACTAATTTTTTTATAAACCAATAATTATCCAATCCTTTGTTGTGCACAAGGAAACACATTATGTATTCTTGGGTGTGCTTTACAAGTTCTTCATGGTTTTTCATGACATCTCTTGTGCATGCATCCACACAAGATCATCTCGCTCTGCCATTTTCCTGAGTGTAATGCCAAGACTCACTCTTTCCTTTTACTAAGTGTAATGTCAAGAGTCCTTTGCCATGACTCTTCAAAATTCATGTGCATGCCTTCTCCACATTACAGAAGGAAATATTCACAATACTCTCACACATTGCCTCCCTATCAATTCATATTGTTCCCTGCTTACACAGTCCTTCATTTTTCCAGGAGTTTGTTCTATGTTGCTCGTGCTCTCTCCTTGCCCACGACCAGGCCTTTTTCCATGCAATCCTTCCCCAAGTTGACTTCATGTATTTTCCAGCTGTGCACATAGCTCCTACTCATTAAATTTTGTCCTTTTCCTATCTTATGTAGTTCCCAAGAAAACATGGGTTGTGTCCCTTTCTTTGCAGCCCATAAATCCATGACATGAGTCCCATTGAAAACACCACACCAATTCATTTAAAGCTCAATGGCTAGCCTTCAATAGTTGTCCAAGCATATCAGTTTTATTACAACAAATAAGTTGAACTTCCGAAGCAATTCACCTCCCTCAATCCCTTGGAATTTGTGTCCCTTACTTAGCTAATTTTAAATTTTATAATTCAAATACAAAAATATTTACATGGCATGCATAAGCCAAATACAACCGGGTTGTCACAATACAATATAATGTCATATAGATATTTGTCTCATATATTTTATGTCATAATTTATAGAAATTGTTGCGACATTCATGATTTATAGATACTTGTGTAGTGATTTTTTATTCTTAAACTTTGTAGGAAAATCATCCACACTTAAATTCCTTGAAAATAAATCCTACTTAGGCAAATAACATATTTATCATTTACTTCCCACCATAATTTAAGTTTCTCTTTGCATAAAAAATGGATAGGAATATATGTAAAGAAATATATTCACTAGGAATTATTTCCTACCATTATTTATGGTTTCCTTAGCAGTTAGAGTAAAATTGTAAATGTGTAGACTTACTTGTTGATAATTCCCAACAAATTTTACGCAAATCCTTGTGCCTAAGCAAGCAATTATTTTATCTATTTCACATATCAATCATTATTTCTTACCAATGTAGGTTATAATTTTTTATGCAATTTTTCTCATAGCATAATCTCTAACTTAAGTGCCAAGGACTAAATTTCCCTACAACACTTGTTGTGTCGAGAGGTGCATTTTGCGGCCCAGTGTGAGGGAGATGTGTAATTCCTTTTGTGCTCAACCTTGAGTTGACAGGTTTTCTTTTAAAATAAAATAATCTACTCTAGATAAATAAGGATGGCGAAAATAATAAAACATGAAATATTCTCTAAATAAAAAATAATTTTGCTTATAATAAAAAAATAAAAACGAATATAGATATCTGGTTAGTTTTAATTAAAAGCATTATAATTCTACTCTCAATATGAAGAAGATGTGAAATTATTTCATTATTAGTCACAATTGAAAATGAAATATTTTGGTGTTCATGTTAAGGAACATATTTTTATAAACGCTCCAAGGGGTAGCACAATTGATCAAATCCTCATTGTTAAAGCATCTTTGCTACTGAGAGATCAATAAAATTCTCTCGAAAAAAACACAAACATTCTCTAAATAAAAAATAATGTTAGCTATACAAAATTGAATATAAATATTTGGTTATTTTTAATTAAAAGAATTATAACACCACACTTAATGATATTACCAACCAATACCAAGAAGATGTGCTTAAATTATTCCACTATCACTCACAGTCATAAATGAAATATTATATATGGTTTTAAAAAAACTATATATATATATTAAATAAAGTAATTAAAAAATATATTATAGTTAAAAAACTTCAATTAGTCTCACTAATTTACATTTTGATCCCTTTTCACATACTAGATTTGGTCTAAGTGCAAGTTTAAGTTTATATAATCCAAGTGCTATGTGAAGTTTTCATGGAAATTTCAAGGCATTGAATCCATTTATATGCATGATGTGTGTGTGTGTGTGTGTGCACGTGTATATACATATACACCCTACTATAGATCCATCTTATCTATGGATCTATCAAGCACCAAGAAGACTCAAATATCTTGAGGTGCAAACTTTTTTTTTTCTTTTCAGATTTTTCACTTTAAACGAGTTTTTCACCCTAAGAGATTTGATCCTTTTCGACAATTGATATATCTATGATTAAAATAAACCTATATTACTTTTAATTGTAATTGTTTAACTTATAATATTCTTAAAATTTGTAATCAAATTACGCATAATTTAGTCAATTATTTGACCTTCAAAAGATTCCAAAATATTTTCAAACTCTACTATCAAAACAAACATGTCCAACAAAAATAGAACCGCTTCCAAAATATTTTCAAATAATAACAATCTGAGTCTTATAACAAAAGGGAAAAGAAAATGACTAATCCCATAAAACTTAACAATTGGTCACAACATTAAAACTTAGAAGCTACTGAATTAAACTACAGACCTTTATTATGTCAACACCAATAATAATATTCACCATCCTGAATTCTTCATTAAAAGAAGAATTCATTTGTCACACTTTGTGACGCTTCGCAAATGAGACACTTATTAGTAATAATTATGTTCGTAGGTGTGTCTATTTTAAAATAGGGTTTTTAAAATTTCAATTTCATTATCAATGTAATTAGTAAGGATATAACCTCAACTACATATTTTAGAATGTGTTAATAGTATTCATAGATCAAAGATTGAGATTTATCTCAAAAGAAGTTATCCCATTACTTCTTTTTTTTTTTAATAATTAAATTTATTAATTAAATACAAGATTATATGAACGAGTGTCATATGAAATGGATAGTTTTTAGAAATATGATATTGATAAACCATAATATTGTTCATATATGGTTAACTTACATATTAATTATTTTTATAATTAATAATCATACTTTAAAATAAAACTATAATTAATTTATATATATAAAGTCTAAAAATTATATTGATCAAACATAAATAAAATTACATCATTTGCCACATGTCTCATTTTCAAGCATAGTTTGCAATATACCAACGACATTTAAGCAAAGATGAATGGTACTGAGAGTAGCAAATAAGACATAAAGGGTTGCAAGAAATATCTAGAGAAATAAATCACCCAAATGAGGGTTCATCCTCAAGACAACCTTTTTTCCTTTCTTTTTCAAGACCTTTGATCCAACCTTCTGAAATTTTAATTCCATTATCAATGCAAATAGTAAGGATATAACCTCAATTAAATATTTTAGAATATTTTAACAATAGTCATAAATCAAATATTGAGATTTTTATCGAAAAAATTTATACCCTTTTAGTTAAATTGATTAATTAAATAAAATGTTATATCAAGAAGTGTCCTATGGAATGTATAGTTTTAGACATATGATATTGATAAACCATGATATTGGTCATATATGGTTAACTTATATATATTAATTTTTTTTATAATCAATAATAATAATTTAAAATAAATTTATAATATATAGGGGTGTGTGTGTGTTTAAAAATATATTGATCAAACATAAATAAAATTACATCATTTGCCATCGTGCCTCATTTTCTGGCACAAATTGCCCTATACTATTTGTATCTAAGCAGAGATAAATAGTACTAAGAGTAGAAGAAAAGACATAAAGGGATAGAAGAAACATCTACATAGATGAATCACCCACATTAGGGCTTGTCCTGAAGGCAAATTTTTTTCCCTTTCTTTTTTGAAACCTTGATCCAACCTTTCGAAGGCAGTTTGATTAAGGTGATCAACATATTATCATTTTATGCTGAGAGAGATTCCTTATTAGATTCTGAAGAAGCTAACTCATGAGCTCGTTTCAAGCTTTGTGCTTGTTGAAGTAGCATGGTCTATTCCAGGAGTTGTTGAGTCTTGGACCTTATCCCGCAGATGGATTTCATTATCAACTTCTTCATCACCATTGTCTGATGTAGAGGAGGCCTTTCCATCCATAGGAGGATGGTTGCATGTCTTCCAACTTTTAGATATGGAATTGTATATGTTTTTCTTCTTTTGAGATTTAAATTTTGTGCATGAATTATGTAAGTGGCATGTTTGATGACATAAGTGGCAATGAAAAACAATATTATCATAATCCAAATCTAGGGTGTAATGAAAATCATCGATTTTTAAATTGATTTTCTCTTACAACCCTTTACTGATATCAATTTAAACACAAATGTTTCCATAAGTATATACAACAAGCTTTCCACGAGAGACATCAATTGGAAGATAACAACCCAGAGTGTCTCCAATGCCTTGAAAGATTGTGTGGTGCCACAACTGAGCTAATAAATTAGAAATCCGCACCTATATCGGCATCTTCGTAATGACAATAGTGGATGGGTCAAAATTTGGGAACCAAGGGGCTAAAAACAAACTAGCTTTGCCTCAAAACTAGGTCCCTTTAGGTAAAGATTTATGATAATATTCTGGTTCCGAAAATAACACAATGAAGAAGCCTCTTGAGCACAAAATAACCTTACAATCCTTCATATGGTATGAATCCATTGGTAGAGATAAATCGTGCGGGGTCAGAAGCCATTAAATTGAAAAATTAGGGTTGCCTCTAAATACACTTGATGAAGATCCTCCATATCTGAGTGGGAAATTTCTAGGGAATCAACTTAGATTTTTCCACCAAAAACGACCCAGGAGCGGGGTTTGAGCATGGATGGAATTTTCATAAGAAAAAGTACAAGAGGAGGAAAGCTTACCTTGAGTCCCCCTTGTAGACGAAGAACCATGAAAACAATGGCTTCTTTACCAATATTGTGTAAACTAAGAAATGATCAGCATCATCCAACTGCTTACCTTGAAAAAGCAAGTGTTGCATGTCAAAGGGAATACTCACTCAAAGCTCTAAATAAAACTTCATATCTCGAACCAGATTTGAAGAACAGTGACTACCAAGAAGAGAATTTGACAAAGATATAATAACAAGTTGGTGAATCTAACACACGACCTCCCAACAACATATTTACAAGCATAAAAGAAAAAGCCCTTTGCAAAATATTTTAGATTGCCACTATGATTTCTAAAAACTTTTGATTATACCCTTGTACTTTTATTTTTTAATTTTAAAAATATATAAACGAGATGTTTTGATATTTTATATTTATAGTCATTTAATAGAAATAATTAAAAGTTTAAATGAAAAATTCAAATTATGCATTATATGTTTTGAAAGCTTGAAGAAATGAAACTCCAATTACACTAATGTTGTAGCTGACGACGAAAAATGAACTTGGAAACGATTCAATGATGTAACGAATTTCGAAGTGATCCAATCATAACACAAATCAAAAGCGATAGCCGACGTATGACAACCGCTTCAACTCAAAAATTAATTCGAAATACCAATGGATGGTGTTGAATAAGTAGGCCGCCAGCTTGCTCTACCAAGGTCAACCAAAATCCCATTAAATCATATATTATCAAATTTCATAAAGATGATAATTCCATTCAAAATTAATTTTTAAGGTCATGTAATTTCTAATATTTATTTATACATTTTAGGATGGTGTGTGGTGATTGGCTCTACTGATGATTAGGTCTACCGTTAGAGACTTTTTACAAATATATATTTAAACAATTGTTATATTTGTAAATACAACAGATGGTTATTGGATTCTAATGATATTGGGTTTACTATTAGGTTTAGTATTAGATTGAGTTTAACAATTAATTGTAAAGACATTTTTTTACAGGAATTTATTATATTTGAGCAATAATGGTTTGCGTCATAACGAAATAGTGGGTGATGGGTTAGTAGACTTAATAATGAAACAATTAATAAACTAGCACAACCACATTAATAAATGTGGTTGATATACGTAATAGGCATAAACTTAATATATGCTATATTATAAATCTAATATACTAAATTAATATTTTAATATTGTTAAGATTAATATTAATATCTATATAATATTAATATTAAACAATTAAAATTAATATTAATATTAATAATCCTCTGATTGGGGTGTGAGGAGGGGAATGATACGCATAGGGATCAGAGCAATGAATAAGAGTTTACGTGAAAGGGCAAGTGGGCAGCCCTTCCCACGCTTCCACACGGTCCTCACATTCATGGTATGGCAGACCTGTAGCCTCATGTCAGAACGGGCTCCTCAAGGTGGTTATCTCCCCCTCCAGGTGGTGGGAGACACATTCTGCATGAAAACTTTTGTTTGGTTTCACACCTGGTTTCTCTGCTGGGTGGCTAACGTGGTCAACCGGCTCCAGAAACTGGTTAAGCGAGAGGGAAACAACATAGGATCCTGTCACAACGTGGGGCCATGCGTAAAACCTCGTATGTTTCTCGGGTACTCCCGGTAAATAGGATGGAGGCTTTGGAAAGCAAGAGTTTGAGGAAATTGACGGGTTGGAAAGTTGAAATGTCTGAAAATAATTATATGTATGTGTTTTTCATGTCGATTTACATTTATTATGAAAGTCTACTTGCACAAATGGGAATGTTTTGGGTCATATCGTCTGTCATGGATATGGTAACTGCATATAGTGTTTATGAGTCTTTTCGTCTTTGGTTTTTTCTACTCTAGAAAGTTAAGGGTAGACATGTGGATATGGCTTTCGTTCAAGCCCAAACCAAACCTGGTTGAATGAATTCAAAGGGCCCGCTGCTAACTATCAGGCTCTGCTCAGTACTTCCAGAAAATTCTGGTTCTTGTAACATCGAAGAAAAGTCTGGTGGGAGGAAGATTTGGTTATATGTCGACGGAGGCATATAATAGTTTTAACTGTTTTGTAGAGAAAAATTAATGGGTTGTTGTTTTGTTTTGCTGTAACAGGTCTACCTAAACTACTATCCGCTCTGGCTCCTTCACCGTGGGTATTACCTCCAATGCGGGTTAGAGTGGTTGTGCAGTTGTTGGGTGGTCCAACAAAACACAACATGGTGAAGGAAAATCCCTATAAGGTAAAACATGGGCGTGGTGGCCGTGATGGTCAGTAGAGGAGGGACAAGGGCAAAGAGCCAAGGGCGTCGTCTAGCAAACCCCATGCCAGAGAGGCCATAAAATGACATAGATAATATTCAAAATATCCTGCATGCTTACAGTGTAGGCTCACCAATACAAGTGAAGAATTTGATTTCATCTTGAGAGACATATTTGAATTTAAAGGCAACAAAAGAGGTCCAGGTCGAGTACTATGTTGGTCATTGATCCTAGGCATACTCGAGGACGGTTTACACTTTTCAAACAATCGCTTCAGCTTTACTGGCTCATGGAATGTATAATGGCAAAGGCCATTACGACTATGTTGGAAGCGGCGGGTAACTCGAATCCTGAGCTGAGGCTCACTGATATCCAAAAAGAGATTAAATTGCTACAACTACATTTGTACCACCAGAATGTCTGCCTAGGCCACATTGAACGTCAACTTCAGGGCCTGCCTCAAACTGAAATGTCAGGTCAAGTGTCAAAGACCCTGCTCAGATAGATTGTCTGATGATTAGCTACTCGATAGATAATTTTTTGTTTTATTATGATGAACTTGTCGGATAGCATTTACTTTTATAGTCTTAAGTTTAGATGGTTTACAGACTTTATGGCCTATAAGGCTTGGAAGGAAATAATTAAACTCTTAAATTTTTGGATGGCTTATAATGTTATTCGATGGCCAACATACCTGGTTTCCTTCGGGCAGGTTGAGTTCTTTGAACATATTTTATGATTGTAACATGTTGTTTAAATGAATGAACAGAAAGGCATTGCCAAACTTACAAAAAAAAATATTAATAATAATAATAGATTAATATTAATATTAATATTGTTAATATATTAATATTAATATTATAAATTTAATATGATAAATTAATATATTAATATTAAATTAATATAATAAATATTGTTATTAATATTGTTAATTATATTTATTAATATAAATTTTGTTAATTAATTCTTTATTAAATATTGTTAATATAGATATTAAATATTGATTATGAACCCAATGGTATAATAAACCCAAGGGATTAATACTAAAATCCCAAGGGATTATGAACCCAAGCAAATAATATTAAACCCAAGGGACTATTATTAACTGTGTTAAATCATTATTAATAATTAAATATAAATAAACAATTAATTAATTATTAAAAATTAATTCAAATCAATTAATAAGTAATAATAATAAAAACCCTTAGATAAATATTATAAACCCTAAAACAAACATGGTTGACCACAGATGACGATGGTTGATTTTCATATTAAGACAATCTTTGTCACAATGCACTATTTGACCATGATGGATCATGGTTTAGCATGATCGATTTTCATATTGAGAGAATCTTTCTCACAATGCGACATCAGACCCCGGTTGACCATGATTGATGATGGTTTATTTTCATATTGAGGCCATCTTTGTGAGAATGCGACGTTAGACCAATTTTAACCATTGTTGTCACAATGTGGCGTTGGACTCGTTGGACCATGAGACAATCTTTGACACAATGTGACCATGGTTGACCATGGATGATTTTCATATTGAGACAGTCTTTGTTGAAATGAGACATTTGACGATGGTTGATGATGGTTAACCATGGTTTTTTATGATTGACCATGGTTGACCATGAACCCAAGAGAATAATAAACCCAAGGGATTAATACTAAAACCCCAAGTGATTATGAACTCAAGCGAATAATATTAAATCCAATGGACTAATATTATAAACCCAAGGTATATAAACCCTAAGATAAATATTGTAAACACTAAAATAAACATGGTTGACCATGATTGACCATAGTTGGCTATAATTGACCATAGTTGACCATGATTGATATTATAAACCCAAGGGATTGTTATTATAAACCGAAGGGATTGTTATTATAAACCCAAAGGAATAATAAATCCAAGTAATCAATATTAAAACCCCAAGGAGTTATGAACCCAAGGGAATATTATTAAACCTAAGGGACTAATATTATAAACCCAAGGGATTAATAAACCCAATGAATTTATATTATAAACACAATCAATTATAAACCCAAGGGATTTATATTAAACCCTAAGAATAATATTATAAACCCTATCAATATTATTATACCCTAGGAATATGAAACCTTAGATTAAAAAAACTAAGGTATTGATATTATAAATCCAAGGCACTAATAAACCCAAGGGATTAATATTGTAAACCGGAGCTATATTAACCCTTAGATAAATATTATAAACTGTAAAAAAAACATGGTTGACCACAGATGACGATGGTTGATTTTCATATTGAGACAATTGTTTTCACAAAGCGCTATTCAACCATGGTTGACCATGGTTAACCATGATCGATTTTCATATTGAGAGAATATTTCTCACAATGTGACATTGGACCCCAGTTGACCATGGTTCTCACAATGCGACATTGGACCATGAGACAATCTTTGACTCAATGTGACTCTGGTTGACCATGGTTGATTTTCATATTGAGACAATATTTTTCGAAATGCGACATTTGACCATGGTTGAACATGATAAATATTATAAACCAAAGGGAATAATAAACCTAGGGGATTGATATTATAAACTCAAAGAATTAATACTAAAACCCCAAAGGGATTATGAACCGAAGCGAATAGTATTAAACACAAGGGACTAATATTATAAACCTAAGGTATATAAACCGTAAGATAAATATTGTAAACACTAAAATAAACATGGTTGACCGTGATTGACCATGGCTGGCTATGATTGACCATGGTTGACTATGATTGACATTATAAACCCAAGGGATTAATAATAAAACCCCAAGGTATTATAAACCCAAGGGACTAATATTGTAAACCCAAGGTATATAAACACTAAGATAAATATTGTAAACACTAAAATAAACATGGTTGACCATGGTTGATTTCCATATAGAGACAATCCTTGTTATAATGCGACGTTGAACTGGTCGATCTTCATATCAAGACAATTTTTGTCACAATGAGACGTTCGACCATGGTTGAGCATGATTGACCATGAATGACCATGTTTGACTTTATAAAACATGGTTGACCTTGGTTGGCCAAGGTTGACCATGATTGGCCATCTTTGACCATGATTATCATTGAGGGGTTTATGTAGTGCATTATATTATATATCATTTTTGGGATTCAACTACGTTAAGTAAGTCATTCATCTATGACCATTTTCATGAGAGGTAGTCGTAGCTGACTAATTTATCATGATTTTTTAATAATCCACTTAGCACTCATTGCATCGGGTGATGCTCATAGGGGTGAAGAAGTGGGATTGAATCCCACTTCTTCACCCCTATGAGCATCACCCGATGCAATGAGTGCTAAGTGGATTATTCAAAAATCCCACTAGTTTCAATCCCACTTCTTCACCCATGTGAGCATCACCCGATGCAACGAGTGTTAAGTGGATTATTAAAAAATTATAAGAAATTAGTTAGCTACAACTACCTCTCATGAAAACGGTTATAGATGAATGACTTACTTAATGCAGTTGAATCCCAAAAATGATATATAATATAATGCACTGCGAAAACCCCTCATACTTAAAATAAAAAGAGCAAAGGGATCTCTTCTTGGATGATTCATGAGGCACAATACTTGCTAAGGTTTTGTAAATGGGGTAGCAAGCTAAGTGGGCTTGATTGTAGGGAAAACTCCATAGTTAAGCATGCTCGAACCAGAGGAGTTCTGGGATGGGTGACCTCTCGGGAAGTCCTGGTTGTCAGGTGCAAGCCCCGTAAGTGATGATTGATGCTATGTGATTCATTTCACTAGTTTCAATCCCACTTCTTCACCCCTGTGAGCATCACCCGATGCAATGAGTGCTAAGTGGATTATTCAAAAATCATGAGAAATTAGTCAGCTACGACTACCTCTCATGAAAACGGTCATAGATGAATGACTTACTTAATGCAGTTGAATCCCAAAAATGATATATAACATGATTATCATATTGAGATAATATTTTTCATAATGTGACTTTGGACCATGGTTGAGAGAATGATTGATTTTCATATTGAAATAATCTTTGTCACATTGTGACATTGGCCAATGGTTGACCATAATTGATTTTATAAAACATGGTTGACCTTCGTTGAGTAATATTAACCCAAAGGGACTAATATAATAAAGCTAAGGTATATAAACCCTAAGAAAAATATTATAAACACTAAAATAAACATGGCTGACCATGGTTGATTTTCATATTGAGGCAATCCTTGTCATAATGTGACGTTGGACCATGCTTGACCATAATTAATTTTCAAATTGAGAGAATCTTTCTCACAATGCGACATTGGGCCCTAGTTAACCATGGTTGACCATGATTAACGATGGTCGATTTTCATATTGAGGCAATATGTGTTAGAATGTGACATTGGGCCAAGGTTGACCATGGTTGTCACAATGTGACGTTGGACCATGAGACAATCTTTGACTCAATGTGATCATGGTTGACCATGTTTGATTTTCATATTCATACAATCTTTGTTGAAATGCGACATTTGACCATGTTTGACGATGGTTGACCATGGTTGGCTATGATTGACCATGGTTGACCATGATAAATATTATAAACCAAAGGGAATAATAAACCCAAGGGATTGATATTATAAACCCAAGGGATTAATACTAAAACCCCAAGGGATTATGAACCCAAGCGAATAATATTAAACCCAAGGGACTAATAGTATAAACCCATGGTATATAAACCCTAATATAAATATTGTAAACACTAAAATAAACATGGTTGATAATGATTGACCATGGCTGGCTATGATTGACCATGGTTTACCATGATTGATATTATAAACGCAAGGGATTAATACTAAAACCCCAAGGGACTAATATTATAACCCTAAGATAAATATTGTAAACACTAAAATAAACATGGTTGACCATGGTTGATTTTCATATAGAGACAACCCTTATCACAATGTGACGTTGGACCACGGTTGACTTTCGTATCAGACAATTTTTGTCACAATGTGAAGTTTGACCATGGTTGAGCATGATTGACCATGGATGACCATGTTTGAATTTATAAAACATGGTTCACCATGCTTGAATAAGGTTGACCATGATTGATCATCTTTAACCATGATTATCATAATGAGACAATCTTTGTCATAATGTGAACTTCAACCATGGTTGAGACAATGATTGATTTTCATATTGAAACAATAATTGTCATAATGCGACATTGGCCAATGGTTGACCCTAATTAATTATGGTTGACCATAATTGATTTTATAAAACTTGGTTGAACTTCGTTGTATAATATTAAACCAAAGAGACTATTATTATAAAGCCAAGGTATATAAACCCTAAGATAAATATTATAAACACTAAAATAAACATTGTTGACCATGGTTGATTTCCATATTAAGATAATCCTTGTCACAATGTGACGTTGGACCATGGTTGACCATGATTGATTTTCAAATCAAGAGAATCTTTATCACAATGCGACATTGGAGCATGGTTGACCATGTTTGATTAATAGTAAAACCCCAAAGGATTATGAACCCAAGGGAATATTATTAAACCCAAGGGACTAATATTATAAACCCAAGTTATATAAACCCTAAGATAAATATTGTAAACACTAAAATAAAAATGGTTGACCATAGTTGATTTTCATATAGAGACAATCCTTGTCACAATGCGACACTGGACCACAGTTGACCATGCTTAACCATGGTTAATTTCATATCAAGACCATTTTTTTCAAAATGCGACGTTTGACCATGGTTGTGCATGATTGACCATGGATGACCATGTTTGACTTTTTAAAACATGGTTGACCTTCGTTGAATAATATTAAACCAAAGGAAATAATATTATAAAGCCAAGGTATATAAACCCT
Source organism: Pinus albicaulis (assembly GCA_034641835.2). NCBI lineage: Eukaryota > Viridiplantae > Streptophyta > Pinopsida > Pinales > Pinaceae > Pinus > Pinus albicaulis. Next base: position 129,063,535 of record CM076584.1, on the reverse strand, counting down.
ACAATAAATATTATAAACACTAAAATAAACATGGTTGACCATTGTTGATCTTCATATTGAGACAATGGTTGTCATAATGTTACGTTGGACCGTGGTTGACCATGCTTGACTTGACCATTATTGATTTTTAAATCAAGAGAATATTTGTCACAATGCGACATTGGACCATGGTTGATCATGTTTGATTCTGATATTGAGACAATATTTGTCAAAGTGAGACGTTGGACCATGGTTGACCATGATTGAATTTATAAAACATGGTAGACAATGGTTGGCCATGGTTGACCGTGATTGACTATGGTTGACCATGATTGACCAAGATTGACTATGGTTGACCATGGTTGACCATAGTTGACCATGATTGATAATAAACCTAAAGGAATAATATTAATCCCTAGGAATATGAACCCTTATATCAATAAACCCAGGGGATTGATATTATAAACACAAGGGATAAAAATTATACACCTAAGGTATATATTAAACCCTAAGATAAATATTCTAAACCCTAAAATAAACATGTTTGACCATCTTTTATTTCCATATTGGGACAATCCTTGCCACAATGCGACGTTAGACCATGGTTGACCATGATTAATTTTCATATCGAGACAATCTTTGTCACAATGTGATGTTGAACCATAGTTGACCGTGATTAATTTCCATATTGAGACAATATTTGTCACAATGCGACATTCGACCATACTTGGTTATGATTGACCATGGTTGACCATGATTGATATTATAAACCCAAGGGAATAATAGACCTAAGGGATTGATATTATAAATCCAAGGAAATAATAAACCAAAGGGGTTAATAATAAAACCCCAAGGGATTATGAATCCAAGGGAATAATATTAAATGCAAGGGACTAATATCATAAACCCAACGTATATAAACCTTAAGATAAATACTATAAACACTAAAATACACATGGTTTACAATGGTTGATTTTCATATTGAGACAATCCTTATTATAATGTGACATAGGACCATGGTTGACCAAGGTTGACCATGGTCGATTTTCATATCGAGACAAATATCGTTCACAATGCAACGTTGGACCATGGTTGACCATGGTTGATTTTCATATTGAGACAATATTTGTCACATTGTGACATTAAATCATGGCTCACCATGATTGACCATGTTTGATTCTATAAAACATAGTTGACCATGATCAACCATGGTTAACCATGATTGTCCATGATTTTCATATGGAGACAATATTTATCTCAAATTTTATATACATTGGGTTTATAATATTAATTCCTTGGGTTTTTAGTATTAATCCCTTGAGTTTTTTAATCTAAGGGTTCATATTCCTATAGTATAATATTATTTAAAAGATTTATTGCCAAAAAAGTTTATCCTTGTGATTATTACCGACATTTTTCTCAATAATTTAAGTATGGATCACCGAAGCCTCAAAATTATAAATCTATATAAACAATTAACTATTTTTCATTTTATATAGTTAATTATAAATTATAAAATCTACATATTTTTCATTCTATATAGTTAATTATAAATTATAAATCTACATATTTTTCTTTTTATATAAGTAACTATAAAAAAAAATTATTTTTATTTTATATAGTAATAAATAAATTATTTTAAATAATTTAAAATAATAATAATTAAATTTATTTCCAATTAAATAATCTAATTAAAATGTTTTTTTATTATTGTTAAAAATTATTAATTTTTCTTTACTTTTTCTTATTATTTTATATTAAAAATATTATTCAAAAATATAAATAATTATTTGTTACTTATTAAAAAATAATTATTTCTTATTATTATTTTTTATTATTTTAATTATTTAATTATAAATATATTTAATTATAAGTTATTATTTTATATTTACACCAAAGGTGTTTACTTTTGAATCATTCAATTGCCCACCATAGTTGACCTTTTTATTTTCTGCCATTGATTCAAGTAAACAACTGTCACATTGTCCACCGTTGGATCTATATAATAAATATTTAAAAAATATATAAAATTCCAAAAATAGTCACTCCTTTTAAAATTAGCAATGTATTAGATATTTACACAGACAAATTCTTTCTTTTCCATTTAAAAAGCTTTTTAGGCTTTTGAAAGCAAAAATTAAATTAGAAAATGGTAAATTTTCTTATTCCATTATGATTTTCCAATTTTTTATTTTTATTTTTTTATTTTTGTTTTTTCTTACTTTCTCTTTCCCATTTTCTAAGCTTTTCAAGTTTTTGAAAGGAAAAATGAAATTAGAAAATGGTAAACTTTCTTATTAGAAAATTAGAAAATGGTAAGTTTTAGCCATTTATGTTATAAATATTGTTGTGATACAAGATGACCAGCTTCCTCCAGGTTGTTATTTTGTACAGATCTCAAGTAGTCATGGCTTCCCCAACACCCAGATCTCAACTACTGTAGCATAGATGGAGACCTAGTTTTACGTGTCGGAGATTCATGGATTTTCCAAGAAATCCCCATTGTGCTAAAACACTAGTGCTCATTTCCTTAACTACTGGCTGCTAGCAATGTTAGAAGACGTTAATTGACTTACGATGCTTGCGTGTGGTTTTTGTAAGGATAACACTTTGAACATTCTCATTTAAATTTATTTTCTTTTGTATTGTAGACTTAGGATGATTTTCCTGGGTTATTAAGTACAAGTTGTGTTAACAACCATACAAATTCTACGGATTATAATAATAATAATAATAGTAGAGAGAGATTGAAGTCTTTGGATTGTGCCAAAGTATTATTTAAAGAAATTAGAGAAAAAAAAAATTGACATTATACATCTTAAAAAATTGTTTTCTTTCTGAAAATAATACCTTTCATTTACTATTTTTTAAATTTATTTTGAATTAAAAAGCACACTTATCATTTATTTTCAAAACTTATATTCCTTTCTAAACTTGAATTTAAAATACTCTTCTTATTTAAAAACTTATGTATCTAAAATTCTTCATAATAAATATAACCATATTTAAAAAATATATAAAATCCCAAAAATAGTCACTCCTTTTAAAATTAGCAATGTATTACATATTTACAGAGACAAATTCTTTCTTTTTCCATTTAAAAAGCTTTTTAGGCCTTTGAAAGCAAAAATTAAATTAGAAAATGGTAAACTTTCTTATTCCATTATGATTTTCATTTTTTTTTTCTTACTTTCTCTTTCCCATTTTCTAAGCTTTTCAAGTCTTTGAAAGGGAAAATGAAATTAGAAAATGGTAAACTTTCTTATTCCAATACCATTTTCCATTTTCTTTTCTATTCTTTTACTTTCCCTTTCCCATTTTCTAAGCTTTTTAATTATTTGGAAGTAAAAATGAAATTAGAAAATGGTAAACTTTCTTATTTCAATATGATTTTTCATTTTATTTTTTATTTTTTTACTTTTCTTTTTTCATTTTCTAATTTTTTTTAAAGAAAAACTGAAATTAAAAAATGGTAAATTTTCTTGTTCCATTATAATTTTCCATTTTCTTTTATATTTTCTTACCTTTTATGTGTAAATATTTCCATTAATATCATCTATTATTGAATATTTCTAACCCTCTCATGGATCACTAAATTCGTTTCATATGCAATTCTTCATTTCAAAATGAATGTTTTTTGTATTTTATTAATTTCGGGCCACATGATGAAATAATATTAAATTAAAACGAGATTGTACATTGCAAGAGCAATTGATTTTAGACTCAGTCACACTTGAAATTATTATATAATATTTATCACTATGTTATTATCATCACGGTTGCAAGTTGGCATTATATATATATATATATATATATATATATATATATATATATATATATATATATATATATATATATATATATATATATATAAAATTTAAGTTTTGTAATTTTTTTTATACAAATTTTATATAATATATTATTTTAAAATTTAAAACTTCAAAAAAATTGGTGCACTTTAAAATTTTAAATTTAAAGAGTTTTTGTTCCCTTGCAGTTTGATTTGGTAAAATTATTTAACAATAAATTTTTAAATTAGAAAATGGTAAACTTTCTTATTCCAATACCATTTTATGTGTAAATATTTTATGTGGTTACATTTTATGTTTTTATTTATTGGATTGTTTATTTTGTAAAATTGTAAACAGACGTATTCATGTCCTCACAATCACATGTTGTTCTAGCCAATTTCCAATATTTACATGATTAGCACATGGATTTTAGCCTTTTGATATTGCATTAGCGGGATTATGTGCAGGTCCCACATGGTTGTGGTTAAAATTTACATTAGCAAATTTTTGGGGTGCTGCACTCCCAATCCTTAAATTTGGGATGTGCCCAATTGACATATTTTGGTGATAATTCATTCAGGATGTTGTATGCATAACCACAAGACAAAATTGCTACTTTAAGCACAAAAATGAAAGACAAATCTTGACGAAATGAATTACCTTCGGTAGGGGCAACTGCTAGTATTATAAGTTATTAATTAAGTGCATCAATTGTGGTCGTAATGAGCACAATCACATGAAATGTTGGATGTCAAGTAGAAAGTCGAATTGGGTTGATTAGCATGGGCATAATTCAAAGGTTTAAGATACATGTATAACATGTTTTTCATAAATGGGAATTTTTGTGGGTATATAATGTGCTATGTACATTATGTTTATAACTTTAAGTATGTTATATATATTTATAATGAATTGCAATTTCGTTTTTGTGAATATATATATATATATATATATATATATATATATATACTAACTATCATTCTCATATAAATTATATAAATTTATAAAGTAAAAAGGAGTTCAAAAGGTAAAAGAAGTTAGGAAAAAGTAAAATGGGCAATAATCAGAAATAGAAAAGTAGTTATTTGAGATAGAAACCAAAAATATAGTAATAAATAGAAATTCAACATGCTCTGGATTCTTTCTTGGAACTGTCGGGGCTTTCCATGGAACAAAGGCCCTAATTTAAGTTGGATATCGAATGAAGTTGATATTATATTTCTAAATGAAACTTGGGAACACGAAGAATCTAAGGTCCCTAACATAGATGGCTTTGTACTATGGTCAATCCGGAACAAGCGATCCTACCGTTGAGGCATTGGGGGAATAGCTTGTTACATTAGGAAGAACATCCCCCCCATTCTAGGCTTTATAAAAAATACCTTTACAACCAATATATTTGGATAGAGATTATTGACATTAATGATAAAAAAAAACCTACACAGAAATATGTTATTTTGCCCCTATCAATTCTAACTTCTATAAGAAAAACAATTTAGATAAAAATGGTCCTTACAATGGTTTAGAGAATGATATTTCTAGCCTAAGGAATGAAGGTAATATCCTCTTAATGGGAGACTTTTAATGCTCAAACTTCAAGCAACCAAGCTATTCTTCTAAGCAATTATTCCAACGCTAATCCTCTTTGGTTAGACAGATCTTACTCTAGCTAGCAGTACAAAAGAAGCTCTGAAGATCCAAGGGGAATTTGTTTGGGTCTGAGCTAGTCAAGCTTTGTAGTGCTCAAGATTTCGTAATTTGCAACGGTCTAGAGAAGTGGCCCAATTCTATCCAGATGACCTGTATCCATGGGCTTGGTAGCAGCGTGGTATACCATGTTATTTCCAATATCCCTTTATACAATGAAATAATAAATTTTGACATCTTAAACGACCACGAGCCTGACTCGGATCATAGACCTTTAATTGTAAATCTCAATTTTGTCATGAATAAAGATCCCATAGAAGATAATCCTTATAGCCAAAAGAACTTAATCTTTCATATAAATAAAAATGATCTTTTTTCTAAATGAATTAAAAATTAATTTTCTTCCTTTATCTAGCATAGACAACATAGAAGACCTCTATCATAATTTTTCTACAACCCTCTCATATTCTATTAACAAGTTCTCAATTGAAGTTTCAAGTAACAAAAGACATAGAAAAACCAACCCTTGGTATGATAAAGATTATAAAAGTGTGAGGAGAAAAATTAAGGAAGTTGTTGATGAGTCTCTTAAAATTGGCAAGATAAAAATATACAAAGCCCTAACTAAAAGGGAAAAAATGCAGTATATTCATAAAAGACAAGAAAATCTCTTACACCTCTCTAAGGTAGCTCCTAAGAAATTCCGGAGGCAGATTTTAACTAGAAAAACTAAAGATAATAATAGAATTACTTTACACGACTAAAATTCCTATCTTAAAAAGATTTATGAATCTCCAAATGTCATAGATAACTTTGAAACCCTGCTCACAACGGAAGAATTTTTCTCATTAGAAGACATCTATTTTGGTGTTAAGTGTCTGACAAGTGGAAAATCTAAGGACATTAAAGGTTACCAGGCAGAAATCTTAAAAATTGGAGGTCTTGTCCTCATCCCTCACATCCACAAGCTTTTCAATCAAGCAGTTAAACAAGGGTTCCCTAAACCATGGACTTAGAGCCTCATTATTCCTATTTTTAAAAGTGGGGATACGAATAACCCCTCCAATTATTGGACAATTATGATTAGCCCTCTCTTAGCCAAGTTATATGGTATTATTTTGGAAAAGAAGATGAGCATATGGCTTGAAAGTGAAGGTAAGTGGGCTAAAGGCCAAGCGGGTTTTAGAAGGCAACACTCAACAACGGACCACCTCGTTAGGCTTAGGATCATTGTGCAGGAATGTCGTAATGATAAATCCAATCTCTTTTTTTGCTTTGTGGACTTTAGAAAGGATTTCGATATAGTGCCTAGAAATAACCTATAGAATAGATTAGAAGAGCTAAAGGTTCCTTTTGTGTTGAGAGTTGCCTCTATAAGGTTATACGAGAATGTAATTTCCAATTTTAAGAGAAATTAGGGGTGGTCGAAAGATATTAAGTGTAATATCAGAGTTAAACAAGGTTTCCCCCTCTCCCCTATCCTATTTGGCACTTACATCAACAATCTAGAAGATTGTTTAGAGGAAGCAGGTTGTGTTGGCACGATCTTAGGTGGAATAGTCATCATCCTTCTTCTCTATGCTGACAATATTGTTTTTCTGGCAAGGTGCCCATCTCATCTTGATAAGCAACTAAGACTTCTTAAGGAATTCTGCTCTACCATGGGTATGACTGTTAACACTGACAAAACAAAAGTTATGATTATCAAATCCAAGAAGGACACTTACGCTAATTTTTTGTATGACAATAACAACTTGGAGGAAGTGTCTTCTTACAAGTACCTAGGAATTGATATTCATCACAAGCTCAACTGGAACTATAACATTGAGAAAAGGATTAATGGAGGGTGGAAAGCTTATTTGGGTCTTGAAAATAATTATAAAGCGACAAACCTTGTAATGTAGGATAAAAAGAAGCTCCTCTTTGAAACTTTAGTCACTCCTGTTATCTTGTATGGATGTGAGGTTTGGCATTGCAACATCTCTAGAGAATCCTACAGAAAGATTAAGCAAATCCAGAAGCGTTTTGTAACATATAACCTCAAAATTAAAAGCAATACACCATATCCTATTCTCCTTATAGAAGTGGGTCTTTCCCCTATCGAGAGCCTAGCTATGACTAGGCTCCTGTTGTACAAGCACAAAATCAATAACATGGGAGACCTTAGACTTCCTAAGCTAGCTTTAAATTCCAGAATTCGATCCGTTCATTTAAATTTAAAGTAGGCAGAGCGCTTCGTTTCAAATAATGACGGTAAATTATCTATAAAAATAACATTTCACGACCAAAAAATTAAATACATTTTTCTTTATCGCTTCAGCCGTGGATGGGAGACTCAGAGGAGATATATTCTATTCTAGTTATATTCCGGAGTTAAATTCTATCCTTTCATTTAAATTTAAAGCAGGCAGAGCACTTTGTTTCAAATTTCTTTATCGCTTCAACCATGGATGGGAGAATCAGAGGAAACATATTCTATTTTAGTTATATTCCCGAGCTAAATTATATCCGTTCATTTAAATTGAAAAAAATGAAAACCAAAAAAAATTCTTAAATTCGATCCGTTCATTTAAATTTAAAGCAGGCAGAGCACTTCGTTTCAAATAACAGCGGAAAATTATTTATAAAAATAACATTTCACCGTCACAAAATTAAATACATTTTTCTATTTCACTACCGCAAAATTAAATACATTTTTCTTTATCGCTTCAATCGCGGATGAGAGATTCAGAGGAAACATATTCTATTCTAGTTATATTCCCAAGTTAAATTCTATATGTTCATTTAAATTTAAAAAATGAAAACAAAAAATAAATTCTTAAATTTGATCTGTTCATTTAAATTTAAAAACAAAAATAAATTATTTTTAAATTCCATACGGTCATTTAAATTTAAATAATAATAAATTATTCTTAAATTCCATGCAGTCATTTAAATAATAATAATAATAATTTTTTCTTAAAAATTAAATAACATTTTGCCAATTATAAATAAAAACAAACAAAAATAAATATTCTTAAAAATAACATTTCACTACCACACCGTTCATTTAAATTGAAAAAAAAAAGTGAGACAAAGCATATTCTAGTTATATTCGCATTTCACCAATTATAAAGAAAAACAAAAAAAACAAAAATAAATTATTCTTGAAAATAACATTTCAGAGCCGCACCGTTCATTTAAATTGAAAAAAAAAAAAAAAAAAAAAACTCAGACAAAGCATATTCTAGTTATATTCTCGAGTTAAATTCCATCCGTACATTTCATTTAAATTGAAAGAAAAAACATTGACTCTACCTTAGAGTATTCAAGTTATATTCCCGAGTTAAATTCGATCCATTCATTTTTTAATTAAAAATATATATATACATATTCTTAAAAATAAGTAAGATTTCACCGCACTATTCATTTAAATTGAAAAAGAAAACAGAGTCAGACGAAGCATATTCTAGTTATATTCCCGAGTCAAGTTAAATTGAAAAAAATAAAATAAAGACTAAGCATATTCTAGTTATATTCCCGAGTTAAGTTAAATTGGAAAAAAATATAAACTCGGACAAAACATATTTTAATCCCGAATTAAGTTAAATTATTAGCATATTCTAGTTATATTCCCGAGTTAAGTTAAATTGAAAAAAAAAACAGAGACTCAGACGAATATTCTAGTTATATTCCTGAATTAAGTTAAATTCAATCCATTTATTTATCGTTTATTTATTTTAGACGAAGTAATTCTAGTTATATCCCTGAATTAAGTAGTTAAATTCAATCCATTTATTTATATTATACGAAGCAATTCTAGTTATATTCCCTAGTTAAGTTAAATTTGACATGTTCATTTAAATTAAAAAACAAAAAAACAAAACCGTTTATTTATTTTAGATGGAGCAATTCTAGTTATATTCCCTAGTTAAGTAGTTAAATTCAATCTGTTTATTTATATTAGACGAAGCAATTCTAGTTATATTCCCTAGTTAAATTAAATTCAACATGTTCATTTAAATTGAAAAAAAAAAAAAAATCGTTTATTTATTTTAGATGAAGCAATTCTAGTTATATTTCCTAGTTAAGTGGTTAAATTCAATCCGTTTATTTATATTAGACGAAGAAATTCTAGTTATATTCCCTAGTTAAGTTAAATTCAACATGTTCATTTAAATTGAAAAAAAAAACAAAAACAAAAATAAATTTAAAAAAAAAAAAACAAAACTATTTATTTATTTTAGATGAAGCAATTCTAGTTATATTCCCAGTTAAGTCGTTAAATTCAATCCGTTTATATTAGACGAAGCAATTCTAGTTGTAAGTTAAATTGAAAAAAAATAAAGACTAAGCATATTCTAGTTATATTCCCGAGTTAAGTTAAATTGAAAAAAAACAGAAACTCGGATGAAGCATATTTTAATCCCAAGTTAAGTCAAATTATTAGCATATTTTAGTTATATTCCCAAGTTAAGTTAAATTATTAGCATATTCTAGTTATATTTCCGAGTTAAGTTAAATTGAAAAAAAAAAATAGAGACTCATACGAATATTCTAGTTATATTCCCGAATTAAGTTAAATTCAATTCCTTCATTTAAATTCAATCCGTTTATTTACTGTTTATTTATTTTAGACGAAGCAATTCTAGTTATATTCCCTAGTTAAGTAGTTAAATTCAATCTGTTTATTTATATTAGACAAAGCAATTCTAGTTATATTCTCTAGTTAAGTTAAATTCGACATGTTCATTTAAATTGAAAAAAAAAACAAACCGTTTATTTATTTTAGATGAAGCAATTCTAGTTATGTTCCCTAGTTAAGTAGTTAAATTCAATCTGTTTATATTAGACGAAGCAATTCTAGTTATATTCCCTAGTTAAGTAGTTAAATTCAATCCATTTATATTCGACGAAGCAATTCTAGTTATATTCTCTAGTTAAGTTAAATTCGTCAATCCGTTTATATTCGACGAAGCAATTCTAGTTATATTCCCTAGTTAAGTTAAATTCGTCAATCCTTTTAAATTGGAAAAAAAAAAATGGGAAAAAGAAGAAGAAGAAAGAATTGATCATTTAAATTGAAAAAAAACACAAAAATAAATTCTTAAATTTGATCATTTAAATTGAAAAAAAAAACAAAAATAAATTTTTAAATTTGAAGCGTTCATTTAAATTTAAAAAAATAATAATAAATTATGAGAAAAAATTTCGGTAAAAATCACATCAAAATAATTTTGGTCGACGTGTTTCGAACTAGCCAGTGTGGTTCATCATCAGGACAAGATGAAGAATCTAATCAGATAACCCAATTAAATAGATAACAAAATAACTAGCCAGTGTGGTTCATCATCAGGACAAGATGAAGAATCTAATCAGATAACCCAATTAAATAGATAACAAAATCTCCAACTAGCCGTTTGTAAAATAACGACTAGTTTGACTAAACCTAGAAAATGAAATAAAAAATATATAATAATGATTTCTTATTTATTTAATATTAAATGCTTAATGTTTATAATTATAATCTTATTTATTTTTATTTTTAATAAAATAAAAATTAACCAATATATTTTTGAAGAATAAATAAAAAAATTATTTTTATTTTTATTTTTAGAATAATAATTAATATATTTATTTTGTTCTATTTTTATTTCTTTTTAATAAAATATTAAAAGTTAAAATATCAACTAAAATAATAAAATAAAATTGAAAATAAATACAAAAAATAAACATAAAAAATAAAATTACATAAAAATAAATAACATACAAATAAAAATATTTATAATTTGAGTTTAAAAATTATATTTTATTTACTCATATGTTATATAATAATAATCATAAGTTAAAAAAATAAAAATAAAAATGAATAAATAAATGAATAAAAATAAATAATTAATAAATAAAAATATTTATAGATTTGAATTTCAAAAAAAAAAAAAAAACTAGAAATGAATAGCAGGAATCCAATATTTGCTAACCAACCACCCATCGTCTCTGTTGAGGTTAACCGGCCTCTTTTCGATTTCCAAGGCTTCTCTCAACTTGCGGTGGTGGAAATGGTCAATCCTCGCAATAACCATAGCATCTTCGATGCAAATATGATGATTGGTTCTCAGCATGCTTTGCTAAGGCCGAGGAGCGAGATCTATTATGCTTAAGGTCAACGACATGTTCATGAATTCTTTGATTAATAGATCGACCCGTTTCACCAATGTAAGGAGTCCCACACGAGCACGGAATCAAGTAAACACCCTTACCATCTTTAGGGCAAATCGGGTCCTTAACCGAATATGATTATTGGTCTTCTTAGCATGCTCTGCTAAGGCCGAAGAGCGAGATCTATTATAGTTAAGATCAGCGACATGTTCATGAATTCTTTGATTAATAGATCGACCTGTTTCACCAATGTAAAGAGTCTCACACGAGCACGGAATCAAGTAAACACCTTTAAATTAAAAATAAATTATTCTTAAATTCGATGATTTCATTTAAATTTAAAATAAAAACAAAAATAAATTATTTTTAAATTCAGTTCGTTCATTTAAATTTAAAAATATATATATATATAATTCTTAATTTTTAAAAAATAAAGAATAAATCATTCTAATTCGATGCGTTCATATATATATATATATTCTTAAATTCGATGCGTTTGTTTAAATTAAATTTTAATGAAAAAAACAAAAATAAAATCAACGGCTCCCATCCACCTGTAGTCGAAATAAGGAACGCCTACGTATTTGATTCACTGTTTAGTGATTAGATTTATGGTCAAACCGTTAAAAACATTTTTTATAAACCGTAATTAGATTTATGGTCAAATTTACTGTTAAAATTGAATTCAAATTCAACTTTGTTTAATAAGTATTAAAGACACTTTACAAAACACTAACTCATTGAATTTAGTGTTAAAAATATCTATAATTAAAAATACGTGTATAAAATTGTGGTTGATTAAGGATATATAATTAAATTGTGGGTGATTAAAGAATATATAATTAAAATACTCGTGAAACAGTGGGGGTTTGATCGAGTCTCCTGTTAAAGACACATCTTAGACAATTCAGTGGGTGATTGATCGAGTCTACTGTGAAAGACACAGATTAGACAGCTTGGTGGGTGATTTACATACTTGTGAAAGAGTCTGTGATTGAGTATATTGTGAAATTGAGTCCCCACTTCTTACAGATATATATTTAAAGATATTCTTTAAGTAATTGAAAGAGTGTAAGAAGTTACAGATATATATACTTGAGATTAATTCATTCCAAAATCAATCCCAAAAAGTTCAAATTTATTTGAATATCAATGCCACAAAGCGACGCACCAGCTGCACAATGTCGCTGAATAGAACCATCGCAATCAAGAGCATACTAGTAAACATGAATGTCAGATTTCATTATTATATGAACGTGAACACGTCAGACACTGAAACCACAGAGACAACAGGCGCTTGGCCAGTGAGCTTTGAACAAAAAGAACTCGAAACCGTGACCAAAAGACCAAACCAGGATGGAGTAAATAGACTAGAGGACTAAAGAAATATATGACACTGTAGTAATAGAGGCAGTAAGTAGTTCAGGATTATCTATATTTGGATTCGTCAATGGGACACCCCTCTTCAGCGGCCCTTTCTCCTCCCGGAGCTCCTGCTGAGCTTAACCCTCCTTTGCGGCCCATCTCCTGGTAGCCTTCGCTGCCAATCTGCCCCTTTCGAGTTTGGCCTCCTCTGCTACGCCCTGCAATTCAATTCAATACAAATCAACATAACCATAATATATTATTACTATTATTACAACACAATGAAATATTTTTAAAACTATCAGTACCTTCAGCAAGACGCTCTTGGGCATCGAGGGACTTCCCTCCCGTGCCACCGGGTACGACAGTCTCTCCCTCCCGCGCCTTGGCGTCCAGCTGTCTTCGATCTTGCTGCTCTTCCATCTTTCCTATACAAATCAAAACGCAAGAACACACTCTTCACTGACTTAAACTAATCAGTTTCAGCTTACACCGCTTGTCGTAATTGCTGAGATGGGGTGGTCAGCGACCCCTTTCTTATACAAAATTCGGACCCGACACCACTGATTCGTGACATTCTTCACACCTTAGGTGAAGCAACGTGTCATAACAGCTAAAACGTGTCAAGCGACATGCAAACCCTAAAATTCTATTCATTACTACTAGCCACCGCACAATCTCAACGCTGTAAATGTGTGGCAACCTTCATTCGATAACTATGATCTCTGCGTAATGTGTGGCAACCTTCATCGATAACGAGCTTGACACAATCAATCCAGGTGAGAACATCCCACTAGTGAGTAGATCATTCTTCTATTCAATATTAAAACTAACCTTACTAGAAAAAAAACAAACGAACTAAGCTTCTCACAATCAATCCAAGTGATAACATCACACTCATGAGCAGATCATTCTTCTATTCAACATTAAAACTAACAACCCAAAAAAGAAAACAGAGGAACCAACCTTTTCAAAATGAATGAATGTGGAAAGTCAACTGAAACCCTAGCAGTTTTACTAGGAAAAGAACTAAGTAGATGAATCTCGATCACCCATTTATCAAATGATCTGTAAATCTCCAATCACTCGAGTGATGATGATATTAATGTCTAAAAACATGAAATTTAAAAGCATTTCAACGAATCTATTGAATTTTGGGATTCAAGGATGAGATGAATTTATCAATATCAAAGAATAGAACTTTAAAACTTCAAAGATGAGATCCGACATAAGTAGGAAAAATTCCTATGAATTAACATAACATCTGTAAGATGAGATCCACACATAAGTAGGAAAAATTCCTATGAATTAACATAACATTTGTTTATAGTGCAGCAAAAATGTGAAATTGTGGTTGAACTTGCACAAATTGGATTACCGTGAATTACCGATTGGATTTCGAGATAGCCTTGTCCCTTTCATGCATAATGATTGCATGGGATTTTGAACTTTTCAATATGCCCATCTTTATGAGCTTATCTTGCTCATGTATCAAGAACTCAATAAAAGCATTGAATGTGGGCATCCTTGGGGTACACTTATTGCAATTATAATTATGTGAAAAGTGGAGACAAATATAACATACTATGGACCCAATTTTGACAAAATGAAATTAATTAATTGGCTTTCTTGTTTGGATTTTTCAATTCCGCATTCTTTCAACAAGAGTAACAAGGTTTTGAACCTTTGAAGGCTTTGAATGTTTTTGGAATTGTTTGGATCTAATGAGTTGAGCTCATTTTCGAGAATGTGATGCCACTTCTCATCCTACTTCCCAAAGAGTGTCGCTAAAGTGATCTAAACCTAATTTGGAGTGATGCATGCTTCAACTTGAAACATTAATTCTAGAGAAATTGATAAGCATAGTAGATCAAAGGCCTTGTCCATGTGATTGAAATATTTGGATTTTGCAGTTGTGAAATTTGGTTCAATCTCTATTGCCATGGTTATGGGATACAAGCTTTTACTTTTGAGTTGAACTAGAATTGTTGACTTCCATTTGAAATAGTTATATGGCATGAGAATTGTGAAAGGTGGAAACTGCATTCTTTCCAATAGCTCCAATCTTCATTAATGCATGCAAATATATTGTTTATGCTCATTTTTCCTATCTCTTGTAGGTTTTGACACTGTGTGAAATTGTAGCTAAACCTGCATGGATTGGGTCTAGTTAGAAAACAATGAACAAAACTTGTGAAGAAAGAAGAAAAAAAATTGATAAAAAAAATTAATTAATAAATTATGTCCATACACAAAAAATAAAAGCATGAAAAAATACAATTCAACTCAATATATTCTACATAGTTGAATTAATATAGTAATTAATCTAAAAAAATGTGAACATGCACTCAAGAAAAAAAGGACATCTGATAGTTAATTGGTCATAAAATTATCTGTTAATTATATGTATGCATACACGTGTGGAATTTCCGTTTAATGACAATAATAAGGTTGCTCTACATAACTCCACTCACTACTCTAAATATATGTTATTTTCAATTAAAAAAATCTGAGTGTGATTCTTCACTAAAAGAAGTTGTCTTCCTAGCATGCATGTGGAATAGCCTGGATGGTAGTTTTTTGCCAGAATTCAGTAAACTAAAATTCAAAAAATCAGGTAGTAGGTAGTTGAAGTGTTTGGAATCCATTTTTTATAGTGAAAATGGATTCGGCACTATCAAAAACCCTGAGAGCACTCAAAATACTAAAGTTTAACAACTGTAACAAGATTTTGATAAAATCTTTGCCGGATTTTTTCAAAATCTTTACTGTAAGACATTATGCTGCTTTTTTAGACTACGCGCTCATTAAAAACGCCTGCACACAATTCGATCCAAAAAGTGGAAGTGGAAACTCAATGGCCTCGAAGCAAATCAAAGTTGAAAAAGCTGGAGGACTTGGGCCATTTCTTCTTTTTTTTAATAGAATTCACCATGGAAGACCGAATTCATTGCAAGATTGAAGTGGCGTACCTCAATCCAACTATGCTACCACGAATTTTTAAAATTGTCGATCCTCATGTGGAATCGAGCCTTGAAGCATGGTTTTCCCGATCTAAGACACGAGTCTCCACGGCACAAGGTTGTTCAATCGGGACCAGAAAATATCACCGGTCTACAATTGGACCTGATAGTGCAAGGCTAGATCGTTAAAATATAATTTAATAAAATGTAGTGTGAAGTGTTTGGATTGAAACTTAAATGATGTATGACATTTGGATTTCAAATCAAGCCTCATTAATGTACCTCATACCAATGGCGTCATTGTGATCTACATTTTAATATTAAAAAATTCGATAGTTTTAAGCTGTCTATGCTCATCATAGTAATAGCATTTTAATTACATTATACAAATGATAGTTTTAAGTTGTATATTTTTTATAAGTTAGGAAACGAAAAAAAAAAACAAGTAGCAATTTTAAGAGGGTTATATGGTAGCAACGACATGAGATTATAGTAATCGAAATTTTTATTAGTATTAGTTTATGTGAGTTTTTAAGGTAAGCTTGGTAGTGCTTTTCATTTACTCAAAATGAGGCAACTTATCAAATTGTAATATTGATTTATGAGAATCAATGAGGAAAATGAGCTAATTCATCATTTTATTGGCCTCTTCTCGAGGAGAAGAGGATATAAACATAGTGTTCTTGATACAGTATTCCATCGTATTCTATCTATTTCATCAGATTTTTTTATTACGACACTAATGCTAGCATTAGTTCATAAATATTAAATGCTACGTTATAATTTTGGAAACATGACTATAGAACAAAAATAGGGCCATATGGCGTTGTGCATGAGATGGTGTTTGCTGCCCACCCGTCACTAACCGGAGGAGATGGTGTATGTTGCCCACCCGTCATCATCATCGTATTCTTGTTCCTTCATCTTCTTCGTCTTCCTTGTTCACATCTATTCCTGACCATCAAGTGTTCTAGAGTGAACACTGACAACTGGAGCCTCTCTCACTGAGTGAAAATTGGTGCCATAAATGGAGCCACGCTGGTGAAAAATGGTGCGCAAGAAAGCAGGAGGCAGAAGTTCAAAAAATTCTTTCGCTGGAGATGCAAATTATTCCCTACACAAAAAGGAAGGCAAGTAGCAAACAAAAAAAGCAAGAAAGGAGCAACAAACAATGTGTTATCTCGCTTACTATTTGTTGACAAACTTTCTATTCATCTGCGCTCGTTGTTCGCTGCTTTCTGACTATGGTCGCTAGAGAAGATATGTTCCAGCATTATGGTCGCCTACATACCTGAAAGTAAGATCTGTTCCAGTATTATGGTCACCTACATACCTAAAAGTACAGATGGATGGAAGAGTTGGCTAAACTAGAACGGATGGATGGAAGAGCTCGCTGCACTGGGAGAGCTCAGATTAATGGAAAGTGACACACTGAAAATCGTGAAGGTACTTCCTCCTATTGCTGCATGATCCTTATTGTACTCAGGGAATGCTTCAAATGAGAAGCACAAACATAAACCCTAAAACCTGAACCACATAAGGCAACCAAAATTCCTCCTGTTATTGCATGATCCTTAAAAGTAGACTTCTATTTTTACTTATGTTGTTACCTTTACAATTACATTCTCCAACCCCAGTCATCCTTACAAAGCCTTTTGACCTTTTTACTGCTTACAAACCTAGCTTTTATTTTCGATTTTCATGCTTCTAGAGCATAACTTTGGGGAGACAATGGTTTTGATCAGGAAAAGTGCCTTCTAACTCTCCTCCCCATTGGAAAAGATGAGAAATTTGAGCCATCACCTATAGTTCCCAATACAGTTCTAGAGACACATACGATAATAAGCCAACTGTACAAAGGAGAAACTACATCCATGTTTGCTAAAGATTAACCACTGCGTGACAGAGTATCATAAACCTTGATACTTTGTGGCCATGTTTGCTAATGACTTTAAAGAGCAGTTAAAGCCACGACAAGGAAACTTTGTGAAATATTATTTGAAAAGGGATTCAGGAGTTTTGTATTGACCTACCCAAGGATTCCTGGTAGCCAATTGAATGGCTGCATACGCTTCCTAGGGCAAGGAAACTCTGTGAAATATTATTTGAAAAGGGATTCATGAGTTTTGTATTAACCTGGTCAAGGATGCCCTGTAGCCGATTGAATGGTTGCATACACAATTTCTGTTGAAGGCAAGGGTGAAGCCATTCCTATGAATCACAATCATGGGTGTAATGTCCATAGACACAAATAGAGCAAGAATGATTTGTGCGAAATTAGGGTTATTCTCCTTTTCTTCAAGAGTGGTTCAAAATTATCTCTCCTTATGCGAGTAAGCGTTGTCATTTACTACACTTCGTCTTTCATTAAATCTAGTAGAAGTGATTGAATAAAAACTAGTCGGTCGGTTACTGATCGGGTAATAACTAGCCCCTCACTACTGAGAATGCAATCCCACCTTGCCAAAATATGGAGACAAATATGCTTAGAGCGCAGGGAAAAAATGTCCAGACAGAATGTTTGAGTGTGAACACAAAATCGCAACTGCGATAAGTGAAGTTGGTTATCCAAGAGAGGTCACCGAGCTTGCATTGAAACGAAATAGAGTAGCACCTTGGGTGAAATGATACAAGTGGCATTCATAAATGAAACGTGTAAGTCCATGAAGGTCACTTTCAATTACTTTTTATTATAAGATTATTGAACATTTTATGATTTAGGAAATTATTTATCATTATTTAACTATGTTCTCGTCACCTAAACCAAATGATCCTGGAAGGTGGGAAGGTTGCATCTCTTGATGAATCTTTCTACTGCTTCATATAGTTATTGATAGTTGTTGAATGAAGCAGTTACCTTATTTTCCAATCTAACACAACCTTGATTCCAATTAAGTTATCCATTGCTATGTTGTGGTATTCGAAATATTTCACGCTCATTTTCAGGATATATGTAGGAGTATGTGTTTCACTTTCCTGCCACTGTTTAAGTTGCTTCAATATACTCTGTACTCCTTGGCTTTCCTTCTTTGTTTTTATATTATCAAGGAATGTTCCCAACTACATATAACCACTTTCGATATTGTGTAACCTCTTATACAACAATGGTTGAGCAACGTTCAATTCATCTTGTAACACAAAGGCACATACGTGAAGTTTCATAATCCACTTCATTTTCCAGTAAGGCGACCCTATCTTTTTCTTTCTTAAGCTTAAAAAGGAAGTCTTGCACATTTTCATCATTTTCTTGTGTGTAGAAACACCAAATCTAGTGTTATAGGGTCTCTTCCGGTATCATCTACTATTACAGATTTTGTAGTGATCACCGTCTACATATGTTTTATTCTTCTTATGCGAATATATCACAATGGAATTTTTCCTTTGACTGTAGTGGAAGGCCTCCGGGTTTACCTACGGTTCATCATCAACACCCGCCAGTCCAAATTCTCAACCTGAAGGAAAGTGTCCTCCAATTACTGCACCATCTAGCCCATCACCGATAGCTTGTTGGTCACTTACCCCTTATCATCAACAACAAACAACCCACTACTTACCTTATTATCCTATGTAGTTCACTCATGTTCTAGAATTATTCTTTATCAAGAAGCTACGCCTTTTAATCCTAATGATAGGATCACCGCCCCTCTTTCTTTTGAAAGATATTTGGATATCCTGATTTGTTAAAGTAATTATGGGGTGGTAGGGATTTTACTCATGTTTTTTAATTATACACATTCCCTTTATATTTCTTGGCCTGCTACTGGCCAAACTACTTGGGCACTAGATTTGATGTGAGTGGGATTAGCCAGCCATGCTTCATAATTGGAGAAATGAGCGTTGTGAAAGTAAATCCTGCTTAGCCAAATAAAGATGATGCCTAGTTGACCAAAATGAGCGCTAAATACTTTACGAGAAATATCTTCCAAATCATTAGTATGGCTATCAAAATCATGATCATCATCATGTAACTTCCAAATCCAAGTGGTAGTATTAGGGCCTTTAGCTTTTGCTTCTTATGTTGCAGAAGAAGATCGATGTTTTTTGGTTTATTTGGAGGAGCCCTAAAGAGTGGATGTTAGAGTATTTTAAGTCTCCACATCATTGTTACACACTGCTATCGTAATAAGTACTTTTTTTTAAAATCATGTAGCTTCTTCAATGCCAATTTATTTTTAATTTATATTATCTACCTATCGTTTAATGGTCATTTAATGGCAGAGTGTTTGAGAGCCCATCCATTAAAAAAATCACAAAGAGAGATCCCTTCCATTCAAGGGGTTTGTTATCGATTATTTGTTTCTACATTTTCACTTGGTGGTAAGTAAAAATTGAACCACCAAAAATCTCCCAAGCCAACTACTTCTCTCCCTAGGTCAAAATTAGTATGCAATTGAATGAACAACTTAAGATAATAGACTGTAAGGATAACGTGTGAGATTTTGATGTGAGATAATCTCCCAGTTTGTACAATGTTGCATAAAGTATGCTAATCAATCAATCAAAGCCAAAATGTAGAATCTCAATTAGCAACAACACATGCTTTATTAATAGTAGAAGTTTTTGTGCATATCAAGAAAATTGAGTTGCCAAAAGGTGGAAGGTTGATGCCTGCCCTCCCTCTCTCTGAGATCTTGACATATTTTCTTTGATACAATATTAAGATGGTGGGCGACTCACCAATCTGTTGCCTCAAATTATAATACATGATATTCTCGAATATGTCGAAAACATTAAACGTATTGTTATTTACTTTTTGAATATAGATATTTTATGCATCACCAACGTACCAATTAATTGCAGTTGTTAATGTGTGTTTCTAGTTAATTGCACTATTCTTTTTCTCTTTTCTAAAATAATACCCTACATGTCCACATGAGGAATCGATTAGGGAGGCAATTAAAAATGTCAGTTTTGAATCCACCTTAATAGAATATGATGTTGATGAGAGGTCTGCAATAATTGTATGTTGTCTTTGCATAAAAGGAATGACATGCACTTCTTGCTCTAGCACTATGGAATATGGCTTGGAAAATGTTCAAGCAGTGAATAAAGTTGTAGTTTCTTTAGCAACTGAAGAAGTAAAAATCAAATATGACCCTAAGCAAGTTAACTACAAGTAATTGATTGATGCAGTTGATCACACTGGTTTCGAAGCTATGTTGATTAGTACTAGGGAAGATAGGAATAAGGTTCATCTCAAACTGGAGAGAACCCTTTCTGATGGGGAAATTAGAGTAATTCATCATTCAATCCAAGCATTACCAGGAGTAGAAGATACAAAAGTGGATGTAAAAATAGAGAAAATAATTGTGTCATACAATCCAGATTTGACTAAACCTAGAACATTCATCAATGTGATTGGGGAGACATATCCTGGACGCTGTAAGGCAACTTTATATCATCCTAGAGGACTAGGAGGACCGAACAAAAATGAAGAGATTAAGCAATATTATAAGTCTTTCCTAGGGAGTTTGGCTTTCACTGTACCAATTTTTCTCCTATCCATGGTTTTTATGTATACTCCAGGAATTAATAGAGGTTTAGAATCAAGATTAGTGAATATTATAATGCTTGTAGAACTTCTAAGGTGGATATTATCAACTCCTGTACAATTTATCATTGGCTTGTGCTTTTATACTAGTGCATATAAAGCATTGCGTCGTGGCTCAGCCAACATGGATGTTTTAATTGCATTGGGAACAAATGTAGCTTGTTTCTATTCGATCTACACAGTGTTGAGGGTTGAAATTGATAACAGTTTCAAGGGTACTGATTTTTTTTAGACTAGTGCTATGCTTATCTCCTTCATTCTTCTAGGAAAATATTTGGAAGTTCTAGCCAAAGGGAAAACTTCAGAAGTTATTTCCAAGCTAATGGATTTGGCACCAGATAATGTTACTTTATTGACTCTTGACAACCATGGGAATGTGGTATCTGAACATACAATCAATAGTCCGTTGATCCAACACATTGCTATCATCAAGATTTTACCAAGTGAGAAATTATCTGCAGATGGTTTGGTTGTCTATGGGCAAAGTCATGTCAATGAAAGTATGATAGTAGGTGAATCAAGGCCTGTTGCAAACCGAATAGGTGAAGAAGGTATTGGTTGAACTATGAATAAAAATGGAGTACTACATATAAGAGCTACACATGTTGGCTCAAAGAGTTCCCTTCACAAATAGTTCAGCTTGTTGAAGCAGTGCAGATGGCTAAAGCACCAATGCATAAGTTTGCAGACAAAATTTGAAAATTCTTTGTCCCATTGGTAGTGCTAAAATTGAATTTTTATTAGTTTCATGACTAGTTATGGATGTTACATTTACTGGCTTAAGTATTTCCCTTATATGGATGCGTATTTATTTTTGACCTTATGGGAGTTTTGGTGTATTAGATAACTTTTAGTGAATTTGGAAATTTATTGATTTGTTAGATAGTATTACTTAAAGGTGTTCGTATGGCTCTGTTCTGGTTTTTTATCGAAAGCTACAAACGGTATGCTGAAACAACTTTGACGTGTAAACTTCGGTGTCAAAAATCATTCTAGAGGTTAAAATATAGGTACCCTCATGCTTTTATCCACATAATTGGTTTTACAAGTGCAAGATTGTATGAATCAACCCTGAAAACATAGAAATTGGAGGATGAACAAGGGTGAAAAATACTTAAATTGTTTTTGTTGAATGTGTAATGGAAGTTTAAGCTTTGCATTAGGTCTCTTCCATATGAGTAATGGGTTACAAAGTTTTTTCGGGCAATTTTGAAAGCAATTTACAGGTAGGGTGAACGTCAATGCCAAACATCATTTAAGAGGTTTGTTGTTAGAGGATTTTCAAGTTTTTTCCAAAATTATAGATTGGCATCCTTGTGCTGCTCTTTTCCACAATTTTTTTTTATAGGTGCAAGAATGTATGAAAAAAATCCTGGAATATTGGGAGCAAAAGGACTTAATAGGGGTGAAAAATACTTAATCACTTGTGTTGTATTTGTAAAGGAATCTTATGTTTTGCATTAGATGTATCTTCCCTGTGAATAATGGGTAACAACAGTTTTTATTGGTGATCTTAAAAGAAATTTTCAGTAGATGGGGTGAGCTTCGGCGCTAAACCTCACAATTAAGAGGTTTGTTGTTCAAGGTTTCTTAAGTGTTCTAAATTTGCAAACAATTGCCTTGTGCTCTTGTCCACATAATTATGTCTCATGGGTCCAACATTGCGTGAATTAATCCTCGAATATTAGGAACAAGAGTAGTGTTGGGTGATTTAATGGTTAGTTAAATACATGTCATTTAATTGTCAACCCGGGGTTTTGTAAACTAACGAGGTATACCCGTATTATATGTACTAGGCAATTATTTATTAGATTAGATTAATCTAAATGAAATTAACACTAATTACAAAACAAATTAAATCAACCTAATTTGAACTAAATCAAATCAAACATAAAGAAATTGAAATCACACTTGCATGAAATTTAAATCACTCTTGCAGAATTGAAATCACACTTGCTGAAAAGAAAAGCACACTTGCATAAAATAAAAGCACACTTACTGAAAAGAAATGAAATAAAAAAAATTATACCATGTTAACAATATGTACAAAGGTATGCAAACTGGGGTTGATGGGGACCCTCCATTCCTTATAAATCTGATCCAAGTGGATATTGGTGGCCACCCACCAATTCCACTTGGGGCCCCACCATTTTCTCTTTCATTTTTTTAGTTTCAACACAACTTACTAGTTATAGCAGTTTTTCGGGTCTTGAACTTCCAAAGCCGTTTTGAGGCCCTAAACGATGATTTTTGGGCATCGCGCCTCTGGCAAAGATGATTCCCTTCCAGAATCAATATTCGCAATCAAAATTTGTAGTCATTGGATAAATATTTCTAACAATGTATCGTGTAAGTCAAATGGAGATAGTATGCCAAAGTTATGACCTCGGGAAGTTGAAACACCAATTTACCCAAACGGGGCCCATAGTTTTGGCGCTTCATCTCCTAGGGTTAGGTTTTTGGATGTTTAGGGGTTTACATTGTTTCTCTATATTAAATAGGCCCTCGAGCCTCATTGTAACACAGTTCAGAGGCCTGTAGCCGCCACATCTCTTCTCAGAGAAAAGCTACCAGTGCCCTAGCTAGTTTATTTCCATTATGTCTGTAAGCAAATATCAGTTCCTTGGTATTAATGAAATGAAGTGTTATTTCCCCTGCATCTTTTTATTTATGTTTATATGTGTATTCTGTTGTGTTCCTTCATAATTCTGAATCAAAATCACATCGAACATCTATCACATCTTGGAGATCAAAGTGGCAGTATGTATTTCATAAAATGATTACAAGTTATTACAAGAATTATCTCTCCTCACTTCACAAATCACATCGTAAATGGAACTTGGAACCTCCAACTATCAACTAGCCACTAGCTACCTCTAATATCTAATAACTAACAATTTACAACCAACCATTTACTACCCTTTGTATGAAGGGTGCACTCCTATTTATACAAAAATTGAAGATAACTGTAGATCCTTGAATCTCTCCTAAATCCACATTTATCTCATGTGGTTACAACAAATCTCATAAAAATATAAGATATAAATACTCTCCAAATTATCTCATAGTTTTGATAAGGACACATATCAAAACATCCATGATTCTTCTCCTTTGAATGTTCTTAGCTTAATTATCCATATCTTCAAATATTCTACAAACCCTCATGAGTTGGAATTTGAAATTCGAATTTATAGCTAGGAGGCCAAGTAGGACCCTTCTAGAATCTCCAAGTGGGCCTACAATATCACAAAACTTATACCACTTTTATGTATATATGAAAACATGTTAATTTTATAATATTTAATCACAAATTCACTGAAAATACTTAAAATAAATGACTTTGGAAAATATAATTCTAAACTCATATGATCATGAAAATGGTTACTTAATGTAGGTTTAGGTATCTATGGAATTACAGAATGAGGGTAAAATGATGGAAATGTGGGTAAAAGTGGATGACATTTTGGAGGCCCAACATACCCCCCAAGTGAAGGTGTTGCATGTCCTCATGCAACTATTGCATCGATTCCCTTAATCATACGTAGATCTTCTTGAAATATTTTGCTTATATATAAGTTTTGGCTTTGTATTGATTCTCTTTTAACTTTTCATTATCATATCATTTGATAACTTTATTCTTTTTGCAAAGTGTACTTTGAAATCATTTGATTGCTACATATTTTTTATGGTTGGTTCTTGTGTGACAACCAATGTTTTTGAGAATTGGTTCTTGTGTAACAATACTTCTCTTATTTTTGTCGCATCAAAATACTTGAAAACATTGAAAAATCCTTTTTAAGGCACCATAGTCAGCCATTTAATGTGCTCATCAATCGATCATTTCAAAACATATAATTTTTTTTTTTAATCAAAATGCAATAATGGCTTATTTGGGAAAAATATGTTGGTTAGGATGAAATGAAATTTGACATGTGGCATGAAATGTGAATATCTCTTCCCCCCAATGTGAAGCTTTATCTTCCCTGGGAAAGAAAGACAAGGGTCAGATCTGATTGCTGATGGTGAATAGGGATTAGACACATAAAGGTTGAAATCATTCACCTGGCGACTCCAAATTCGTTTCAAAATCAAATCTAAGACTCCACTGGAGGATGAACCTTTCCAACAGAAAGACGAAAAGACAACATGGGAAAATCGGGTATTCAACTTGGAATTTCATCGAAGACATCATGTTCTTTGTCCTGAATTATTTTTTCTCATTTCTCGAGAATGTCAAGAAGTTTTTTCAAAGTATACTTTATTTGAGAAAATATCCCAGATCTGTATTTGATTCCTTCCCTCTTAAAATTGGGGATTCAAATTCTCCTTACGCCTTTGATCTCGATCAAGAGACTTCTTCTGAATCTTATGATGATCATCTTCCACTTGATAAGCCTCAAGTGATCAAGACTAATATTACAGCTTCTGTACATACTCCTATACCTTGTAAAATTCCTGATAGATACAAGCCACTCATCTTGCCTCCTATACTCCATGATTTCCCTGAAAACTATTACAAATATCTTCCCAGGTTTGACGGAGAATATGGTAACATCACTGCTGAGAAACACATTCAAGGTTTTGAAATTTTCTCGATCTTTTTGAGGTTGATGAAGAGGATGTTAGTATCAGGATATTTTCTCTATCTTTGCAAGGCGAAGCAAAGAAATGGTTCAAAAAAATTTCAGCTGCAAGCATTTTTTATTTCCATGAATTTGTGAAAGTCTTCCTTGATAAATGGGTGATAAAGAGGAATCCTTTTCTGATTTTAGAAGAATATAATCATTTGAAAAGACAGCCAGGAGAAACAGTGCAACACTGTTAATCTAGGTTTAATCAAGTATACCTTTCAATCCCCGCAAATATAAAACTGCCTCCTGGTTCAGCTCTCTTACACTACCCAGATGCCTTTGATCCAGAAATGGAATTTCAATTGAGATAAAGGAATGCTACAATGCTTGGAGAAATACAAGATCGTGCAATAGATGTGGAAGCTAATTTTCTATTCAAAAGGTTAAATTTGAAGGCAGAAGAAAGGGAGAACATAGAAAAGGAATACCTGACATCTTCACAAGTAAAGCTCGACATTTTGGTAAGTGCCATGGAAGAAGTAATGCAAAAGATCACCATGAGAGATTAATTTTCTATTAAAAAACACCATGTCCCACTTATTGCAGAAGAAGAGGTTGTTGGCCCTAAACATTTTCCTGCTTATCCCAGTTACCATAGATCAGAAAATGATTGTTGTTTGTATTTATTTATGGATAATCATGAAAATGGATTTGTATATCAAATCAAGGAGAAGAAATCTACTGATCTAATGTGTATGTTTGATGGCATTACTTATATTAATTATTTACCCAAGTATGATTAGTATGATGATGATTATGTTGTCGAAATTGAGGCTGAATCTTCAAGGCAATCATCAACATGTTTTTGGGAGCGAGAAGTTCAATTACAACTGCCGAAATATAGCACTCTAACCTATACATATCAATCATGACAACGATGAAGAGAATGCAGAAAATTTCAAAGTAAGTGAAATCTCTTTGCCTTTGAGTTTTGTTTCATTTCAATTTCTGAGAGAACATTTTCACAAGATTAGAAATCGGCAATCTTTCAGTTTTGATATTGAGCGTGAAGAAAAAAATGAAATTCTTGATCAGAACTCCTTACCCTTGTGTTTCTCCTCATTTGCAAAAATAAAAGAAATTATAAGCAAGCAGATAAGCGAGTTGACAGCAGTATAAATGGGCATCCTTCTCATCAATTGGTTGAGGAGGTCACTTGTGATATGCAAACTTTTTTTGCTCCAGAATCCTAGCCACTAAGTTACATTGAGTCTCAAATCATAGATGAAATCTTAGAACCTGAAACATATTATGAATTGATGCAGGATGATTCTTTACCGTTAATTTTTTACTCGTTTCATATTTTGAAGATAAATTTTGATAATATCTCTTAAATAAATAATCATAAGCCTATAGAAAATTATCTAATCTCATTGGAACCAATGTATGATAAGTTGCAACAATCTTCTCAAGATTTCCATGATCCAATAGCTAATGTTTTGGATGATATCTGTAATCAAATTCCTTCTCCATTAGTTGGTTATGAGCTTCAAAGCAGAGATGATAAAACTTTGATCTGGAAGTCGGCTTCATTGTCTTGTTTAGCAGGAGTCTCATTACAAAGCTCATACAAAGATTTGTAGTCATATCAGGAGAGTAATGAAGAAGATTATTGTTTTTTTGTTGATCATCAGGATAAATTAGTCATTCACAAGTTTCGGGATCCTTTTGTCAACTTGTTGCAGTCATCAAGGGAGGAAAGCATGGATGTTGGGAAAATTTTAAAATCAAGGTACAAAGACTACCTAGAGTAGAGCAGTAATGTATTAGATGGGCTGGAAATTAATATGTATTACTATGAAGATCCTTTTGTAGCATTCTTGAGGTCAAATGGTGGGCTCATGCTTTGAAATTTCTTTGAGATTCAATTTGCTAACAAGTTTTCATGGGAGTTTCCTTTTAGTAGTTTTCCCTTCTTACTCATGAGCAAACACTTGCGGAGAATTAAACTAGTAGACAAAATGATTACATGGTTTCATTGGTTGTTCCATTTCACTTGATCAGGTGATGTATGGATCAGTTAGAGTAGGTGTGATGAATAAGTTGAATTCTCAGCATTTTTTTAGTAGTATCTTCTAGTAAAGTTTGCAGTTATTCTATAGTTCAGTTTGTCAGTTGGTTTGCAATATCGAGTCTCGTCTTTTATTTTTGACTCCTTGCCCAATGGTAAGGCAACTTGGTCTACGGTGTTCTTGACACCTCCAAGCAGCTGCCATCCCCAGCTGGAGCCAATGTTAGTGTTCGTCTTTGCATCTTGTCACCAGTGATCAAATGGACTCTTATCATGTCTTGTTAGGGTCCCATAGTAAAATTTTTGTCATTTCACTACGTCTTCAAAGAAAAAATTTGGTCATTGGGCATTAGTTTTAGGACTATTTTCCACTCCAAAAAATTTTAAATCGCTGGTCCATGTCATCACTCAGTTGAGTGTACCATCATTCAAAAGTTTTCATCATAATTACAGTCATCTTTATCATGGTTTCATTCAGTCCAGAGTCTGAATTAGGTCTTTAGGGTTCCAAGGTCATGAAATCATCATTCCATGCATAAATTCCAACAAGTGGAGGAGTGACAATAAAGTAATTTCATTAATAAATTTGATTTGAAAGAAAAAATGTAATTTTATGTTCTTAATTTGTAATAATTACTTTAGAGTTCCAAATAGCTACAAATTCTCAAATTCCACCAACAAATGTTCAAGTTTCCAGGAAGAAGTTCAATGTTCCAAAGCCACCAAAAGTTCAAAGTTCAAATACTCAAGTTTCAAGGTTAATTTTGAAAAGGAAAATGTGGGTCCATGATCATTTAATGAATTTAATCCAAGTTTAAAGGGCCCTAAAGGACCAAAATAAATTCATTCTTACTCTTCATCATCGAGCTCCCAACTTTACAAATTCAAAAACCAAATTTTTACTTCAATAAATTGAATTTCTGGTGCAGCGCTGCACTTTTCCTTAAGGCGTTGCGCTTTTCTAGAGAACGTTGTGCTTTGTCCAGTGAAGTTGTGTTTTGTGCATTGGAGGTCAAGAGTGATTGAAAAGGGTTTATTCCACTATTATACGGTCTTCACATGGTTGAAAATAAGTAATTATAGCCATTTCATCCCATCTTTCATCATTTCTTTCATGATTATGGTCAAGAAATAATTCATCCCTCCATCATTGCGCTTTTCTCAAAAGCACTGCGCTTTATGGTGTACATTGTTTTACTATTCTACAAACCCTATGCTCCTTACCCTAACTACTTTACATCTAAAATAATCCCTAAGACCCTAATTCCCATCCCAATTTCATCTCCTAAATCCTATTCCCTAAAACCCTACCCCTAAACTGCGCTTTTCTAGGAAACTAAACTATACCCTTGTAATTAAATTCTCTAGCCCATTTACCTTGTTATTTTAACTCCCCTCCACCTCCCTAAGGTCCCTAACTCCCCTACACCCTTCCCTAAATTTTCCCACACCTATCCCAACTCCCTAGCCCCATCATCCCATTCCCTTTTCCTTTCCCCTCTCCCCTAGGGTTTCTAGCAAACTAAAAACCATGGAGGAAGAGATAAATACCTACAACAAAGGAGGGAGAGTCTCAAGGTTTGAGCCATCAGACACCAGGGAGTTGATGTCATCACCCCTAGCAGTCAAATGCTTCCAACATGTGGGTTGTTATGAATTTTGTGAAATGCTCCAAAGAGTGCAAAGCCATCTAGATTTGACTAGAATCTTCATCACAAACCTCCAGAAAGACCAAGTCACCGTTGCAGGGGTGACATTCACCATTTAAACATATATTATTGCAGCAGCAACATGGATACCTAATGTAGGTGAAAAGTGGTTCAAAACTCAGGAATTGGATGCCCATTTGTATCAACCCTACCTCAAAGCACCATACAAAGATAGCATCAAGAAAATCTTCCCTTTTGTTCAGCTACTTGATAGGTTTTCTCCCATGATGAAAATCATAATAAAGTAGTTCACTTGTGAGGGAAGATTCTCTAGGCTATACAGCTACCACATCAAGTTACTCATGCATTTCACTAGGGTAAATATTCTCAACATTCCTTATTATTTGTACAGGAGCATTGACAAGATGGCCTACAAGGTACATCAAAGAGAATATGAGCTCCAAATGAAAATTATTTTCCACCACTCACTTATCAAAATCATTGTTCTTCACCATCTCAAACATCTGAATATTGCATGGGAAAATTTTATTGAGGTAGAGGTCTTCCCATCTCCATTCAACCAGCCTGCTAGACCTATTCCACCAACAACACCAGTTACACAAACAGAGGTTGGGTCATCTAGCAAGGTCGTGGTTAAGAAGAGAAAAAAGAACAAATAGGCCAGAACTTATCAAAGAGGAAATATGCAAGTGTTTTCTCCACAAATTGTGGAAGGGGCCTTGCCTTCTACATCAGTGAAGCAGGGATATTATAAGCAGCAGGAGACCATTGTCCAAGAGAAAGAAGCCTTTTACCATGACATTGAGATGGTGGATTTGGAGTCCCAAGATGAAATAGAAACCATAAACCTAGTCATGAAGGAAAAAGATGTCAAAATCAGAGAAATACAAGAAAATTTTGCAAGGTCCAAGTTTTTTATCTCCTTCCTTGAGAAAGAGAACAAACAGGTAAAGGAAAAGCAAATACTCTTGGAAAAGGATCTATTTAAGGCTACTAGGCAAGATGTCAAAGGAAAAGGAGTAGTTATCAGTGAGGATGAGGCCCAAACCACTAGGAAAGGACAAAGAACAAGGGGCCTAAAAAGAGCATTGGAGCTAGAAAGACAACACGAGGCACTTCTTATAGAGGAACTCACTTTTGAGGAGAAGATTGCCATGGAAATCAATGAAGATAAGGAAGTTTGGCTTGATAGAGTAAACACACACCTGGAGAAGCTCCTTTACAAAGATAACAGGGATAATAAGATGATGAGGCACATGGCCTACCACTACTACACTAGCAACAATGTCTACAATATCAAATCCAAGCAAATGCAAAACAAGTTAAAAGAAACCCTAATCACCAAGAAGAAGAGGGGAAATTTTCATTTGCTAGATGATGTATCATTGATTGCATAGAAAACCTAATTTGTACCTTACACAACAATTTTGAAATTTTTGGAGAATTTTTTGGCATTTTTTACTTTTTGGCCAAATTTCACTAGCTTTTGCATAGTCTGACTGCAAAAAGCATAGCGTGGGCCACACTACGCTTTTTCTGGAGGCCTTCAAACAATGTAAACTCAGTTGGGATGGATATATATTAGCTTATACATCATATTTTGACTTTTGAAAATAAAATAATCTCAGCTTTTGACAGGTGGAAAAGCTAAAAAACTTCATAAAAAACACTTTTCTGCCAGTTTTTTCAACCACAAGCTACGCTTTTTTACTAGTTTTGGAAAAAGTATTTTTTTCAGGGGCTTAACTCCATCATTTTCACTGCTTAATGAAAATTTGGATACTTAGACAGGAACATATTTCCAATGAGCTAGCCTGAGCTCAATTTGGACTTGATCAAGGCAGTCAAAAATCCACTTGAAGGTCACGCTGCGCTTTTCTTAGGGACACGCTGCGCTTTTTCTAGTTTGCTTGTTATTTTCATAATTTCATGTTTTTCTCAGTTGGTTGATAAATTTCATGAAATTTTACTGATATAAATTTTTAAATAAAATTTAATTATGTCTATTATAGTTACTAAAGGTAAATACATCAAATAAAATTTGAATTTTTGGGTCAAGTGAATTAGTTTCACCAAAAAAGGGAGAGTTTGTTGATCTCCCTAGTCATCAAGATTCTAGTTGAGGATTTTGGGGAACAGCTCCACAAGTCATGGATTCGACCCCTGAGAATGGGGAGAAGTTTTTTTTTGTCTATATATTTCATTTTCTTTTCCATTTGAATGGTTGGATGTTGTAGAATTTATTTTGGAACACTAGTGTATTCAGTGATTTTGGCAAGAAATAATAGACAGAGTTTGCAGCTATTGTGGTGGGATTTATGTGGTATGTGTTTTAGCAGTGTTTCTTCTTTTGTTTTCATATGTTTGAAAGTATTTTACCTTCATCTTCATTTCCATGTGTTATGTGGTTGATTTCTAAGTTCAATAAGCAGAATTCATTAATTTCAATGCTCTCTTTTGGAGGAGTTATCACAGTTATGTTTCACTTTATTATAATATAAATGAATTCATGATTCCCATGCTCATTTTGAAACCCTATCAATCTACCATATTCACCAGTATACCTTTAAATTTCTAAAGTGTGTGCCTGCCTTGCCCCATTACATATCTGCAAATCTTATTTTCATAGCCCTAACCTAGTTTTTCCTAGAACTAATTCACCATCCAACAAAAACCTTCAAAATCAAAATAAAAACCCTAATTTGCATACCTAGCCTAAAATATTTCATGATCCAGTCAATTGGGTTGTGATTTCATTGCGAGAGCCCTCTCAGCCTAGTAGAGCTAGCTACTAGGTCAAAGTGGTCTGTGGTTACCTTTGCTGGTCTCCTTCTCAACCTTCGGAGATCTAGTGGGTGCTAACACCTACAAAAACTTAGCACTTTTCTCTGAATAAAATGTAATTCTATCGAGAGAGAGAGAGGTGATCAGTCTCTCTTCATCTTGATATATACACAAAAAACTCAGAAACAGTACTAATAAAACAAATTCAAGAAAAATTAAATGTACTTTTACCTATTTCTTACCAATTTTGAGCTTGAGACCTCTTCTCCATACACTTAATGCTTCATCAATAGATCATAAACCAAATTTGCATAACCTACTGAATTTTGTCGATTCTGCAACTACCAAAAACATGGATCGTTGTACTTCCTTGCCACTTTAAACCTTGCAATTTAGACTCATATGGTGGTTTTTTTAATTATCGTAGTTGGGTTTTTAATATTTGCAAGGTTTTTATGCAGGTCTAAGCCTGTAACTATGTTTTTCCTTTTTTATTTAGCGCTCAACCCTTGTCCATGATCTTGTGGATCAAGAAAATGCTCAAAATTCAAAATTCTTGGATCAGCTTGAAACCATCACCAAAGCGTAGATTGTGTCATTCTGAATCCAACACATTTCATTTAATTGAAATCCGACTTCGGATGCTATCAAAATCGTGTTCTGATCATTTTAGGAAAAAACTAAAAAAATGAATTTTGGGTTGCAGGTACGCCTAGTGAGCAGTTTGTACACTGATGTGGCAAGTTAACTATGCAAGTTGATTGTGCCTCATCAACCAATGTGTGATTTGACATGTGTCACTATTTCATTTGTTGACGTGTTTAATTTTTATTGGTCAACAGGTTTGGAGCGGTGGGTGGAAGTGCCACGTGGATTAACCATTGGTTGCCATGTGGCATCCATGTGGCGGTTTAAAAATTTTATGTGAGGATCAAACTGCCTCCATGAGACTTGAACATGCGACCTCATGCCATCAACCAAGCGCCTTTACCAGTCGCGCGACATCATTTCTTTTTAAAATAACCCTCCAAAACGCTTTTTAAATGTTAATGTGTGTCATTTTTGGGAAGGGGTCGGGGCTAAGCCTTAGCCCCTGGCCGTTTGAATCCCCATATGACCATGGGCGTGTACCTAGGGGCTTATCTTAATGGTCCTAAAAATTCGCCCATCGGTCAGGAAGGCAAATTCGCACACTGTTCCAGATTTATGGGCACATCATCTGGGTTTGGGTCGAATTGTAGGCTTATTAACAACATAATTGGGTATAAACTTAAAACAGTCATATCTTTCTCAATTTTTGGCCAAATGAGGTGCAAAAAGAGTCAAAACAGGGGTTTTCGATAGTTCTAGATCCATTATAGACATAAATTTTTTTGTTTGAGCTTTCTAAAGGCTTTTAATTATACTTTTTATTGTGAATTTAGATTTCTTATCCATTTTTTATTGAAAACTTTTAAAACTTACTTGGTTCAATTTCCTTTTCTGCTCTTCCATATCGCAGGGAGTGCAAGAAGAGAGCATACTCAACAATATTGAAGCTATTTATTTAATTTGAATGTGAAATTTAAAAGACAAAACACAAGGATTTGATCTCTAAATTCAGATTGTGGCTCTCAAAACTCTATATGTTCTCCTCTTTTCTCAAATATTCTTTCTCTTTCTTCATCCTCCTGCAAATCATTAATGAGCTAGGTGAATTTTACTGCACCACCAAATAAAATAAAATTTAAAACAACATGAAATCTAAAAAAAACATCACAAAACTTGATTGTATTCATTACCTACTCTACTCTACTGGAAATAGAAGAATTGATCAAGTGTATGCATATTCCTAGCATCTTTCTAGTGTAACCATGTGCGTAACAGGATTAAAATGATATTCATGCTAAGGTTAAAAAAATATGCATTAAAAATCATCAAAGCATGAAAAAAAAGTTGCTTAGATAATGCAATCAAGAAGTAAATAAGGAGGAACATTTTTCAAACCCTTAATTTCTTGTGAATTACTCCAACTGGTTGATAATTCCTGTTGCAGACACAGATTAGTACAATTTTTGTTTTGAAATTTTTTGAAAATTAATATGCAAAATGATTTTAATATGATTTTAACTATGTATCTAAAAATGAATGCAACTATAATTAATTTTCTAAACTTCAAAATAAACACCAATGTATACCTCTCTGGCAACATCGCCAAAATGTTGGGTGATTTAATGGTTAGTTAAATCCCTGTCATTTAATTGTCAACCCGGGGTTTCGAAACTAACGAGGTATGCCTGTACTACATGTATTTGGTGATTATTTATCAGATTAGATTAATCTTAATGCAATTAACGCTAATTACAAAACAAATTGAATCAATATAATTCGAACTAAATCAAATCAAACATAAAGAAATTGGAATCACACCTGCATAAAGGAAATCACACTTGCATGAAATTGAAATCACTCTTGCAGAATTGAAATCACACCACACTTGCATAAATCAAATCACACCATACTTGCATAAATGAAATCATTCCACACTTCCATAATTAAAATCACGCCATGCTTGAATAATTGAAATCACACTTGCTAAAATAAAAACACACTTGCATAAAATAAAAACACACTTGCTCAAAAGAAATGAAAGAACAAAACTATACTAAGTTACCAATATGTACAAAGGTGTGCAAACTGGGGTTGATGGGCTCACTCCATTCCTCATCAAGCACACCGAACATCTATCACATCTTGGAGATCAAAGTGGAAATATCTATTTCATAAAATTATTACACAATATTACAAGAATTCTCTCTCCTCACTTTACAAATCACATCTTGAATGGAACTTGGAACCTCCATCTATCAACTAGCCACTAGCTACCTCTAATCTCTAACAACTAACAGTTTACAACCAACCATTTACTACCCTTTGTATGAAGGGTGCACTCCTATTTATACAAAAAAATGAAGATAATTATAGATCCTTAATCTCTCCTAAATCCACATTTATCTCATGTGGTTACATTCAATCTTCTAAAAATATAAGATACAAATCCTCTCCAAATTCTCTCATAGTTTTGATAAGGACACATATCAAAACATCCATGATTCTTCTCCTTTGAATGTGCTTAGCTTAATGATCCATATCTTCTTCAAATATTCTACAAATCCTCATGAGTTGGAATGTGAAATTCGGATTTGTAGTTAAGAGGCGAAGTAGGACCCTTCTAGATTCTCCAAGTGGACCTACAATATCACAAAACTTATACCACTTTTATGTATATATGAAAACATGTTAATTTTATAATATTTAATAACAAATTCACTTAAAATACTTAAAATAAATTACTTTGGAAAATATAATGCTAAACCCATATGATCATGAAAATGATTACTTAATGTAGAGTTATGTAGCTACAGAATTACAGAATGAGGGTAAAATGATGGAAATGTGGGTAAAAGTGGATGACATTTTGGAGGCCCAATAAGTAGGATAAGGGGTTATGTTTTGAATATAGTCTCTTCTTTATGAATAATATACATTGCATTCCTATAATTTAAAGGCATGCTAGATATTTCAGATTTTGTATTATATTCATATTGAGAATCTCCAATTATTGTCTCTTGACTAAAACAATCTATAAACATAATTATATTGATGTGGGATTCTTATGGAATACTGTGTAGTATCATTGTGGTGTTTGTGTAGTAACGTTAGCTTGCCTAGCCACCCTACAAGGCCATATCACTGATGATCATGCATTCTTCTCTTATATTCTTCTTCATAGATACAATTTCAGGAATGATTCATGGAGGTCTATGGGCTCTTAGCCATTTACCTAAGATGTCCAAATATCAAAATTTGTTCACATCAAATGTTTTTAATTTGAAAACTAAATCTTAGCAAGTTTGTTATTCTTGTAGTTCTCATTGGCTAATCCTAGGGCTAGAAATGACTAGAGTCTCATTACATTGGAGGTTGGGTTTAGGGTCTATGTTATTTTAACAACTGCGATCAGAAGCCAATCACATTTATATCTGATTTTCTAAAACTTTATGACCGATATACCTCTTGTTACTAAATTTGAGGAACCCTAATAGGCGGTAAGGGTTGTATCCCCATCTTCCTAGGCCATCTTATAATATGTCACTTTGCTTGTCTATATGGAGGTCGCATGAGACATGAACTTGTGATCATCAATTTACAAACACCAATGTTTGATGTGTGCTGACTACATGTGGGTCGATTTCATGCTTGTTTGGGTAAAAAGCACAACAATCATTATCCTACATCCATTTACCCCCTTCTGACTGTCCAAAAAAAGAGACCATTCACCCTTGACTGTTTTTATGGTAGTGATTTTTTTGTCTATAGACAGAGAACTTCTTGTAATTTATGAGTAGATGTTAACGTAGTTAACTTGTTGATTTGATTGTGCATAAATGGCACAACGAATATAACCAATACCCCATCCTCATCCGGTGTAGACTCCATTTCTTCTTTTTCATGGCTAATTGGAAGGGTAACAATGTTTTTTTGGTTCACCTCTTGACAATACTCAAATGGCTATGAATCCATTCATGACCTGAAAAAACTTTTTGGTGCATGAAATTTTCTCTCTGGTTCATACGCTTAGTATCGATAGATTACTTCTAGCCTATGGAAAATTATTTTTGTTGTGTAAATTTGGTGTATGCGGAAAGAAGTAGATGGGAAACATCTTCAATATTGATTATTTTTTGTGAAGGCAAGGAATTTCTTGAACTTTTCCTCTATTGAGGTTGCCTTTATTACACAATTTCTAAGCCACAAGTGAATAACTTAAGCCTCAAATTTGAAAACAAGAGAACAATAATTTGGTCTTGTAGAAATAAAATTTCCACCCACATTTAACATTATTCGCACTTATAAATGGACTCCCAGCCACATGCTTTATCTAATGAAACTATGCTTGTTGTAACACCATTCCTGAATGAAATTGTGCTTGTTGTAACACCATTTCTGCTATGTGAATGTGTTAGTTAAGGAAACATATGTATGATTCATCAGCGTACTGACATCTGAAAACAAACCAAAAGCAAACGAACAAGGAAATGAGACTTACCTTTCACAACATTGTGCAATCCTTACTCTGTCAGGCCAGTTGAGTACCCTCCCATCTTTTTCATCCAAAAATTGCAATAGATTTTCGTTGGTTGCAAAATAATACACAAGAAAGCATTCGCTTCTGCCTCTAGAACAGTAGAAGATTCTTAACCTCACCAGAGATCTACTCTATCAAAAATATGAAATTTGGTCTTTATTTCGTTTCTAACCCTTGATAGCTTTCTGCTTTCCTCTCCCAAAATTAGGTGCCACTGATTCCGAGGATTCCCCACTCATGTGTCTTAGTCTGTAAAAAGGTGCCCCTTTACACTCTAGCTTCGGCAGTTGTTACTTTATAAGAGTATCAACAATAGCACATTTCTTCCTTAATAAGAATATGCTCTTCAACAACAATGACACCCTTCTTCATATTCCTGTCCAGACTCCAGATATCCAGAAATTAGGCTCGACCTTCACTATTCCTTGAGGCACTCTTTGTGTACTTAAATATCATATCAGCTCTGCTAGCTCCATAAACATCGATTGTTTCTAGAATGAACAATGATTCATGTGCTTAAAAAAATGTTCGGTGACAAACAACCATTTCCTTAGTTCCAATTTTAATTTCCCTTTTCAAACCATAGCTGATATAGTGTAGTTGTTATAACCTGTGTAACAAAGTTGCAGCTGCTACAGTGTCTCAGT
The DNA here is from genome assembly GCA_034641835.2 of Pinus albicaulis. Classification (NCBI taxonomy): domain Eukaryota; kingdom Viridiplantae; phylum Streptophyta; class Pinopsida; order Pinales; family Pinaceae; genus Pinus; species Pinus albicaulis. The sequence continues at coordinate 129,025,230 of CM076584.1, read as the reverse complement.
GTAATAGTGATTATACAGTTTTTTAATAAGGAATTAGCAATTGCAGGCGGTTCAGAGAAGTAGCATTGCAATATATACCTTTACTTATGTTGGTGGGTCAACAATGTTCTAGATCTGGCTTGTCAAGCTTGGATCCCCACTCAAGGCAGGGACTAAGTGTCTCATAGTATATGTCTCTTACAATCAACTCTTGTTCATCACCAACGAATGGAATGGTGTGACTCCACTTTCATTCCATTTAGGAAAAGAGATATAGCCATTAGGTACAGATTCTATACCCACAACTCTTTCTTCATTCTTCTCTTGATGCTAAAATTGTAGGTTGTTCAACGAATGAAGTATTTCCAGATTTTCTCATTTGCAGATGGACAAGATTTATGGTTGCGTTCTTTCTCTGCTAGAGCTTGAACACTTTGCATTACTTATGCTGAAAATGTTTGTAATCTCTGCCTTAATAACACTCTGTATCCTATTTTCAAAATCCGGACACATAAGCTAGTATCTTAAGGCTTGTTTCTTTGATGTTGGACCAAATAAGATAATAAATCTTGTGTTCATAGGGCTTACTGTACTATATACTAGGGCTTGTGTTTAAGGCTAGTTTCTGAAGAGTTTTTTCTCTCCGAAGCTCCAACCAACAAAGTTAGTTCATCTAATAAGACTGGTTAGTTCAAGTAATTGGAATGAAGACACATAAGCTAGTATCTCAAGGCTTGTTTCTCTGTTGTTGGACCAAATAAGGTAATAAATCTTGTGTTCATAGGGCTTACTGTACTACAGACTATTGCTTGTATTTAAGGCTAGTTTCTGAGGATCTCTTTCTCTTTGAAGCTCCAACAAATAGAGTTAGTGTAGGTTTTAACCATGTACAGAAATTATCTGCAAACGAATTCTTAAAAACGGAAAATAAACAATAGTGAGAGCATAAAACATAAAATAGATATACACAAATATTTTTCCACTCGATCCCAAATCTAGACTACCAGCTTGATTTTTCATTATATTCATTTTAGTGCTACAACACATAAATATACATGTCGAAGGATTCATAAACCCCAATCCATTAATCCTCAATTAGAACATAATCGTAGTTCCCTTGACTAGATCTACAAAATATCAGGGGAAGAAAACCATCATGCCCCAAAACCATGTGTAAACCCATGCACAAAACCATAGACAGGTCCACCCACCTAGAAAAGGGTCCAAAAAAAAAAATTCCCAGGGTGCTGCCCACCCTTTGCAAACCACTGGACAGGGGGGGATGCCAGCCCCCTGTTGCGCCCGACACAAACGAAGGGGGGATACCGCCGCCCTCTTACCCCCTGCTTCGCCCCCGCTTCTAGTCGTGGAAATAATATAACACAAACCCAACATTCTCCCACTCGTTGTTTTCTTTCCACATGGGGCCACATGAGAGCTTAGTCATTGGTCCAGCCCTGCAATGCCCATTCTTTCTCTACACCAAGAGAACTTCTCAGTGCTTATAGAATTCATCAATGCATCTGCAACATTCTTCAAAGTGTCCACCTTTACCAACAACACCTTTTTATCCTCAACAATATCTCTCACAAAGTGATGCTAAACATCAATTTGCTTTGTCTTTGAATGATAAGCAAGGTTCTTAGCCAATAAAATTTCACTTTGTCTATCACAGTCTATCCTTATATCTGGCTGCACCAACCCCATACTTGAACACAATCTCTGCAACCAAACTGCTTCCTCGCTTGCATGAGTGGCTGCTATGTATTCTTCCTCTGTAGTTGAAAGAGCCACTAAATATTGTCTTTTACTCATCCAACTGACTCCACCTCCAAATAAGCTAAGCACGTACCCACTTGTAGATATTCTTTGGTCTAGATCTCCAACCCAGTCTGCATCAACAAAACCATGGATCTCCAAAACTCTGTCCAATCCTTGTCTTCCGTGATAGCATAAACCATAATCACTAGTGCCATGCAAATATCGGAAAACCCGCTTCACTGTTGTCCAATGTTCTTTCCCTAGTTTTAACATAAAACTTCTCAATACTCCCAAAGCATGTGCAATGTCTGGTCTAGTACATACCATTGCATACATCAGGCTACCCGTTGCACTTGCATATGGAACATGGGACATATCCTCCTCTTCTTCTTATGTCTTGGGACATTGTTTAGTAGATAGGTTTACACCTAGAGGAATAGGAACCTTCACCGGTTTACTATCCTGCATATTGAACCTCTGCAATATTGTCTTGACACACTTCCTCTAGTTTAACCAGAGCTTCCAAGATCCTTCATGCCGAATTTGGAGAACAATTGGGTCTTCAAATCCTGGATAATTTCTTTGTCATTTCCAACCAGCAACATATCATCCACATACAAGACCAAATAAATAACACGGTCACCAATTATTTTAAAATATGCACATTGATCCTCTTTGCTTCTAGTGAAGCTAAGTCCCCGTATATAGGTATCAAATTTCTGATACCACATCCTTGGTGATTGTTTTAACCCATAAAAATACTTTTTTAACCTGCATACCAGTTCTTTCTTACCCTTCACCGCAAAGCCTTCAGGTTGCTTCATGTACATCTCCTCTTCCAGATCCTCGTGAAGAGATGTTGTCTTCACATCCATGTTTTATACCTCAAAATAAAATGCAGCAGCAACATATAAAAGTAATCTAATAGAAGTAACCTTGGCAACATGAGAAAAAATATCACCAAAATCAATTCCTGGCACCTGGGAATAACCTTTTGCTACCAAACAAGCTTTTTATTTCTCCACCTTTCCTTTTGCATCCATATTCTTCTTAAACACCCATTTTCTCCCTATGGGCTTCCTTCCAGCCGGCAACTCCACTAGATCCCATGCCTTATTTTTGTGCAAGGATCCCATTTCATCAACCATGGCCTCCTTCAAGAGTTTTCCATCCTCTAAATCCACTGCCTCCCTGACAGTTTTGGGATCATCATCAGTGACAGTTAAAGAAAAATTTGAACAAAAAGCAGATGGACTATACCTTTCTGGCTTCCTTCTTTCCCGAACTGATCTTCTCATAGCTCGAGTTTGTGGCTCTTCCTCTTTTGAATCTTGTTCTGTTGTAGAGTCTGATTCATCCTCCTTTAGCTCAAACTTTATCTTCTCAGGGCCCTTTGGTAGGACTGCATGTTTCCACATCTCAGTTACACAACCTTCCTTGTTTTCGGGTTCCAAAGCTTGTAACCTTTTAAACCATCCTTATACCTAATAAATATGCACCTTTCATATTTATTATCCAACTTGGTCCTTTTCTCCTTTAGAATATTTACATATGCATCACATCCAAATACCCTCATATGTGAAAGAGAGGGTTTCTTACCAATCCATACCTCATGTGGAGTCTTATCCTCCAACGTTGATGACAGTGATCTGTTAACCAGGTAACATGCAATCTCCATTGCCTCTGCCCATAATTCTTGTCCTAACCTGGTACCACTCAGCATGCTTCTTGCCTTTTCCATCAGCATTCTGTTCAGTATTTCTGTAAATATGTTTTGTTGAGGTGTGTATGAAGTAGTCTTATGTCGTGTTATACCACACTTCTTACATAACTCTTTATATTCCTTCTTGCAGAACTCTCCACCATTATATGTCCTCAACACCTTTATCTTCTTCTTTGTCTAGTTTTCCACCAGATCCTTAAATTCTTTAAATCTGTCAAAGACTTCAGATTTCTTCCTCAAGAAATATATCCATGTATTCCTTCAGAAGTAATCTATGAATGAAACATAGTACACAGACTTACCCAGTGATGGAGCCGACACAGGTACAAACACATCACTGTGCACAAGCTCTAATATCTTGTCCGCCCTCTTAGCACCAGAAGGAAAACTCACCTGATTGTGCTTCCTATATACACAATGTTCATAGAAATCAAAATTTATAGAGAAATTAGACATACCTTCTACCACACCATTACCATGCAGTATCTAAATTCCCTTCTCTCCAATATGTCCAACCCTTTGATGCCATAGCATGGTCTTTTCTCCAGAGATCGCTAGGCTTTTTGCTCCACTTTCAGGAACCATAGAACTATGGCACCCATCAATAATAGTGCTACGATGAAGCTTGTATATATTTCCAATCCGAACTCTCGGCATTAATACTAGTATCGGTAGGAACAATTTCACCACTATCTTTTCAATAAGCACCTTTCATTAGCTTTCTTTGAGGGGGAAAGCAGAACTATCATAACTAGGTTAGGCCACTCTTTCACTAGTTCAATTACTACCAGCTACTCGAGCTCCCCAAACCATCTTGTAGGTATCTTTATTGAACATTTTTTTTACACCTACATCATCCATCTTACTTACATAAATCAGATTTCTGGCCAATGTAGGAATATGCATAACACCAAGAAGTGTTCTAATCCTTCCAGCTTGCAACTTTAGCTTGAATTTTCCACGTTCGATGATTCTGGCCTTCCTACATCCCCTAAGAAGACATCACCACCATCATACTTCTCATACTCGCAGAACAACTCCCTATGGGGAGTGAAGTGAAAGGATGCACCTGAGTCAATTAACCATGCCTCATGATCTACATGTGTATTTGAAGAAGAAGCCAAATACACATCCCCACCTTCATCTAAGGTGTTTTTTTCCTCTGCAGAAGGAGCATCATCAGATCCCTTTCCTTTCTCAGGAGATTTAGATCTGTAGTCCTTTTTGAAGTTCCCTTCCTTTCTGCATTTGCATCACACCTTTACAGGCTTTCCTAGAGATTTAGATCTCCCACTCGAAAATTTATTTTTGTCTCTGTTCTGGGACCTTCCTCGTATAGATAAGGCATCTCCATTCTGGCCCTCCATATTTCTCCGTCTAATTTCCTCCAACAGCAAGGCTGAGATAATTTCATCAAAATTGAAGGTAGTTGTATTGCTACCTATTGCAATAACCAAATTGTCCCACAAATCTAGTAGAGAACCAAAAAAATTGATGCACTTATCTTCATCTAAGATCTTAATATCAACAGATGACAACTGACTTACCATAGTATTGAAGGTGTTCAAATGCTTTGTCATCGAGTCTCCATCCTTAATGCTCAGGTTATACAACTTTTTCCGCAAGAACAATGTATTCACCAGAGACTTATATTGGTACAAAGCCCCTAACTTGACCCACAAGTCTTCATCATAGCTTCCCCAAATACATACAACAATACCAAATCTAAGATACACAACTGTATTGTGCTCTTTTCCTTCCGATCCAAGTTCACCCAGTCTTCATCTGACATTTCTGTTGGTTTAGTACCCGGATCTACCGCGATGTGACCGATCTTTATCCACCAGAAGATCCTCCATGTTGAGCTTCCACAACTCAAAACTCTGACATTAAATTTCTCTATCTCTATATTTTCACTGCTTGCCATCTTCTTTCGCCGCAAGAATCTGATCCCGCAGATCTCCCACTAAACAGGGTCTACCACAGGCCCGAGCAAAAAAATCCTCAACAATAAAGGCGTCCCCTTGAAGCTGAAACAACTCTGATCCCAAATGTAGGTTTTAACCCTATACAGAAATTATCTGCAAACGAATTCTTAAAGATGGAAAATAAACAATAGTGAGAGAAAAAAACATAAAACAAATATACACAAAGATTTTTCCCCTAGATCCCAAATCGGGACTACCAGCTTGATTTTTCATTATATTACTTGTTAGTGTTACAACACATATATATACATGCCTAAGCATTCATAAACCCCAATCCGTTAACCCTGGATTAGAACATAAATTTAGTTCCCCTTGACCAGATCTACAAAATACTAGGGGCAGAAAACCATCATGCCCTAAAACCATGTGCAAACCCATGCACAAAACCATAGTTGTGGAAATAATATAACACAAACCCAATAGTTAGTTCATTTAATAAGACCAGTTAGTTCAAGCAATTTCATATTTGTATCCTCTCTGCTAACACCCGCTCAAGGCAGGGACTAGTTGCCTTGCTGCCATCCTTGTTAATTCATCAGTTGAATGTCTTCCTTGTTTTGTTAAATTATGTATAAGAAATAAAAAAATAATTATACATGATTTATGATTAAGTGTGACACTCGTTATTGATAGTGGAATGTCTTTCTTGTTTTGTTAAATTATGTATATGAAATAAAAAAAATTATTATACATAGTTTATGATTAATTGTGAAAATTTATAAATATTTTTTTTAGTTAAAAATACAAAGAAAAATATAATTTATTGTATTTGTAGATTTTTTAAGCAAATGTTTTAATTTGATAAAAATGAGTGTTTTGTTAAAGAGATTATAATTTTTTATTTTTTTTATCTTCAATTACTTCATGCAATTCAATTATTTGTAAATTTATTATAATGATTAATTAAGCAAGTAATTATTGCATTTCAAATTGACAAAGTTTAGTCATATATGTAAATTTGAAAGTTAGGAGTGGAGATTGGAGGAGGGAGTCTCCATGATCTAGACAGAAACAAGGCGGTACATTATGCATACAGATTGGGAAAAAGGCCTCAATATGGCAAGGCCTCTCCATTCTCAAGGAAAAAGGCATCAAATCCTTGACAATCATAGGGGATTTGATGTTAATAATCAAATCAAAATTGGGAAAATTTATAGTTGAAGGAAACAAGCTCAATTCTATTATTTGTAGGAAAAAACAAATAATCTTGACCCTTTTTGAACAAATATCATTCCACCATATTATGTAAGAGTTGAACATAAAGTGGACCATTGGACCAAGGTGGCCACCTCCCTTGAGTCTAGTGTCTTGTAAAAAAAATGGGGTTAATAGTCATTGTTTAATACCTTGAATCGATGGGCATCAAACGAAATAATAGCTATCACATCAATTGGCATTAATATCAATCCAGTAGTTGCATCATCATGCTAAGGGCAGAAATACGTGGTATACCCGCCCCACACACTCACTTCAAATGAGCTTGCTTATGATTCTTCAACACAACGCATTGCGCTTACATAAGAAATATGGAATAATGGTTTACCCATAGCTCATCTGGTTTTGTTCATCAACAGTGTTTGAGTGGTTGCTTCAGGGTCTAGCATCAAGGGTCACATTTACCAAAGAAACAAGGGTGCTTGCAGGTTGTGCAATTTGGGGTTATGATCCTTTCCTTGGGCTTGATTTTAGGAGTTCATCTCAAGCCATGCTCTCTTTGTGGGATCTACTTACAACATCAACCAAGCAACCTTTCTTCTCTCGGTATCCTTTTTATGGTTTTAGTAATTTTTAATATATTTTTGTTAATACCAAATTACTTTTAGGCTCCATTGATTTCCAAAATTCAACTTGTAAGGAATTTTTAGTGTCTGAGGTTGAGTTTTATATAGTGTAGGTATTTATGTTATTCTAGTGATATCTTTATTTTTCTTTAGAATAACAATATCTAACAAGGTAGACATAGAGAATCCAATAATGAAGGAGGTTTGAAATTTGATTTGAATTTATGAGGAAGATAACCAAGTAAACACTAATTCTCTTATCGTAATTTCCACCAAGTTTGCAAAACTTGAGCAGGCTAATACCTCCCATAACCTTAATGTTAAAAAATTCCTTCTCTAGCAGCAACAATGAATTGAAAATATTGAGGTAGAAAGAATTCGGCTCCTAGATATTTATTCATGACTCAACACATGGATGCTCTCTCCTTATTTTCCAACAACCTCTCCATTCATAAATAGAGGACTTTATCCAAGACCAATAGAGGAGGACTATATCCATCAAAAAAAATACCCAATGCATATAGAGGAACCAAGCTCCACTCATGTAGGAGATTAAGAATCTCAAGGAAATATTCATATATGAATCATGTTTATGTATTTTTATATAGTTTGGATTATGAGTAAATATGTGAAGTAGCTTACTTGTAGAAAATCATGTAAATCCTTTTTGGAAAGGTTGTTGAAGTATTTAGTAGGTTGCTTAGAACTATTTATAGTCCTAAGAAAATTATAGAACTATAAAATGTTTATCGTTGTTAACTTTGTCAGAACCCTTTTGATTTAATATAAATTCCATTTTGGTTATTTAAAAAAAAAAATTAAATCTAAAATTTAAATAATTCAACAGTTTAAATTATGAAATTTACAAATTATGAATGTATGGTAGGTGGTACCCATGTTGTGGAAAAACTTGAACAAGGGAAATCAAGTTAATTATATTTAAAATAGGTTTTTTTGGATGTTGTGAGTGTTTAAGAAATGTCTCAAAAATGTCTTCTTCTGGGTTTCCTTATGGTGCAGCTATGTATAGCCATATATCAAATATCCTTGGGTGATCAATTACAATAGACAATATTGATGAGAATATTACGATGGGAGTACCATATTTTGCAATAATTAACTATCAAAATGAACTATATACAATATCAACATCAAAGAAGAATCCATGAATATTATAGATTGTCATCAATGCAAAGTATTGTATTAAAAATAGGAAAATTAATGGTGTGATCATCTTTTTACATTAATTTTTGTGCATATCCAGTATTGTTCATGAAAGGCAACGTTAGGATATCTCTACATGTGTAAAAAAAATATGAGTCTCATTTTTTTCTAAGTTGGTTGTGGATCTCCAAGAATATAAGAATGATTTGTTGTCATTGCTATGGATTTTATCATTTCCATATAATTATGGAATTCTCTATTTGATACTCCAATCCAAAATTTTGTTATAATGATTTAAATATAATGGAGACAAAAGGGATTTTAGAATTGTTTTATGATGTTACATGGTGGGAAATTGTGTCTCCTATATCAAATGAATTACATAAGTTTCCACAAACCATTTATATGGCCTTTAGTATGGGGTCTAGTATTATAGAAATCTAAAGCCAAATTTTTAAGAGATTTATAATTACAATTGGGAGGGATTCTAGGTAAAGATGTGAAATCTCCATCTCTATATTTGAGCATTGATTTATAACTCTTGGGTCCACATAATTATGGCCTTAGATATTTAACCTTTTCTTCCTCATACTTGGATTAGGGTTTATATTAGACTTGATTATTTTTAGATATAACTTTAAAGTTTATTCATAACTTAAAGAACGAATATTTTTCATCTCTAAGAAGGTGGAACGATGTTATGTGCATATGAAATTTAATGAGATGTATTCACCCATCTCTAAAGGTTTAAGTCAAATATTTTTGCCTAAAATATTACAACTAAGTTTACAATTTTCATTTATATTTAACATGGTAGAATATTTTTAACACCATTAACTTGCACTCTTATTAAGGAATAAATTTGATAATTTCCATATTCTCATTATATTCTTTATTTTTAAATACTAAAAGTGAATACCCAATAAAGGTGGCTAGATTGCAAAACTCATATCCAACAATCCCCATATTATGGAGGAGAATGAATGCCTAGATTTGAACCAAGTCAACTTCACAACAATTGCTCTAAGTTGTCACTAATCCATAGCCCGATGGGAAAGAAGTAAGGTATGATACTTGGTTGGTGATTAAAGAATAAGGAAAGGATAGGGATATCCTCAAAGTGTTTAATTTCACTTATCACTCTTTTCCTAAAAGAGAAAGATGCGGTCAATGTGATTATCAAGTTTATACCTATCACATTATGCAATACAAGCTACAAAATAATATCTAAGATTATGATTAATATGCTCAAGTAAATCATTTGGGTAATAATGTATAAGGAATGAGGAGAATTTTAGAAAATAATTAAAATAAGCAAGATCATTATAACCCAAAAAATAATCCACAGCATTTAGAAATCAAAAGTAATAATAAAGCTCCTAATATATAGGAAATATTATAAACTAAACTATATATTTATAAACCAAATACTAAAGGTCTTTGGGTTCAATGATTTCTAGATTGATTGGATTCGAAGCTACATTTGAAGAGATTTTTTTCCAATCGTATTGAATCACATCCCAATAGCACCCTTCTAGTCTAGTAGGGGGTCCAAACAAGGGGACACTTTAGCGTCATATCTATTTATAATCAAATAAAAAGGATTAGGCAGAAAGTAAGCACCCATGCAAAAAAAAGGAGTAAACAAGAGGCATAACATTGTCACTAGATATAGAGATACTCTCACACTTGAAATTCACTGACAACATTGTGTTTATTGGAGAAGCTAATATTTTAGGTGTTTGTTAATTTTAGAGAACCCTTACAGTGTTCCTCAAAGTTATAGGAGGTTGAGTAGACAAATAGAAATCTAGAATCTATTTCAACACTAAATTAAATGTTTGAGTGCATATTAATAAGATACTCAATTTTAGTAGAGATTCTCTTCCAAAAAATACTTGGGAGTTCCCCAATAGTCAGTAATTGGGGAGAAATAAAATGGGTATATCCTATCTTAAATATTCATAATAAATTATAGCTGTTTACATTATCTATAGTCAAAATAAATAGAGTTAAAAAATATTTTTTGAAGTGCTTAAAATTTCCTATTCTTAGCCATTACCACACTACAAAAGTTCATCAAGTAAATGGAAATCATAAAAATAAATAATTATGAGGTGGCCAACAATTGGAGGAGAAAATACCCTTGATATCATAGAAAATTGTATACAATACAAAAGAAATGAGAAGACTAGGTTTATAGAAAATGGAGCATTTCCAAGGGTGGCAAGAGGGGGAGGGATTCTCATTAATCCCAAAGGAGAAATGGAAATAAATTTTTCATAGGGATTAGGCCAAAAATTGAACAATATTGCCGATATGTATAGCCTTTTCCTTGGTCTTCAATTTCCCAAAGAGTAAAATATTCCTTCCATTGTCATTCTAGGGGACTCACTAATCATCCATCTTCTCCAATGGGGTTCCCTCCCTAAGAATAATGAACTCACTCTCATCCTTCGAAGAATATATGGTATTCTTAAGACATTTCCCCACAAATCTTATTTTCATATCCTTCGTAGTCAAAATAAGGAAGCAGATCTACAAGCCAGCATTGCATGTCAGTTGGAAGAAGGGAAATATGTGGCCAATGGATCCCTTAAGTGTATAGTTATTCCATTATTAGTTTAAATAAGAATCCTCTCTCCCCTCTTCCTCAAAGAAACATATAATGGGTCAATACTAGGAGTTATCTATCCAACAAGGCTCTCTTCAAATTTGTTGGATTAAGGCAAGGTTATATTCATAAGATTCAAGGTGAAAGTGTTCATGGCACAAGGAAAGGTCCATATATTTTGACTTAAGGTGACAACTCTCCTCGCACATATTTGAAGAATGCATGTTGACTTAAATATTTGATTCACTTTGGGTGGTGTATTTCATGAGTCCCATCACGAGAAGTGGCAGGCTCAAAAATCACAGGCTTGAGGTATATTAATTCATAGTTTGTGTTGCAGATCACATCTGGTCCTTCATCTCTTCTCCTCTCCGACTTGGTACCATGTTGGATGGGTATCATCAGGAGAAAACTAGTGGAAATGACGTTGATACCATCTCAGGAAGTGTGGGAACATAAGGAATTGCAGTTATCATTCATGAATGTTGATATTGGGATGCATAAGTAGATTTGGGTCTCTAATTATTTACATGGTTTCTGTCGTGAGCGGTGCAACATAGTGCTTCTTTTTTAATATGGGATAGAAACTTATCCATCCGCTAATTTTTTTTATCCTGGGTCACGCCTCCAACAAACCAATACCAAACCTCCTTGGAGATTCACTAGATCAAGACGCCTATGCAATCACAAAATTTATAGGAGCGCATGGATTGGGAAGAAAACGGATTCTCTAAACCATAAAGTGATAGCCACACTCTCTACAACTTCCAATTTCATCTCTCATTAGTTCAAAGGATATAAGGAAATCCCACAGAAAGAAAATCTAAGCATGAATAAATATTGTTTGGACAAAATGGCATTCCCTTCTCTCGAGATTGCTCCCCACTAGAAAGTCAATGGGTATTCATGCCTACTTGTAGCACTATGTGAAGCTTAGAATATATGTACTCTGAGTTTTGCATCATTCCAACCTTTACTCAAAATTATTCGCATAGGTCACCAGTCGAAAATGGCTCATCAATGTCAACAGTGTTCACACCCTCCACTGGATTAGTATGTGGAAGTCATTGACCTTTGACAAAAAATTATTTCCTTGACAGAGCAAGTGCAGATACAGCGGGATATAATCTGCTAATTGGAGGACAATATGGAATGGGTGTGCTAACAAATAAGAGATCTACAGGCTCATAGAGACAATGAGGACAATAGAAGTACAACCCACAGTGCTCCATGCAGCTCCACGGAAACAAATTCCATTGAATCTCGTTAGTAACATATGTCAATTCCCTACAAATTTATTTTTTTGAATGACCAATATTGTAGAATTTATAGTAGCAAATGCCTTAGTTTTGTGATTGAGGAGATCAAAAATATGCTCAGAACTTAAAGTTCTCAAAATCACTCGAAACTATTTCCAAATCATAGATCTCATCGTTCTGATTCTAACGACACTTAAATTTCCTCAATCCGACATCATATGTGAAATTTATCACGTTCTGAAGTTTTTAGCAGACAGATAAAAAGTCAACTTGCAGGGTTAACTGGACAACTAACTAGGCAAGTCGTATGATAACATCAGCAACTGATTGGGTGGTATGATGTACATTATGGTCCAATCCTATGTTGACACATGACATGGTCGTATAACATGATTTGGCAAGTTGTGATTGGTTGATGTGTTTTGGGTGGCCTAATATGGAGGTGATACGTGACCCAATGAGAGGATGCCACGTGGCCCTCTCGTATTGTGAAAAAAAAATTATGGAGACCAGTCGACCCCACCAGAATCGAACCCACGACCTCACAGTTACACATCTACCACCAAACTGTTATACCACAATTGCGTCACTTGTTATATAAAGAGTGCCATTTATATTTAAACTAATATGAGTTTGGCGTCGGCAGGGGCGGGGCACATGGCCCCAGGCCCGGTCATATTATTGCATCGTTCCCAAGGTGTAAAGGTGGAGGGGGCAAGAAGTTAGTCTGGCCCGTGGGTCACATTAATACCATATAACTTATAGTATGGCGGAGGGCTCAGAGGCCAGGGCAAGCGCGTGGCCCAGCCCCGTGCCACATGGCACACAATGATACTAGGGGCAGAGTGTCGGTGGGTGCATAGCCTCTAGCCCGCGCCCCTAGCCACATGGACACCATATGACCAAGACCGAGGAGCTAAGAATCGACGTGCATGCCTTATTTGTGTGATTAATGATTCAAAAATTTGCACCATTTACAGTGAAATCAGCATTGATCCCGAGTGAATTTGTCACCTGATGGACCTGCCAAAGGCAAGTTTCATTGCCTGGTTAGCCAATTTTGGCATTTTACAGGACAGATAACATTTTGTACGTAACTCAGAACTGAAATTGCTCAAATTCTTGTGTGTAACTTAGTCATCAAATTGTTGTTTTGTGATGTTGCATGTTGTCTATTTTCTTTTTTTTTAATCTGCAAAACTTAACTGAAAATTCTAACTCTATGTGCTTTTTCAATTTCGAGCCATTATCTACAAGGCATAAACTAGCTTGCAAAATTTTTCAAGAAACCTTCAAGTTTTTTATTTCATATCAATTTGGTATTAAAGCATGGTTGTTTTGAAGGTTTGATTATTTTTTAAAGTGTTTTTAAATGTTAACAAGGTCTAAGTTGAGAAGAGGAGAAGGAGTGCTTGAAGAACCAAATCCTAAAATTGGTTCAAGGAGATCACAAACTCAAAGAACTCCAAGAGTCATGGCACATGAAGAAGGATAGGTGTTGATGTTTGAGGATGAGAGAGTTGTCATAAAGGGTTTCTATGATATGTCTGAAATGGTGAAAGTGTTGTGGAATGAAAGGACAACAAGGTTGCAAGGAGAGAGTTCAAACCATCCAAAAGGTAATGGAGGTGATGGGAGAAATACTCTATTCCTTCCACCAACTCCTCCTTCATCTCCACCTTCTCCTTCATCCTCACCTCCATGTTACAATGATCTAGCTTAATTCTATTCATTTGGAAAGTGTGGCCCTCATCTGGTGGGAGGCCAAAACTCAAGAAGATTTGAAGAAAAGTGGTAAAATTATCTCTTCTTTGAATGATTTTGTAGCTCCATTCAAAATGTAGTTTTATCCATTAGCTTATATGCAAAAATAAATTATGGATTGGAAAATTTTTTGACAAGCTAAAGGTTAGAGTTTCCAAAGTTACACACAAGAATTTAGAAGAATATATTTAATCTTGGGTGTTGATTTTTCTTCATGGGACACTCTCCTTAAATTCATATGTGGATTACATAGTTATTTGAGACATATTATAATTACGTTTAATCCCACCAATCTAGATGAAGTATGTGTTCAAGAAACTCATTTAGAAGCAGGAGGCAAGAATGTTCCTCAAGAGAGTAGCAAGAAACTATCCAAGTCTAGAGACAAAGGAAAGGGGAAGTTTAAAGGAAAAGGAAAAAGAATGTTATGTTCAAGAAAGAGGGAGAGAAACTTGCATGTAAACATTGTTCAAAAGAAGGCCATTATGAAGACCATTGTTGGAAAATACATCTAGAAATGAGACCAAATAAGTTTAATAACAAGGGAAAACAAAAGATTGTTGCTACAATTCAGCAAGATCTAAAATCTAATTTAGGTGATGAAACCAAAATTTTAGGTTTTAACCCTGTACAAATATTACCTGCAAACAAATTCTTAAAACAAAAAAAATAAACAATAGTGAGAAAATAAAACAAATATACACAAATATTTTCCCTTGGATCCCAAAATCGAGACTACCAGATTGATTTTCCACTATATTCATTTCAATGTTATAATACATATATATACATGCCAAAGCATTCATAAACCCCAATCCATTAAACTTGGATAAGAACATAATCGTAGTTCCTTTTACTGGATCTACAAAAGACCATGGGCAGAAAACCATCATGCCCAAAACCATGTGCAAATCCCATGCACAAAACCATATGTAGGTCTCCCCATCTATTATAGGGTCCAAAAAAAAAACATGGGTCGTTGCCCCAGACCCAGTGTAGGGGGGTTACCGCTCCTCTACAAACTCCCCAATAGGGGGGGCTTCCTCCACCCTTGTGACCCCCCTGCTGCACCCAACACAACAAATTGGGGGGGCATTCTCCCCCCATGTGACCCCTCACACATGTCACTAGTCGTGGAAATAATATAACACACACCCAACATTCTCCCACTTGTTTTTTTTATTTTCCACACAGGGGGTCACGGGAGAGCTTAGTCATTGGTCCAGCCCTGCAACGCCCATTGTTTCTCTACACCAAGAAAACTTCTCAATTCTCACAAACTTTTTCAATGCATTTGCAACATTCTTCAAAGTGTCCACCTTTACCAGCACACCTTTTTGTCCTCAACCATATCCCTCAAAAAGTGATGTTGAACATCAATGTGCTTTGTCTTTGAATGATAAGAAGGTTTATTTTCCAATAAAATTTCACTTTGGCTGTCACAAGATCTCCTTATAGATTTTTGTACCAACCCCATACTTGAATACAATCTTTGAAACCAAATTGCTTCCTTGCTTGCATGAGTGGTTTCCATGTATTCATCCTCTGTAGTTGAAAGAGCCACTACATATTTTCTTTTGCTCATCCAGCTGAATTCTCCTCCAAATAGGTTAAACACATACCCACTTGTAGATATTCTCTAATCTAGATCTCCAGCCCAGTTTGCATCAACAAAGTTGTGAATGTTCAAAAATATGTCCAATACTGGTCTTCCTTGGTAACACAAAGCATAATCACTAGTGCCACACAAATACCTAACAACCCGCTTCATTGTTGTACAATGCTCCTAAGTTCCATGGTTTTGACATAAACCTGCTCAATACTCTCACTGTATGTGAAATGTCTGGTCTAGTACATACCAATGCATACATCAGGCTACCGACTGCACTTGCATATGGGACACGGGACATGTCCTCTTCCTCTTCTTGTGTCTTGGGACATTGTTTAGCAGATAACTTTACACCTACATGAATAGGAACCTTAACTGGTTTACTATCCTGCATTCTAAACCTCAACAGTGTTGTCTCGACATACTTCCTTTGGTTAAACCAAAGCTTCCGCTTTGCCTGATCTTTTTTAATTTACATGCCAAAAATATAGTTTACAACGCCAAGATCTTTCTTGTCAAATTTGGAGGACAATTGGGCCTTCAAATCTTGGATAATTTCTTTGTCATTTCCAATGAGCAACATATCATCCACATATAAGACCAAATAAATAACACGGTCACCAATTAATTTAAAATACACATAGTGATCCGTTTTTCTTCTAGTGAAGCAACAAGTCCCCATATATATGTATCAAATTTGTGATGCCACGTCCTTGGTGATTGTTTTAACCTATACAGAGAATATTTTAACCTTCATACCATTTTTTCCTTACCCTTCACTGTAAAGCATTCAAGTTGCTTCATGTATATCTCTCCTTCCATATCCTCATGAAGAAATGTTGTCTTCACATCCATTTGTTCTACCTCAAAATCAAAAGTAACAACAACAGATAAAAGTTATCTAATAGATGCTAACTTGGAAACAGGAGAAAAAATATCACCAAAATCAATTCCCGGCATTTGGGAATAACCTTTTGCTATGAACCGAGATTTTTATTTCTCCACCTTGCCTTATGCATTCATCGTCTTCTTAAACACCCATTTTCTTCCAATGGGTTTCCTTCCAGCCGGAAACTCCACCAGATCCAAAGCCTCATTTGTGTCCAAAGATTCCATTTCATCAACCATAGCCTCTTTCCAGAGTTTTTCATGGACCTCTTAATATATTACCTCCCTAATAGTTTTGGGATCATCATCAGTAATAGATAAAGAAAAATTTTAACAGAAAGTAGATGGAATATAACTTTATGGCTTCCTTCTCTCGCAAACTGATCTTTTCAAAGATGGATTTTGTGGATCTTCATCTTCTGGGTCTCGTTCTGCTGTAGAGTCTGATTCTTTCTTCTTTAGCTCAAACTTTGTCTTCTCAGGTTCCTTTGGTAGGACTTCATGTTTAATAACATCTTTCACCTCTTTGAACACCACATCTTAGTTATACACAACCTTCCTTGTTTATGGGTTCCAAATATCATAACCTTTTAAACCATCCTTATAACAAACAAATATGCACCTTTCATATTTACTATCCAACTTGGTTATTTTCTCCTTTGGAACATGTACATATGCATCACATCCAAATACCCTCAGATGTGAAAGAGAGAGTTTCTTACCAATCCATACCTCATGTGGTGTCTTATCTTCCAATGCTGGTGAAGGTGATCTTTTAACCAGGTAACATGTACTTTCCACTACCTCTGCCCAAAATTCCTATCCTAACCCGACACCACTGGGGATACTTCTTTCCTTTTACATCAACGTCTTATTCATTCTTTATGCAACTCCATTTTGTTAAGGTGTCTCTGGAATAGTCTTATGTCGTGTTATACCACACTTCTTACTGAACTCTTCAAATTCCTTCTTGCAGAACTCTCCACCATTATCTTTCCTCAACGCCTTTAACTTCTTCTATGTTTGGTTTTCCACCAGAGCCTTAAATTATTTAAACTTTTCAAAGAATTCATATTCTTCCTGAGGGAATATATCCATGTATTCATTCAAAATTCATCTATAAATGATACATAGTATACAAAATTACCCAGTGATGGAACCAACATAGTTCTAAACAGATCATTGTGCACAAGCTCTAATATCTCGTTCGCCCTCTTAGCACCATAGGGGAAGCACACCTGATTTTGCTTCTCATATACATAATGTTCGTAGAAATCAAAATACAGAGAGAAATTAGACATACCTTCTACCATATCATTACCATGAAATATTCGAAGGCCCTTCTCTCTAATATGTCCAAGCCTTTGATGCCATAACATGGTCTTTTATCCACAGACCACAAGGTTTTTAGCTCCACTTTCATGAACCATAGAACTGTTGCACCCATCAATAACAGTGCTACCCATAATCTTGTACAGAGTTCCAATCCAAACTCCATGCATTAATACCAATGTTCCCCGAACAGGTATCCTTCTCGAACACTATTTTTACACCTGTGCCATCCATCTTGCTTACAAAAATAATATTTATGGCCAATGCAGGAATATGCAAAACACCAGGAAGTGTTCTAATCCTTCCACCTTGCAACTTCAGCTTGAATTTTCCACGTCTAATGATTCTGACCTTCCTTTCATCCCATAAGAAGACATCACCACCATCATATTTCTCATACTCGCATAACCACTCCCTATATGGAGTGAAGTGAAAGGATGCACCTGAGTCAATCAACCATGCCTCATGATCTACATGTGTACTTGTAGAAGAATCCAAATACACATTCCCACCTTCATCTAAGGTAGTTTTTTCCTCTGCATAAGGAGCATCATCAGATCCCTTTCCTTTCTCGGGAACTTTATATCTATAGTCATTTTTGTAGTACCCTTCCTTTCTGCATTTCCAACACACCTTTGCAGGTTTTCCTCGAGATTTAGATCTCCCACTTGAGGACTTATTTTTTTTTATGTTCTGGTACCTTCCTCATACAAATAAGGCATCTCCATTCTAGCTCTCCATATCTTTTCATCTCATCTCCTTCGACAGTAAGGATGAGACTATTTCATAAAACTTCAAGGTAGTTGTATTGTTACCTATTACAACAACCAGACTATCCCAAGAATTTGGTAGATAACACATCAAACTGATGCACTTATCTTCATCTAAAGTTTAAATATCAACAAATAACAATTTGCTTACCACAGTATTAAATGTGTTCATATGCTTTGTCACTGAGTCTCCATCCTGCATCCCAAGGTTATATAGATTTTTACATAGGAACAATTTGTTCACAAGAGACTTAGATTGGTACAAAGTCCCTAACTTGTCCCACAAATCCTTTGTCGTAGCTTCCCCTAATACATTCAAAAATATTGAATCTGAGATACACAACCATATTGTGCTCTTTTCCTTTCGATCCAACTTCGCCCAGTCTTTTGCTGACATTGTCGTTGGTTTATTACTCATATCTACTGCGATCCACAGATCTTTATCCACTAGCATATCTGTTGGGTGATTTAATAGTTAGTTAAATCCCTGTCATTTAATTGTCAACCCGAGGTTTCGTAACGGATGAGGTATACCTGTACTATATGTAATATGTGGTTATCCTTCAGATTATATTAATCTAATGCAATTAAACTAATTACAAAACAAATTAAATCAATCTAATTCAAGTCAAACCAAATATAAAGAAGTTGAAATCAAACTTTCATAAAGGAAATCACACTTGCATGAAATTGGAATCACTCTTGCAGAATTGAAATCACACCACACTTGCATAAATAAAATCACACCACAATTGCAAAATTGAAATCACTCCACCCTTGCATAATTAAAATCACACCATGCTTGCATAAATGAAAAGTTGAATTGAAATCACACAACAATTGCATAAATGAAATGTTGAATTGAAATCACACTCACACCTGCTGAAAAGTAAATAACACTTTGCTGAAAGGAAAAACACACTTGCTGAAAATAAATGAAATAACAAAATTATACTATGTTATCAATATGTACAAAGGTATGCAAACAGGGGTTTATGGGGGCCCTCCATTCCTTAGAAAGCACACCGAACAACTATCACATCTTGGAGATCAAAGTGGCAATATGTATTTCATAAAATTACTAGAAGATATTACAAGAATTATCTCTCCTCACTTTACTAATCACATCTTGAATGGAACTTGGAACCTCCAACTATTAACTAGCCACTAGCTACCTCTAATCTCTAAAAACTAACAATTTACAACCAACCATTTATTACTTCAATTGACAACCCTTTGTGTGAAGGGTGCACTCCTATTTATACGAAAATTGAAGATAACTATAGATCCTCAAATATCTCCTAGATCCTCAAATATCTCATGTGGTTACAGTGAATCTCCTAAAAATATAAGATACAAATCCTCTCCAAATTCTCTCATATTTTTTATAAGGACAAATACGAAAAACATCCATGATTCATCTCCTTTGAATGTGCTTAGCTTAATGATCCATATCTTCAAATATTCTACAAATCCTCATGAGTTGGAATTTGAAATTAGAATTTGTAGTTAGGAGGCCAAGTAGGACCCCTCTATATTGGCCAAGTGGACCTATAATATCACAAAACTTATACGATTTTCATGCATATATGAAAACATGTCAATTTTATAATATTTAATCACAATTTCACTTAAAATACTTAAAATAAATGACTTTGGAAAATATAATGCTAAACCCATATGATCATGAAAATGGTTACTTAGTGTAGGGTTATGTAGCTATGAAATTACAGAATGAGAGTATAATGATGGAAATGTGGGTAAAAGTGGATGACATTTTGGAGACTCAACATACCCCCCAACTGAAGATGTCATGTGTCCCTATGAAACTATTTCATTGATTCTATTAATTATCAGTCGATCTTCTTGAAATGTTCTACTTCTTATATGAGCATTGGATTTGTATTGATTCTCTTTTAACTTTGCATTATCATATCATTTGATAACTTTATTCTTTTTTCAAAGTGTACTTTGAAATCATTAGATTGCAACATAATTTTTTTAAGGTTGGTTCTTATGTGGCAACCAAAATTTTATGAGTATTGGTCCTTCTTTAACAATACTTATGTTATTTTTTTGTTGCAACAAAATACTTGAAAACATTGAGACTTCTTTCTTAAGTCCCATAGTGACTGTCAGCCATTTAATGTGCTCATAAATTGATCATTTCAAAACACATAATATTTTAGAATCAAAATGCAGTAGTAGTTGGGTGGGAAAAATATGCTGGTTAGGGTGAAATATAGAACTACAAGTTTGGAATAAATTTCAAGGAAACAATACAATTTCACACTATCATATAAAGTGATCAAGGCACCATATGGAACTAAGTTCTTCAAAATGTGAGGATCAAATGATATTTCACAAAATCAAGAAATCTTCAGTTTCCTCATCTTCTTATTGTATTAACCCAACTACATAGGGTTGGTAGGAGTTGTAACCTTAACCTCCACAAAACACCACAGACCAATCTCCTCTAACAGCATCTGTAGAATGCACTTCCAAGGTGTAAAGTTGGATGCACACACTAGATAGTCACACTCTGAGACCAAGACTAGTGACTAGTCATATATGTAACTCATGGAATACACCTCAACCAAAAAAATCAGCCAAGAGGGGGAAAAATCATACCAGCAACCTATCATGGGTGAAAATCAACTCTCCTAATCATAAAAAATGTTTCATTCAATGGGATCGCACAAGCATCTCACCCACAACCCCCTCATAGGCACCAAAACCTATCTCAAGTACATTTTAGCTTCAATTGTTGCATTTGGGGCATTAGAGACACTGAGAACCTCCAACAAATCCCTCTCACAGGCATATTCCATTCCATATACATATTGGAAAATCTCAGAAAATATGCTATGATACCCTGTTAAATTTTCAGAACATGGTATGCAGATATGCACTCCTAAAATGAAACCCTAACCACTAGGAAACAAATAACTTAATCTCCTATCCACATAGTAGAAAATACATTCCTAGATCTATAAACACGTAATTCTGAAAAACACAAATAACAAGCTTCAGAATAGCACACTATAATGTACTAAATTTGAATAGTCATAGCTCTGGAAATTACAAATAGCATATAGACTTAGTTGCACACAATTTCTCATATATTTATTGATGGGAAGAATAATATGATTACAAATCAATAGATCAAAACGAAATAAACAACACCCCTACCCTATCTTTCTTTTATAGAATAAGAAAATGCTAAGGAATTACAAAAACAGACCATCCTTGTGGTGCACCGAGATTAGGAACATAAATCCTTACAATTGGCTACCTAAAAAGGTGTCCCCAAGAATACATGATAACTTTGCCTAGGAACCAGCACCTAGCTAAATTTGGAACATCCTATAGCTCGTGAACTTTGTCTAAACTTAGAAACTATGCCCTAAAAAACATTGAAAAAACACCTGCTAAATACAAAACAGTGAGCTCCTTCCTAAACAAGAAAAGAAAATTCTAATCGTGTCACTTCAACTTTGCAGCAACCCAAGGCTACACGAAATCTGAGGCTGCTACAGATCTGCTGATGCAAATTTTCTCATCACTGTGGCACCTCTTCTGTGGGAGAACACATATGCAACAACAGGTAAAACTAACACTTTCAACCTCCCCACTTCTATAGAGCACTCTGACCATAATACTGATCAGCACCACCCCCATCTCTGAGTAACCATGACTCATGATAGCCACTTGTCCTCAGTCTAGATTCATTTTGTAATAGTTTGTTCTAGAAAATCTCTTAATTTCTTGTACATATTCTAGAGTAAACCATTATTTTTTATTGTTAAATATGTTTTAGTAGCTCTTCCCTAAGAAGTGAATGGAAGTTGGTAAAGAGACTCGTTGCAGTAGGTAAAGGTCTATTCTGGGCATTTTTCTTGGCAGTAGAAAGCCTGGAGGTGAAGCTATTTGTCAAGATATTCCCTTGTTGTATTCATTAGTATGGTATCATACCTTGATTATGGGGCACCCACGTCTCTTTATGGGCAATCATTTGTATTCATGTAAAAAGAATGATGATTGGGAGTTCTTTGGAAAAGGGACCTAGAGTCATTGCTACTCCAGGAATTTGGTTGGATTGTTATGGGACACAAGCAATTGATTTGCAACATTGTACAGTTAATGTCCTTGGCTAGGAATAAACTGTATATGTTTTGGAAGCCACCGTAGTAGCTTTAAGAAAACAAGTTTTGCATGTAGAGCACTTTTATTTCTCTGAGTATCAATAGTAAATCAGGCATTGTTTGCAACCCTCCCCTCAGCACCAGGCAGCAATTTTCCCTTATAATTTGAACATAAAGAATCCTCGTCTACGGTTGGCCTCTCAAAGCTTATATCACTACTATGTGAGCTATATTTTGCATTATCGTCATGAAAATAACTGGCTTTAGAAGCATTCTCACTCCTCAGTCGATCTTTGAGGACTCTCTCCCCCCTCATCATCTGCATCAGCATCATGTTCTCCTCTTGCCTCAGTACCACACTCAACCTCTTCATGACCAGAAAAAAATTGGTTGATTTTTTCATGCAAAGAGACCTTCATTGCAACTAAAAACAGAAAAATTTACAAGTGCAAGATTTTTGTTGTCATGCCAATTTGGAACCTCTTTTTCTTCTTTCTTCTTGACTCTAAATAATTGGAAACACTCCCTCCTCATTTATTATGCATATTGAATGATCATTATATTACTTACAAAGAGTTATCTTGGTTCAAGTTACGTAGAACAGTTTATTACTTTGAACAATAATATATATAAGTGGCAAAAGAATCTTGTGGAAAATATCATTTCCACAGTTTAATGTCACTGATATGTAAAACAAATTGATCCCTCATAGACATAGGATAACTCTAGTATTATCCCAGTGGGTTGGTTCAATCGGTTCAAATGGACTGTTTCAAGGCAGAGTTCACCACAACATCCCCAGTTTTAATCTAGCTGAAGTTTCAAGTCTGGCTGATTCCAATAGGATTACCAGCCACTATTGTGGTTGGTGGGTGAGCCACCCTCCATCTAGATGTACCAACAAGAGGGAGATCCCACAAAGTTTTGCTTGGGAAAATAAAGATACCTATAGTGAGCCCAGTTAGATAAATTGATTGATGCTCTTGTGAAAAAGTTCAAAGGTCTCAAGATCAAATATATTGGAGTCCCTTGGGGTTACCAGTAGGAATTTTAGTTGGCAGTTACTACCATATCCCATCTAAAAACACAGGCAAGAAAGGGGAAATCCATGGGGGAATGACAAGGAACCAGCATCCTCACCTGGAACGCCTAATAGGCAGGTGAGTGAGGAACTATATTTCTCCAGCAAGAGAGAGTTACCTCCAAAGTAAATGTTTTCTATCAGATCCCACACATTCTATCCATGAATGTGAAATTTACACTTTGATTATAAAAATCACAAAGGCAAACATCTTGTCCTACATTTCATCATAGATCAAATGAAAAATACTTAATTTAAAAGAATATAAAAATGATTTGTTCCACCAACCTCGCTAAAAATGCTTCCAAATGTTGATTATGGACTTTCCATGCATTGACTCCATGTTTCATCATTAGATCCAAATTTTCAAGCCTCCAGAAAGAATTAAATTTCAAAATGTGCTAAAAAAATAATTTTGACTTTTCAACTTATTTACTCTACAATCAATGATAAAAATTTGAAAATGACAAAATGAATTTTGCAACATTACAAGTCAGCTGGAATAAACTTGTAATATAGTAACCTGTATAATTCTGTGTCGATTAGCTTTTAACATGAATAAAAATAAGTGTGGGCATTTGAAAATGCCTCATAACAGGTAATTGAAATCAAAGTTAGCATGCAAAAAGGTTTCTCTGCATAATGATACTAATATGGATGGAGTAACTTTCAAAAACCACCTTTGATGCAAAAATTGAGGAATTCCTAAACCAAGGAAAACAAGGTTCATGGTAAGCACTTGAAAAATCAAATCAATACAGCTTATTACGCCTCAATGCTTGTGAAGATGGTCCTAGAGGAGAATCCTCTCAAGCCCCAAACAAACAGTAGTAATGATTATTGTGCCTGAGGAAAATTGAGTCCCAAAAACAATCATAAGAAAGGTCTTGAAGAGAGGATGACATCTAAAAAGTAAAGTAACATGTAACTAAAAACACAAGAGACACCAAACATCGACTACACAATGACTCGGCCACAACTAAGATATTCACAATAAGACATCAAGATGCCCTCTCTACTCTCAAGACTCATATGCACCTTGAATATGAGACTACTATGTGTTATGTCTCTCCCTTGGCTCAATAAGAATGCATACAAGCAGTTTTACTTCTCAAATCATGAAAGCCAATATATTATGTTAATTGTTCTGATCATGTCTCTTGACACTCAGCCTTTCTTAGCTTGTGATCTTCTTGGCACCGACAGGTTAGAAGGTAGCTTCTACAACTATTTTATGATAACAGCCGCACTAATATCCAACTAAATACAACATGCATCAAAGGAATAGTTTGTCCATGAGTTAACCATAGCAATTTTTCCATAAAGCATGACATTGCACAAGAAAACTCACAAGACATCATATTGTCATTAAATTACTATTCTATTGAATCAAGACTGACCTCCTTCTAGCCAATGATAGCTACCCCTCTCGGAAGATCCTCCATGAGGTGGGGTCATGATATGACTGCTAAAAGTAAATTCTCCATCCTAAGCTACCCCAGTCCCACCATAAGCTGGGAATTATTAAGTTTGGATAATTACATACCTATTGCACCCCCTGCTATGGGATTCAGTTTATACATCAAGGAGAGGACCTTTCCCCTAGCCTACTTTGTTTCGATGAGGGAAATGCTATTCTAAATTGATAATACCATAAGTATCAACATCAGTACCCCATAATCACCAAATATGATTAAGCTTGTTGATGAAATTTTTATGGTAAACAAATTATGAATTATTATACAATTCCTACAAGAAACTAAACAAAAAACAGAACTATGAACTGAAAAAAGTGTTCTCTAGCAAACCAAGTTTCTCTCTAAACATAGTGAATTTCCCTTTTAGTTGCTTAGTCAAGATATTATCAATTTGTTGATCTGTTGGAATCTATTGCAAAATCTCAACTCTCTTTTGAACACTATCTTTAAAGTGGTAGATGATCTCATTCTACCCCTAGAAAATATTGTTGTTCCCATTATTAAGTTTTCCTCACCATTACCACCTAGAGTCTGTTGTTTCACATGAGTTTTTGCAATATCATCTCTAGCACTGCCATCACTCTCCCCTGTTATACTTGTTCCAAAACTTTTGCAACAGAGTTCTTCACTTTCACTGCCTCCTCTATATCCTCTGCACCATGTTGTCACAGAGGGGCACCATGAGACAGATTTGGCATCATCATCATGAAAATCACCATCTTCAGAAGCATTATCACTATCCTCAGTTGATATTTGAGTACTCTCTTCCCCCTCATCATCTGAATAGCTATAAAGGGTCAAATTAGATAAGCGTTGAGACCTGGAAGTTTAGTGCAGAATGGCATCGATGATATGAGAAGGAGAACATAAAGAGAATAGGGCATATTGAGTGAAATTTGCAGCCAAGGCAAAGGTGCCAAAGCAGAGGAAGCAGATCTCAGCAGCTCCGCTCTCTATTTTGTTCCTAATGAATGTTATCTGCCTCATTCATGGTTCAAAAATAAGAATCCTAGTTTGAAACTAAGATATCCTGGTTTGAAATGTTTGGACTTATGTATTGATGATAAACATAAATATCTAGGTTTGAATCATTGATATAAATATAAGTATTGCAAATTTTCTTTTTTTTAATAACAAGGTAGTTTGAATTGGAAAAATGGTGTTGAACCACAACGAAGGTACATCCATAGCATTTTGCAGCACAATTTAGCATAATATTTTGTAACTAAACATGTTTGATCATGTTGATTGTATCTATCCTACTATAAGGCTCAAGAGTCCAAAAAAAGCTATAAGGATACATTTTATGGAATAGGCGTATATGTGATAGCAATTGAAAGGAATTCAAAAAAATTTAAACCAAGGTGGATTCTTAATCATCTATGATAATCAAATTATTTATTAAGGATACCTGGTTGAGGTCCGTCAGGCAATCCAATTGAAGCAGCTTGGACTAAATTTACTGAAGACACCTAATGATCTCTTCCCCGTGCTTCTCCCTATTCCATAGCCTGTGCATTTTTCATTTGGAGTTGGAGAAGCTATATTTCCTTACTCACATCTTGAATCTTTTGGTAGTGAGTGGATATTAGTTAGCACATCCACCTAAGCCGACAAATAATCAAGCTTCCTACTTAGCACCACTATCTTCATTCTAATATCCTCATCTACCACCCGCTCTTTCTTTCATGCACTGCATTTCTTGCCTTTTTGACTTCCATGCCTCCCAGAATATGTACAGAGTTTATGAGCTTCCAACCCCTGTCCAAATTGCCTCTAAAATTCCTTTTAATGATCGTGCCAATTAATTTTATGACCCTGCTTTCCTTAGAGTGTTTTGGAACCAAATCCAGCAAAATATAACAAAGAGGTCCCCTGAGAAAGTTACCTCTCTGAGTGCCTCAAATTCCCAATTGATTTATGCGCGATGTGAGGGGGTAATATAAAACTTAACTTCTCTAATCCTCCATGACCTTGCCTCTATAGTCCTGCTTTGTACTGAATATTTCCC
Organism: Pinus albicaulis; assembly: GCA_034641835.2. Classification (NCBI taxonomy): domain Eukaryota; kingdom Viridiplantae; phylum Streptophyta; class Pinopsida; order Pinales; family Pinaceae; genus Pinus; species Pinus albicaulis. The sequence goes on along the minus strand of CM076584.1, from coordinate 128,997,883 downwards.
ACTGACAACTTGCAAGGGGCGACTGCTTCTAGAGATGGGCAAGACCTGGCTATACCATGCCATTCACACAAGGAAATTCATCTCTTCACCTATTAAGGTATTCCAATTGCATACATAATTGTTTTATACCTCTCATGGATTCCCAAGACTTGGAAACATTTTCCTCTAACTTACTTATCACAATATGGTAGTTCAACTTAAATTTGTCACTGTTTTCACAAGACAGTGTGTGATTGCCATGTTCCAGGCATGCAGAAACTTGAAAGCGATACTTCCATGCTTTTTAATTAAGTAGACATATCCATTGAATTATGGTATTATTTCCTCCCTCATTGTTCCTTTAATATGCATGGTTTCAGGTGCTAGTGATAAGGCTTGGTTGGCCATCCTATCAGCTATAGTGTTGAGGTCTCTTAGAACATGATTTACTTGTGTGATTCAAAATATGGATAGATTTTCCATGATTCTTGTGTGGAGATGTGGTAGTTAAGAGTTTGAAGAAAAATTTCTCAACACAAGATGATATATGGTGTCATTGGAGTCTCCTAATCTAATGAGGTACCTAATTGGAGAAGAAGCAGCAAGAATAAGGCCTTGAAGGATTACATTTTTTTCTGAGATTCCAAGAGTAGCATAATTCAATCTGTCCTTCAGGGATGAAAAGAACCTCCCCCCCTCACCTTCCACCCCTATAAGTAGTGCAAATATTCTTGAATATGGTGTCATAAATAATGGCTTCCGCAAAATTTTGTAATCTGAAAGCACAAATTTGTTTGAGGGAGGTATACAATTTATGCATTTCAGGGTATTGCATAAGAGATGATCTAGTTAATCTAAAAACAATACTTTGTTTGGGAATAGTATTTAATAGTTTATGTGTTTCATAGAATGAATAGAAACCATTTGGTTGTAGTAAAATATCTAAAGATCATCTAATCCATCTAGCAGACATGTTACAATTGAGATGAGTTTTGTTTGCAAACAAAATGAGGTTTGTAGCATCAACCAACAAACTAATTGTAAGAAAAATAAGTATCAGTTGAATTCAAACTAGTATCTTGGTATTTTGAATGTCTATAAACCTTATGAATCCATTTATGGATTGTTGCAATGATAGAATATGCATAATATTCTATGTTTGAAAAGTGGACTACTATGGCACAAATTTTTGTACGACTGACTGTTTATAGTCTCAAACTGAATGTTAACTGGCTAAACTATGATTTATATAATTCAACCTAACTTTTTTTAGAATCTGGAATATATGACGAAATTTTAGTAACTTTCCATTCTATATTTTACAAATATATCTAAAAAATAAGCACTGTAACTCCCTATCATTGTAGATCACACTTTTGGATTAAAGAAAATTTGAACACAGTAAGTGAAATTCCCTTCTCAAAGTTTGAAATAGTTTAGAAGAGAAAATTAGCATTTGTAACCTACAAATGTTAGACAAGTCTCGATTTGTCAACTCTCATATATGATACTTAGCTTAGAGAAAGGTATGTGCACAATCATTCCCTAACACACATATGGCACGAGTGAAAAAACTAGATCTGGCTTACTGGGCATCATCGATTTTGGTTTGCCTGAGTACACAGTGGTGCAACACTTTTCCTGTACATGACGCTTCAACAAGCTAGATATTACATATGGCCCCACTTCCACATGGCTAATAGCGCTTGGCCCATAAGGGGTGAACCAAAAATTAGCCTACTTATGTAGCCAAACCGGCCCACGACACTTGGGCAAATGTTATCGAGAGGTTGGAATCAAGTGGGAAACTAGAAAAGTGGCTGCCTTCACTACTAACCTAAAACCCTATGGAAAGCAGTGAAACTTTCAAAGGAAGTCTTAACAGTGAGAAAATAATAAAATCAAATTTGAAATTCAAGAGAGCAAAGACATGGGAATGGGAGACTTGTGTACCAGATATCGTACTCTAGATAGAGGCTTAAGAAGCACATTATAAGCTTTTATCACTTCAGTAGACTACTGAGTAGAATTCCCCTTCTCTTGATGGTCCCAAATAGATGAGTAAATGAAAAAAAATTACTCAAAGTCCCATAATGGAAACACGAGATTAGTGCAAAAGTCACAGAAATTTGCAACCCACCAATGTATTACAACAATAGGAATATGCAAAAGGAACAATAGAACTGACCTCAAAGTTGCACTGAAATAAATCAAGATGCAATTTCTTTTGCCAATATTTGATCTTTCTTTCCAGATCGTTTATGTGTACATCATACTCTGGCTTCCTGCAGAGAAGCATGCCCACATAATAAATTTTACTCCTGCTTGCAATAAAATTTTACCTAGACTAAATAGAAAACTTATCCAATGGGATTAGTAATATATTACTAAATATTTATATATCTGTGCGTGTGGGGTTCCTCATAAAAAATAAAAAATAAAAATCATATCTGTTTCATTTGAGTCTCAACGTCCAAATATTTACAGACTGAATATCTAAAAATAGTTCACTGAAGAATCCAGAGGTTAAACACTCTTGCATGATGGACACACCAGAAATGGCCCAGCAGCTCCCTCTGTGTCACATGCCAAGCATTTAATGATGGCACCTTGAGTGTTTTTCGAGGAAGAAAATCTCCAAAAGTTGGTTGAGTGATGAAGAAGGCCACTGGGGCAATTGGGCATGAAATTTTTTTTGTAAAAAAGATATGAGCGTCTAGAAAGGGTCAAATTAAATAAGCACTGAGACCCAGAATTTTGGTGCAGAAGGGCATCAAAGGCATGACAAGGAGAACGTAAAGAGAATAAGGCATCTTGAGTGAAAGTTGCAGCCAATGTGAAGGTGTCGAAGCAGAGGAAGGAGATCCCAATATCTTTTCTCCCTATTTTGTTGTTAACGAATGTTATCCGCCTGGTTTGCAAGCCAATTCTCATGGTTCAAAACTAAGAATCCTAGTTTGAAACTAAGATATCCTGGTTTGAAACGTTTGGACTTATGTCTAGATGATGAACCTAAATATCTAGGTTTGAATCATTGATATAAATATAATTATTGCAGATATTCTTTTTTTTTAAATAACAAGGTAGTTTGAATTGGAAAATGGTGTTGAACCATAGCAAAGGAACATCCATAGATTTTTGTAGCAAAATGTAGAATAATATTTTGTAACTAAACTAATTCGATCATGTTGATTTTCTCTATCCTACTGTAAGGCTCTAGAGTCCAAAAAAATCCATAAGGATACAATTTATGGAATAGTCATAATATGTAATAGCAATTGACAAGAATTCGACAAAATTTAAACCAAGGTGTATTCTTAATCATCTATGATAATCAATTTATCTATTAAGGCTACCTGGTTGAGGTCTGTCAGGAAATCCAATTGAAGCATCTTGGACTAAATTTATTGACAATCTCTTCCTCATGCTTCTCCCTATTGCATAGCCTGTGCATTTTTCATTTGGAGCTGGAGATGCTAGATTTCCATACTCATATATTGAATCTGTTGGAAGTGAGCGGAGAGAATATTAGTTATCACATCCACCTAAGCTGACAAATAATCAAGATTCCTACTCAACACCACTATCTCCATTCTAATATCATCATCTACGACCCACTCTTTCTTTCCTTCACTGCGTTTCTTTCCTTTTTTTCTTCCATGTCTCCCAGAATATGTACAGAGTTTATGAACTTGCATACCCTGTCCAAATTTCCTCTAACATTCCTGTTAATGATTGTGACAATTACCTTGATGACCTTGCTTGCCATAGAGTGTTTTGGAACCAAATCCAGCAAAATATAACAAAGAGTTCCCCTGAGCAAGTTACCTCCCTGAGTTCCTTCAATTCCCAACTGATTGATGCGCGAGGAGAGGGGGTAATATAAAACTTAACTTCTCTAATCCTCCAAGACCTTGCCTTGGTAGTCCCTCTTTGTGTTGAATATTTCCCACAACCAGCTTGCATGGGGTGACTACTTCTAGGGATGGGCCAAACCTCGCTATACCATGCCATTCACACAAGGAAACTCGTCTCTTCACCTATTAAGGTATTCCAATTGCATAAATGATTCTTTGGTACCTCTCATGGATTCCCAAGACTTGGAAACATTTTACTCTGGCTTTCTTATCACAATATAGTAGTTTAACTTAACTCTATCATTGTTATCACAAGACAGTGTGTGATTTCCACGTTCTAGGCATGCAGAAAGAAATACTTCCATTCTTTTTAATTGAGTAGACATATACCTTGAATTATGTTATCATTTCCTCCCTCATTGTTCCTTTAATACGCATGTTTTCAGGTGCTAGTGATAAGGCTTGGTTGGCCAACCTATCAGCTATAGTGTTGAGGTCTCTTAGAACATGATTTACTTGTGTGATTGGAAATACGGATAGATTTTCCATGATTCTTGTGCGGAGATGTCACAGCTAAGAGTCTGAAAAAAAATTTATCAACACAAGATGACATATGGTGTTATTGGAGTCTCCTATTATAATGAGGGACCTAATTGGAGAAGAAGCAGCCAGAATAAGGCCTTGAAGGATTAGAAGTTTTTCCTAGATTCCAAGAGTAGCCTAATTCAATCTGTCCTTCGAGGCCAAAAAGAACCTTCCCCCTCACTTGCCACCCCTATAAGCATTGTAGATATTCTTGAAGATGGTGTCACAAAGAATGGCTTCTGCAAAAGTTTGTAATCTAAAAGCACAATTTTGTTTGAGGGAGGTATACAGTTTATTAAGAGTGTTGCATAAGAGATGATCCAATTAATCTAAAAACGATACTTTGTTTGGGAATAGTATTTAACAGTTTTTGTGTTTCATATAATGCATAGAGACCATTTGGTTGTAGTAAAATATCTAAATATCATCTAATCCATCTAGCAGACAGGTTGCAATTGAGATGAGTTTTGTTTGCAAACAAAACGAGGTTGGTAGCATCAACTAACAAACTAATTGTAAGAAAAATAAGTATCAGCTGAATTAAAACTAGTCTCTTGGTATTTTTTAATATTTATATACCTTATGAATCTTTTTATGGATTTTTGCAATGATAGAATGTGCATAGTATTCTAAGTTTGAAAATTGGACTACTATGGTACAAATGTCTGTACAATTGATTGTTTACAGTGTCAAACTGAATTCTCACTGGCTAAACTATGATTTATATCATTTAACCTGACAATTTTTTGGCTTTGAAATATATCACAAACTTTCAATAATTTTCCATTCTATATTTTACAAATATATCTAACAAATAAGCACTGTAACGCCTTATCAAGTAGATTACACTTTTGGATTAAAGAAAATGTCAACACAGTAAGTGAAATTCCCTTCTCAGATTTTGAAATAGTTTAGAAAAAAAAAAATTGGTATTTGTAACCTACAAACGTTAGACAAGTCTCCATTTGTCAACTCTCCTATATGATACTTAGCTTAGAGAAAAATATGTGCATAAACATGCTCACGCACACATATGGCACGCACGAAAAAACTAGATCTAGCTTAGTGGGCATCAACGATTTTGGTTTTCCTGAGTACACAGTGGTGCAACATTTTTCCTTGTGCATGATGCTTCAACAAGCTAGATATTACATATGGCCCCACTTCCACATGGATAATAGCCCTTGGCCCATAGGGGGTGAACCACAAAGCAGCCTACTTATGTAGGAAAACCGGTCCGTGATGCTTGGGCATATGCTCTTAAGAGATTAGAATGGAGTGGGAAAATAGGAAAGGGGCTACCTTCACTACTAAACTAAAACCCTGTGGGAAGTAGAGAAATTTTGAAAGGAAGTCTTAACAGTGAGAAAATAATAAAATAAAATTTGAAATTCAAGAGAGCATAGAGTGAATGGTGGTCCTATGTGACATTAAAGAAATCCTTGGTGAGAGGTATAAGGATTCAAATGCATAATGATTTACAATTGTTTGTGTTTAATGGATTTGATGTCAGGGCTAGTACCCTTTTATGCCAGAATCATTGTGAGAATTCCATCAAAATTGCAGGTGGGCTTTGGCTATGAGCCAAGGTTAAATATTTTTAATTCAATTTTATGTGCTTCTACAAGATTATGAGTGCATTCATTGGTGGAATTTCTAGAAAGATTATTAAGTGATACAGAGAAAAATTGCAAAAACAGAGAAATTCATGTTGTTCCAAAATTCATTTCATATTTTGAAATTTTTCATAACTTGTAATGGCATACCTCAAGTTTGACATGTGCAACACAACCTCACCTTTATTGTCTTTCACAACAGTCCAAATACATATGTTCCACTTGGATTCAGCGACAATTAACTTGCTAGGTATTACCCTAACATTTGAAGGTTGAAGCACACTACTCCAAGTTGATTCCCTATTCTAATAGACTTGTTCCCTTCTCTAACAAATATAGAAGAGTTGAAATCTCCCACAAATTGTGACACGTAATTTTTTAATGCACCAATCTAGAAAGGTGGGAAATAAATAGTCTTCTATGCTACTTTGTCTTCACATTTTCCTTTTCAATTCAACTCCTAATATTTTCCTGCCCCTCTTTGCATGAAATATACTCTCCATTCTAGAAAATATCTGATAAAAAACACCATATACTCTACAAATTACTCCTAAATTTAGCTCCAGAAAGAGACTTAGCACATAATTGATGAATGCAACAACCTAGCAAAGCAGGAAATACATAGTGTTCTACACTACTTGTCTCCAAATTTTCCCTTTGAATTCAACTCCAACAAACAAATCTATATATCAAAAAGATTGAATTATTAAGCAATGTGCTACAGTACATATGGATATCTCTATTGATATCAGGTAAAATCATAAATTTTAGAGATTTTATCTAACTGTTGAGATATGGACATGAATCTAAGCACAAATGCAATTATTTCCAGCATATTCCAATGAACTAGAAGCTCTTAAATTCCATCAAGGATTTGATGTACTAAAAGAAAAAGGTGTTTGAAAAGTGATAGTGATAAACAACTCAATGGTGGTTATCTAATAGGCTCCTTCAAATTCCCCCTACTTACAAACCTAAATCTTGCCAAAAAATGTTAAAGTCTAAATTTTGGAGCAAACTAAAAGGCCAATGTACTAAAAGACAAATGTGTTTGAAAGGTGACAGTGATCAAAAACTAAATGGAAGTTATCTAACCCCTCCTTCAAACTCCCCCTACTTACAAACCTAAAGCTTTGCCAAAATATGTTAAAGTCTAAATGTTGAAGCAAACTAAAAGGTCGATTAAAGGGTTCAAATACAAGGAGGTGTTTTGTGTGTAGAGGAGGGGGTAAGAGACTTGAGCTCCATGTGCCCACTCACATGAAGTAGCAAAGTGTTAAGACAAGAAACCCTTCCCATGATACCTATCATATCATGAGGGAAATGTGGAGGACAGGGCTTAAACGACCTCACCTTCTAATCTTATGCACGTTTATTTGATTCATTCTCTAAAGAACTATATTTTGGTGGAAATGGATCCTACATGTGGGATTAATTGATCCATCTAAAGGGTGAACATTGGTCCTGTGTTACTTTAAAGAAATCCTTGGTGAGAGGGATAAGTATTCGACTGTATAATGACTTTCAATTGTTTGTGGTTAATGGATTTGATGTTAGGGTTAATACCCTTTTTATGCCATAATCATTGTGAGAATTCCATCAGAATTGCAGGTGGGCTTTGTCTATGAGCCAGGGTTAAATATAGATAACTCAGTTTTATGTGCTTCTTTAGGATTATAAGGCATTGATTGGTGGAATTTTTGGAAATATTATTAAGTGTTTCCTAGCATAGAGGGAATGGGAGGAGGAACTTCAGGCCTCCGTGACCATTTTTAGAGGGAACTAGTTGGAAATGGCCTTAAATATGGAGTCTATAAATGATGGCTTGGGTGTAAATTTGTTCACTTCAACCTCCCTCTATAGGTTGAGTTAGATCCGACTCTCAACTTAAGAAACACGTCTGTAGACTCTACCTCCTTTTCCATACATCATTCAATGGATACACCCTAACTGCCCATATCTCAAAGCTACTGGAAGGCCTCACTGAAGACAAACATGTGGCAATCTAATTTGATACTATCTCTACAACAATGAAATAGGAAGACCTAGAGGCTAACAACTCATGTGGACCTAGTAACTAAGGCCCAAAATGGGCATTACATTTTTAATTTTCTTTTAGTAACCTAGTGTGTTTGTTGAGTATTGTTTACATTATTCTAGTGTGTTAAGTAGTATAGTTGTGGACTTCTAAGAGGTAGATATGGATAGGCCTCCATAGTATTTTTTTTTTGCTACTTCAACCTTCATCCTTAGCTGAGAATTCCAAGTCATGGTTTCCCAAGACTACATATTTTTTGTAAACTTAAGTTGTATGGTATGGCCATATATTTTTTAATATAAACTCTACCTCCCAACTTTGAAAAAAACCATACAAATATAATTAGCATAGCATATAAAAAAAATGAAATTTACTATATCCATCAACAATGAATAGGGATAGTGTTTTTTGTTTTTGTTAGGGGTTAGGTTTTAGGTTTAAGCTTTTGAACAATGTCATTCAATAATATAAATTGCACCCAACCGATTATAGATGGACTACAAGCTTGCTTGGTTATCCATGAGTTTCCAACAATAACAACTTCAAGAAAAGGTCAATATATACTTCAAAGGCATCCAAAAGTAATGGAATTTATCAGTGAAACTACTATAATTACTACCCAAAAACAGTTGCAAAATTCCACCCATTAAATACCAACATAAAATAGAGGCGTACAATAAAAATTTGACTAGATAGAATGAAGAATGCTTCTCATTGCCTGATACATGAGGCTAGATACTTCAAGAAAGTGACAAAATCAAAAACTTACACTAAAAAGTGTTTGACTTAACCTTAAATATCACTAACAGAACCTTACTACCTCTAACAGAAACTTATGAAACATCATATACTAATGTATCCAAACTTGACTTTGATTATCTTGTCATGTGAAATGGTCCTTAGTTGAGAAAAATTTTGCCTACTAAAACAAGGTGACCAAAAGATCCATCTTAACCTTAGATCTATTAAACCCCAAGATGCATTAAAAGGACATATGCAAACATTTTTCTCCTTAAAAGATCTAGGGTTGGGATGGATCTGTGTTATTTTTCTTATCTTCTTCTCCTTTTGCAAACATTAGAATTTTATTTTCATTGTAAATACATATCCCATGTTACTCCAGGCACTTCCCCTCATTCTGAGGATGACACCCAAGGTAAACTAGCTAGAAAAATTTTGGTACCTACCCCAGGTAGGTAGGACATTGAGTGAGGCCCACCAATATCAAGAATAAATTAGAGGCCACAAGCCTAGGGACTTGATCTTGAGAGCTCCTACTTGCCAGAACACTCAACCACTATCTAACCCACCAGGATCCCTCTCCACTTTCTTTTGGTATCCAGATTTATAGCTCTTTTCATGAGGGGTGTTTTCAGACATAGATCGGTGGGTGAGTTTAGATTCGATAGCAGTATCAATCTATTTGGGTTGGATTAGATCCAACACCCAAGACTGTCACTAACTATGCATTGTATGTAATGCAGAAGGCACACCAAACCAACTACCTTCTTCCATGTTGTCCAAATACTTCTGAGAATGAATGATTTCTTGCTTTCCCGAAAAAGGAGAGATCTTTGTATCGCCAGAAAATAAGCTTATGTTGCAATCACTAAAAGCACCAATAATTTTTTCCAGCATTAGACATCAGATATTGTTGACCTTTTTTTCATTTTATTTTATTAGCACGAAACATGCACGGGTCACATATATTCTACCCTAGGTTGTAAGAGAACCTCACTTTTCTCTATGCAAACATAGTGAATGACACAAACCATAATTTTATCAACTCGTAAGAAATAATATTGCATTCAAATTTTACGGATTCAGAGTTTTGAAGTCCTTCTCGTCCTCACACTACGGATAATGATTTCTAACAGGTCTGATGATCAAATTTATTCCATTTTTCAAAAATCAATAGAAAAATTATTTATTAACAATCTGAGAGGGATATGGGGGTGAGGTTTACCTTTGGATTTAGATTAGGCGCAGCAACAAGCGTAGCTGGGAGTAGAGTACTTTCAATGTTCTCCTCCTGGTTTGCTCCATCGCATTATGAAAATCCTTCTTTTTGGAAGAATTAATAGGCCCCGAATACTCTTCGGTAGTGGGCGGAATCTCCAAATTGTTCACCGGAATAATCTTCGGGACTTCACCTTGATAATGTTTTTGTTGCTTGAATCCAAACTGAATCGTTTTGTATTCATCAATCACTGGTTTTTGTTGTTGTTATTGTTCAAATTCCCAATACACAGGCTATTAATCCAAACCTACTCCTTTTGTATTCATCAATCATCAATCATTGGTTGTTGTTGTTGCTTATGTTCAAATTCCCAATATGCAGGTTGTTACCTTGATGGCTAGTTGGTGATGCCCTTGCCATGGTGCATGGGGATTAATGAAATCGCACACATCTAAAACGTTATAGCATTCGGTTTGAGCTCTGGTAAAAAAAAGTGGAACACTCTCATCATGAAGGCTAGGTTAATACAGTTAATGCAGTAACTAAAGGCAGCTCACTAACTCCAAGCTCTATTTCTACAAAGAAAGTTATTATTACTAAATGTTCTCTAATTGAGAGGGTATTGGGAGTGAGGCTGCCAATTCCATGCCATTAACGGAGTCTTAAATCCCATTAACACTTAGCAAAGAAATAGCTCCTCAACAACGAGAAATTTAAAATGAATATGGAGGGAAGAAACAAAGAGGGTTTTGTAATAGTTTATATTTATATATTGAATTGTTAAAAATTAAATTAGAGTGGAAATTTGGAGGTCATGATAGTCATTCAGAAAGAAAAATAATATATATATATATGTTATTTATGACAAGGATATTGACTATTTTAATATGTGTTGTGGTTAACCATTTTAATAGCAACTTCTACATTGGTTTAGTAGTGATTGTATAAAAGTGTTATAATTTTAGCATTTTAAATGGATTGGTGGACCCCTTTAAGGGGGTCGTTGAATCCATCTAACTAAATTTTAACATTAAAGACGAGGGTCTCTAAATTTTAACACTTCAAATGGACTAAGAGACCCCTTTGTCTCTAAATTTAACACTACGGATGGATTCAAATAAGGGGGTCTTTGAATCCATCTACAGTGTTAAACTTTAGACACAAAAGTGTTTTCATAATTTTAACACTGTAGATGGATTCAAAGACCCATTTATCTTTTAATTTTAACATTGAAGTTGGATTTAGAGACCCTTGTAGTGAAATGTAACACTTCAGTATCAAAATTTCAATTCATTTATGGAGTGACACAATTAAAAATTACTAACATAAATAACTAATTCATATACTTTTCGTACTTGTTATTTGGTCATATTTTTATTCTTGGACTATAATAGTCATTTACGTTAAACATTATTAATTTTTTCACTTATTATCTAGTCATATATCTTAATCCTAGACTAAATTAGTCATTTAAGTTAGTCGTTTTTAGTTTAGTCACTTATTATCTAGTCGTATATTTTATCCCTAGACTAAATTATTTGTTTAAGTTAGTCATTTCTAGTTCAGTCACTTAAAAATTGCTCAAATTTAGTAGTAATTCACTTGAAATAATTGTGGTGACTAACTTTTTTAGTCACCTAGTCACTAATTTCATCATTTTCTACTAGTGAATGAAATGTGGCATGTGTCATGAAATATGAATATCCCTTCCCCCCAACTTAAGGTGTTTTCATTTTTATTTCAAATGAGAAAGGGAATCTGAATACCGTGAGGGATTTTCCAAAATCACAATTTTAGTATTTAAGAAATTACATCATTAAAGATCAGAAAACAACATACCTTCACTTTACCTGAAAAGTAGACAAGTCTTGTATATCGACAAGAGTGTGGTTGATGTTGTTGGATCATGGAATATGAAGTAAAAGGATATGATTTGACTCTTATTTCTCTTGGTTGTGTGAATTGAGGATGAGATTGGAATCTCTATTGCTATGGTTGTTGAATTGAGTCATGTTGCAAACTGTTGAAATCATGTCGTCTTCATTCATTCCCACCCAATGGCATAATTCTTATCTATGTGAATAAATGTGTCTATGTCGAACATAGAAGAATTTTTTGGATTAATGACCATTAATGTATGCCATTAACCAACACGAGAATACTCACCATTGATGTCAATGAGATTCAAGATACCTAAGTACATCTAACTAGGTATGAATAGATGTGTCGAAGTCGAGTCACCTAGAAGATCTGACAAACAGAGGACATTGATGTATTCCCACTGCTTTTTGGCGAGAGAACTTGTAATTAAGGCATGCAAGCCTCAACGTACTTGAAATATCTCTAGCCTTGATCCCAAATGATGTGTCGAAGTCGATGGGTAAAAACTTGTTAGAAGGAAGGCCTTAATGAATCCTCCATCATCTAACGCAAGTGTACAATAATATTTCGAAGGACTATGGATGAAAAATTTGCATTGAAGTGAGATTTATTTGACAAAAAGGAAAATTAAAATGGTGTGACTCATCTTTTTAAGGGAACTGAATGACTTTATTTTTGGGAAAGATGAGTGAAAATGATGCAGGAAAGTATGACGATTGTGAAGGAAAATGAGTTTCTGGTAGTAGGGGGATGGACAATTATGGATCGACTGCAGGCTTGGAATGAGTAGTGTTTGTAAAATTGGTATTTTTTTTAGTAGAAATGGTGTAATGAATCTAATTTGGTATGAAATGATCATGCTATTCTGAAAGAAACTTGGTCTTCTCATGCATATAGTGATCTTTCATCGTGTCCTGGAACCTACAAAAATTTAGCACTTTTTCTGCAATAAAATGTAAGTCTATCGAGAGAGAGAGAGAGAGAGGTTATCAGTATCTCTTCATCTTGATATATACAAAAAAAACTCAGAAATAGTACTAATAAAACAAATTCAATAAATAAATTCAATAAAAATTAAACGCACTTTTACCTGCCAAGAAGTGGTACCTTGGACAACCTGTTAGTATTTTGTTGATAATGTCTTCATTTGATACCCAATTTTAGTGATTCAAAAACCAAGTTAAAGCAAATTCATATCACAAACATGATTTTAATGATTTAATGCTTTCTCCAAGTCCAACTGTTGTAAAATCCATTAAAAAAAAATGATAATTTTTTATTGTCTCGAATGTTGATGAAACCTATCTCATCGCGTAAATCTCACCGAGATATTTTCAACTATGTTTGAATCACCTCAAACGGACATTGTATGAAAAATTTATGCCCTTTTGAAGTTTTTATGAAATATTAAAAAAACATTGTGCATGAGTGCCACATAGCAGCACCAAGGAGTGCCACATGGATGCTGACATGGCATGTAGACATGGCGAGCTGACTATTCAAGGTGACACGGTGGACAATGGGACAATAACTGTGTAATATTGATCAATAATACATTGCCATGTGGACCAATCCAATGTTGCCACATGGTAGTGAAATTGTTTTCTAGTTAAGGATTGTCAAAATTGTAGAATAGTTAACAAATTTTAGTTTTTGCTGGAATTGAACTCATTATCTATCTTTTACAAATTCAAAGGCTTACCAACAAACCACAATTCGAACTCATGAAATAAAAGCCAAAAAACGTTAGTTAAAGTTAAAAAATATATATATATATTAATAATTCTACAAATTTGACTAATTTGACAACAATTTGACAAATGCCTACCAAAACAAAATTCAAGATTTTTAGGAGAAAATCAAGTGTCTAAGTGCACTTGTCAATCAATTTCATGCCACCAAAATATTTTGTTTTCAATTGAACTCATCCTCTTGCCAAAAATAATGGATATCGCAACCAATTTATTCTATAAAAATTGGGAAAACATTGAAGATACAATTTATAAATTTTTACTTGTATTTTTTTTATTTTTTTTGCAGATTGCTACAATATGTGTTACAAAAAAATTTGTGGGTCATTTTCTCACAAGATATCTGTTGGATTGAGCAAAAAAAAATTGTGAAGGTTCCTATGCTCCTAATTCTTCTTCACACTGAAAATCAGATTGATCCAATGCACAAATCTCGAGATATAATCAAAATTAGTGTAAATTTCATAAACGATTTTCTCACAAACTCTAGATCAGATTGGGCTGAAATTTTTTATGAAGGTTCCTATGGTCCTAATACTTATGCACACCGCAAATTAGAATGATACAATGCACGAATCTTGAGATATAATCGAAATGGTTGTAGGTGATGATCTTCATTTTCTCGAAAATCGTGAAGTGGATTGGGCTGCAATTTTCAGGGATTTTTCATCATAATATTATGTACTTCTTATAAAAAAAATCTGAGAACACAGTTTCTATTTTGTGAGATATATTTAGTTTAATTTCTACAATTATTACTTTTTTATCCTTTTTTTTTAATGAAAAAAAATTATTTTAGCAAATTTTGAGATAGATCCAATTGAAATTTGGAGATTAAATTTTAAGTATTTTTAGAATGAATAATGACATTAGATCTCCTATCTGATTTTAGATTTATGAGTTTTATTGCAAAATTTTATTTCAAGACTAACATATTCAATTTCCCTTTCTGATCTTTGAGATCGCACAAGGTGCAAGAAGAGAGCATACTCAGAAAGATTGAAGCTCTTTATTCAATTGGAATGTGAAATTTAAAAGGAAAAGCATATGGATTTTATCTCCAAATTCATATTGTGGCTCTCAAACTCTCTATATTCTCCTCTTTTCTCGAACTTTATTTTTCTTTCTTCATCCTCTTGTAGATTATTAGTGAGTTGGGTGGCTCTTACTACACCAACAATAAAATAAAATTGCAATTAAAATGAAAACATCACAAAACTTGATTTTATTCATTACCTAATCTACTTTACTGGAAATAGAAGAATCGATCAAGTGTAAGCATATTTCCAATGTAACCATGTGCGTAATAGGAGTAAAAATATATTCATGCTAAGGTTAGAAAAATATACATTAAAAATCATCAAAGTGTGAAAAACAATTGTGTATATAATGCAACTAAGAATTA
This sequence comes from Pinus albicaulis, assembly GCA_034641835.2. Taxonomy (NCBI): domain Eukaryota; kingdom Viridiplantae; phylum Streptophyta; class Pinopsida; order Pinales; family Pinaceae; genus Pinus; species Pinus albicaulis. The sequence goes on along the minus strand of CM076584.1, from coordinate 128,982,811 downwards.
AAGAAGGAATAACATTCTTCAACCTCTTAATTACCCATGAATTACTCCAACTCGCTGATTTTTCCTGTTGCACACACAGATCAGTACAATTTTTTTGATTTATCTTTTTTTAATTTAATATGCAAAATGATTTTAATATTATTTTAACTATGCATCTAAATATGAATGCAACTATAATGAATTTTTTAAACTTCAAAATAAACACCTATGTATAACTCCCTGGCAGTGGCGCTAAAAGGTTGGGTGATTTAATAGTTAGTTCAATCCCTGTCATTTAATTGTTAACCCGAGGTTTCGTAAACTGAGGAGGTATACCTGTACTATATGTAATAGGTGGTTATCCTTCAGATTATATTAATCTAATACAATTAAACTAATTACAAAACAAATTAAATCAATCTAATTCAAGTCAAACCAAATATAAAGAAATTGAAATCACACTTTCATAAATAAAACCACACTTGCATAAATAAAATCACACCACACTTGCATAATTGAAATCAATCCACTCTTACATAATTGAAATCACACCACGCTTTCATAAAGGAAATGTTGAATTGAAATCACACAACACTTGCATAAATGAAATGTTGAATTGAAATCACACTCACACCTGCTGAAAAGTAAATCACACTTTGTTGAAAGGAAAAACACACTTTTATAAAATAAAAACACACTTGCTGAAAAAAAATGAAATAACAAAATTATACTATGTTACCAATAAGTACAAATGTATTCAAACTGGGGTTTATGGGGGCCCTCCATTCCTCAGCGAGCACATCGAATAGCTACCACATCTTGGAGATCAAAGTGGAAGTATGTATTTCATAAAAGGACTACAAGATATTACAAGAATTATCTCTCCTCGCTTTACAAATCACAACTTGAATTGAACTTGGAACCTCCAGCTATCAACTAGCCACTAGCTACCTCCAATCTCTAACAACTAACAATTTACAACCAACCATTTACTACTTCAATTGAAAACTCTTTGTGCGAAAGGTGCACTCCTATTTATACAAAAATTGAAGATAGCTATATATCCTCAAATCTCTCTTAAATCCACATTTATCTCATGTGGTTACAACTAATCTCCTAAAAATATAAAATACAAATCCTCTCCAAATTATCTCATAGTTTTGATAAGAACACATATCAAAACATCCATGATTACTCTCCTTTGAATGTGCTTAGATTAATGATCCATAACTTCTTCAAATTTTCTACAAATCCTCATGAGTTGGAATTTGAAATTCGAATTTGTTGTTAGGATGCCAAGTAGGACCCTTCTAGATTCTCCAAGTGGGCCCACAATATCACAAAACTTATATCACTTTCATGTATATAAGAAAACATGTTAACTTTATAATATTTAATCACAAATTCACTTAAAATAATTAAAATAAATGACTTTGGAAAATATATGCTAAACGCATATGATCATGAAAATGGTTATTTAGTTTAGGGTTATGTATCTATGAAATTACAGAATGACGGTAAAATGATGGAAATGTGGGTAAAGGTGGATGAAATTTTGGAGACTCAACACTATCCTCCATCTTGATCTTCCGCAACTCAAAACTCTTACCATTAAATTTCTCAATCTCTATCTTTCCATTACTCACCATCTTCTTTCACCGCAAGAATCGATTCCGCGAATCTCCCATTGAACTGGGTCTACCACAGCCTTGAGAAAAACCCATCAGCAGCAAAGGTGTCCCCTTGTAGTCGAAACAACTATGATACCAAATGTAGTTTTTAACCCTATACATAAATTACCTGCAAAGGAATTCTTAAAACATAAAAATAAACAATAGCGAGAACATAAAAAATATACACAAAGATTTTCCCCTAGATCCTAAAACCGGTACTACCAGATTGATTTTTCATTATATTCCTTTCAAAGATAGAATACATATATATACATGTCGAAGCATTCATAAACCCCAATCCATTAACTCTATATTAGAACATAACCATAGTTCCTTTGACCGAATCTACAAAATACCATGGGCAGAAAACCATCATGGCCAAAACCATGTGTAAAACCCATGCACAAAAGCATAGGTAGGTCCGCCCATCTATTATAGGGTCCAAAAAAAATTCTTAGGGTGCTGCCCAGGACCACATGTATGGTGGCTATTTCCCCCCTGTTGCACCCAACACAATTAACAGGGTGGAATCCGCCCCCCTATGGCCCCCCCATGCGTGCGACTAGTCGTGGAAAGAATATAACACACACCCAAAAAAATCACATCCATGGGAATTAAAGGTAAAGATTTTAATGCAATTATTATTTCTTCTAGTAAGCATATTGAGTCTCAAAATGGTAAATAAATAATTGAGATTTTCCGTATCAAATTCATTACAAAACATACAAAATTTGATACCTTGTTTTATAGTGGATCCCAAGTTAATTACCTTATTTATGAAGCAATTTTCAAGAAACAAAACTTAGAAACAACACCTCATAATAAACCTTATCGTTTGGGTTGGGTATGTGAAAATGCCAAATTGCAAGTGACAAGAAAATGTAAAATTAAATTCGTCATCACTGCAAATTTTATAGATGAGATAAAGCTTAGTGTTGTACCACTTGACATATGTGAAATTGTTTTAGAGAGTCCATACTTGAATGATGAAAATCCATATTTTATCGTCATGATAATAAATATCATATTTTTAAAGATGGAGTTGTGTATATTTTTAGAGCACATCGCAAGAAGATGAATTTATCTCTTGTAAGTGTTGGTCAGATGAAAAGGCTTGTAAATGTTAGTAAGGATTTTGTATTTCTGATTAATAAAGCTAAAGATACTATTGAAATTGAAACTTTCCAAGGATGTGATTCAAAATTGAAGCATGATTTGTTTTAAGTCATTAGCACTTATGACAAGATGTTTCAAGAACCTGAAGGGTTTCCTCCTAAAAGAGGAATCCAACATGAGATTCAATTGCAGCAGGATGCACCACTTCCAAGCATTGGCATGTATAGGATGTCAGTTTTGGAGAATGAAGATACCAAGAAGAAAATTCAAGAGTTGCTTGACAAAGGGGTCATTAGGCCTAGCACATCTCCTTGTGGGTCTCCTATTTTCTTGGTTCCAAAGAAGGATGGTACGTGGTGCATGTGTGTAGGTTTTAGAGCTTTGAAAAAAATCACAGCAAAGAATCATTATCCTCTTCCTCGCATTGCTAATTTGCTAGATCAGCTAAAGGAATTTTTGTATTTCACTAAGTTAGATTTGAGAAGCGGTTATCATTAGATAAGGATTGTTGAAGGTGATATTTGGAAAAAATCTTTCAAGACAAAACAAGGTGTGTTTGAATGGTTAGTTATGTCGTTTAGGATTTGCAATGCACCTGGAACATTCATGAGAGATATGAATGATGTGTTGAGACCATTTCTTGATGATTTCCTCATAGTATACTTAGACGATATTCTGATTTTCAGTAAAACTGGTGAAGAGAATGTCAAGCATGTGAAACAAGTTTTAGATGTTTTTAAGAAAGAGAACTGTATTTGAATATGTCTAACTGTGAATTTGGAAAAACCTCTTTGGTTTATTTAGGTCATATTGTAGGAGGGTGTAAATTGAAGATTGGTCCTCAAAAGTTGAAGTTATTGTGAATTGGAATCAACCAAACAATGTAACAGAAGTGAGGAGCTTTTTGGGAGCCGCCCAATATTACAGAAAATTTATAGTAACTTCTTACTCATTGCAGCACCATTACATGCTTTGATAAGTATGAAACAGGTCTTTCAGTGGGGAGGCAAGCAACAAAAATCCTTCGATACATTGAAAGATAAAATCAGTACAACACAAGTTATAGTACTTCGTTGACAATGTTGGACCCGCCAACATTTAGGGGATATCCCCTATATGAAATCCCAATTAGACCTCACATTGTTTGGTGTAGTAGTCACATCCGGAAGTACGGCCTGGTTGCAGATGCGGTGGGTGTTAATGATATGCCTTGGCTTCCATAACGCATAGAGTGATGTATGGTGACTTTGGTGAGAGCAAGTTTGTGACCCTGCAGAGAGCCAAGTGTGATGCATGTAGTTTCCAACAAATGAATGGAAAATTAGTCAGCCCCTTAGAAACCTGTAATAGTACACAGCTTGAAAGAGACACGCGGGCATAAAGACATCACAAGCTAATATGCGAAATAGTTCACAATTTAACAGTGATGAAATAATACAATAGCACGCATTCAACAAGATTCGTACCAATGCAAACGAAACAATTCATAAGCATAAGCATAATTTAAATAACATACATTACAAATACAAAAATAATAGTCCTACTATATTCACAACATATGAATCAAAACGTGTCAGCTCTGAGATTTTATTAAAGTGAGAGTTCCAATGATGCATATACCATTGACGGACCACTAGCCCCAATAGTGGCAAATGAAGTCAAAATCACCTACTCCTCCAAATAAATATACTCCCTCTACGCTACGAAGAATTCAAGGCTCTCACAAAACTCCCAAGCTCCTAATCCTCAGCCTAAGCCTAGCCAAAAGCTTGGCTCCGAAAATCCATTTACATGAGTTATGAGGAGGTATTTATAACAAAATGGGGTGACTCTTCACATTCCCCTTTGTGACTCTTGGACTTCCCTCATTACTCTTGAACTTCTTTACAAATGATTATTCAATTACATTACATCATGACTCTTCACATTCCACAATTGACACTTATAATTTCACTTATAAATTATTTACAAAATAATATTACAATACACTCATACCCATATAAGACAAAATAGGGTAGAGACAACTTGACAACTTAACAGGACAAAACACTTTCATGCTTGAGTTTGGGGAAACTCTAGCTCGGCAACTTCCACTTGACGTCTTTTGGTCACGTATTGGTGCCAAGCTTGGTATTGTGCGATGACATCCCCAAATTGTTGGATAATGTCTGACTAGAAGTGGACTCTAGCCTCCATAGAATCCAGGTACAATGATTTGGACCCAGTTTGAACTTCCTTCTGGAGCAAGAGAAACATTTTTCTCACTTATACAGGGCCACATTGTAGTTATAGATGTTTTTTCTATTCAACTACAAACCTTACTTGGTGGAAATATGTCTAAGCTGCTCTAAGTGTTATTTGATCTCCTGCGTAACCTAGTTCCTCGGATTTCCTTCTGTGAGCGAGCCAACTGATGGGATCTTGTGTGTTCACCAAGAAATATAAACTATTGTATAATCATACATACGAGGCCTGAATGCTAGCAAAGAACTAGGCAAGATGCTTGTTGTTCGGGATCAACTTTCGAACTCTTGCTTTATCCAGCTCTGCATGTTGCTTGTTTTATTTCCCAAATCAAGCAGTGCCCCTTTGTATCGCATTTACCATTCATGTACGGTAGCAATGGAAGCTTTTACATTCCTAGGAGATTTGGAAAATTCTTTACATTTCTGATGCAATCCATGCAAGTGGAAAACTGCCTTATGTACAGTAACAAGATCCTCATATAGGTTCTACATGGTCTCTCCAAGTGTCGATACTTCACCAAGTATTGTTGCCCTCATCTCTTCCAGATGGACCTATGCAGAAGTTTCATTATGAGTTATTGCATGAATTTTTTCTTCCTCTTTCCTAACAACCGGTAAGTTATGTGCCAATTTCTTATTCTTGGCCATCAAATATTGAGTGTTTGACCTTGCTGCACCTATGAAGGCCAAGTTGGCTACGAAAATGGCATCGGGATTCTTCCTGGTGTTCGCCACTATCACATTTCTCTAATGAATACAGGTGATGTGAGGTCATCCGGAATTTTATTCTTACGCACTTGTACAACCTTCCTCTAAAGTTCATTGTACAAAATATTTTACGTGTCCACAACTGAATCATCATCAACGGGAACAACTTCCTCTTCCTCGCTCAGAGCTAAGTCTATTGTTGGAGGTGGTGGAGCCTGACTAGAGACCTGTTGTGCACTCGACATCAATTCATCATCTTGATTTTGTGGCTCTGGTTCCTCCTCCATGTCCACGATATCCATCAATTCTTAAATTTGTTGAGCAAGCTTCGTGTCATGCATTAGTCTGCTCTCCTCCTCTGTTGGTTTCCAGTTTTGTTCTTGCTCTTCAGCTTTCTTCTGCATTGATTCTCTTGCTATTGTGCTTCTCCTCTCTTCTTATTCCTTCTTCTTCTTCTCTTCTTGTTCTTGCTTCTGCTTTTATTCCTCCAATCTCCTATGCTCTTCTCTCTTCCTCTGTTCTGATCTCTACATCCTCTGCTTCCACTTTTCCTTTGCTGCTAAAGACGGTTTCATAATAGTGGGATCTGCTTTCATCTTGCAACTTTTTTCTCCCCCTAGAATGTATGAAACCTTTCTCTTTCCCTTATCTTGCATGGGGTTGCTCCCTTATTCTAGCACTTCTTCCGGCATATCTACTTTCAGTGAAGTCACCTGTGAAGTTCCTACAAAACTTACAGACTTGCGGTATTTGGAGGCATTATATCAATTCTTCCATGGATCCTCCTCTGGTCAATGAAATGTCTCGTTGATTCACTAGAAGTGAATTCTTGCACATTGGTATTTGTAAATACCACAGGGATCGTACAGGTTAAAGTCCAAAGTACCAAATGCAAACTTCTCTATCGCCTTTCCTTCGGTATTCGTGACTTTCATGTTCTTGATGTTGTATGATCCAATTTGCATAGGAAGAGTTAGTCATGGTGCTTTCTTCTTCCTGTGCAAAGCTTCTCACAACCTTGTGGAGAGACGATATGAAACTTCTTGCATAACAATATTATCAGTGGCATACCTTGGCAAAAGATGTGGTGACTTATAACCACCAAACACTCTAAGGAAGGTGTCATTCGGTAAGGAAAACCAATCTGCTATCTCTACTACTACCTCCATTTCTCCACGTGACATGCAAGGTGATTCTTCCTCAAAGATAATCATGTACAATGGAATGAGGAAGTGTTTAGTTAGCTTGTCCATGACTCCTCGATGGATGCAATCCGAGAGTATTCTACAGTGCATGTACACGGCAAGGTCTCGAGGTGTCCAAGTCCAGTCCATGCCAGGGAATGCATTATGTTCACATATTGCATCCAGTAAATATGAAAACATGTAGAATCTTGATTTCCCGCCCTTCGGAGGATTCTGAGCATTTACTACATGGGTTCTCAACTTTCGAGCCAATAAATCTAACCAGTTGAACAACTTCCCCTCTTTCACAACCTAGTTCGATAAGACTGCCCACCCTTCAGGAAAGGTATATATTCTCTATTGACCGTAGATTCTGCAATCTAAGATAACCAAGAGCTGATAGTCCCTCTTGAGAGACTTTGTCTTGTATGTATTGATGGGTTTCTGTCGAAACTTTGATGGCTCTTTCACCCAGCCTTTAACAATGTCCTTCATGCTCAGATAGCTATTGGTTGCATAGAAGTATGAATCCATGAGCATTTCTGACTCGGGAAAATGGTACATAAGACGGTAATCTTCAGCCAAAAAAATAACAAGCTTCTGTATGTTGGCACTGTTTAAAATAATGGTCTTCACATCAATATGTGAAACAATCCAGATGATGACATCTACACATGGGAAGGCTGAAAAATTCCTGTCGGTCCGCTAGATCTTCCTTGAATATATTTTCTGAAAAAACTTCTTTCACTTTCTGCCATGTTAGATCAGATTCCTTCTCCACAAACAATTGAGTTTCTGCATACACTGGAAATTTTATGGGTGTTTTCTCAACAACTTCCCCATTACTGATTTCTATGGTATCGTTTGATGCATCTCTCTTGGGTGCCATGGTAACAATGACTGCTGAAGAGAAGTTCTCAACAACTATGGAACCTACGGAAGGGAAAAGTTACTCATGGCAAGAAAACATTAGCTTTTGAAAATCAACTTTCAAGGAAAGATCAAGCAACAAACACACATACTGATGATTCATATTACGCAATTTTTATGATAAAGTGAGGGAGATTGGCTAAGGAAATTGTGCATTGCATAGTCTCAGCGGCCAAGGATGCAACCTGAGGCTTGATAATGCGCAATGTGAATTTCATCCTGGGTAGTGACAGTGAGATAATGATCATTTCCCAACCGCAGTGGCCAAGGTGGAAGATTGAACCTTGGAACTGTGCAATGCGCAGTTAGGCTAGCTTGTACTGCACAGTTAGGCCAACCTGTACTGCGCATTGTGTAGGCTCAAAGGCCAAGCTCTCGGATTGAGCCTCAGACTTGTGCAATGCCCAGTTGGGCAAGGTAGTGCATGTCCAAGTGAACTGCAAATCTGCCCGATGAGGGTTTGGGAAACAAACAAGCTAAAGTGAAAATATGACTAAGTATGGATGGATCCATGTTAATCAAGTTCATAAACTCAACACATGGAAGGAAAATCAAATATGTGATGAGATCTGCTGAAATGGAAATCACCGATGTGCAAAAAAAAAAAAAATTATGCGACACTTATGAAAGGCGGACGAAAAACTGAATGAACACTTCTACAAGCTAATATAAGTTAAAAATCCAGCAACCATGAAGAGAAAAAATCAAAACAATAATAAAAAATAGTGAAACGACAAAAAGCAATATAAAACATGGAAAAAGATGACAAAAGCAAAAATCAGTCGGAAAAGCGAGGTAAACTCCACTGAAGGATCCTTGATCTCCTTGGGAATGCTAGAGCTCCAACATTGAATGTACAAATAAGCTCTATAGGCGTCAATTAAATAGATTTGAGTGAATTAGGGTTTATGATGTGCATGCCTAAAATCAAGGAAAAAGTGACACTTGGCAGAAATTTCTATAAATAGCAATTGTGCCACCTTCAAGAAACTAATAATGAATCCCTATTTTCTAGGGATGCTTTTTCACTTTTTGATTTTTTCTTTTTTTTTCTTTTTTGGGGAAATTTCCATGCATACTACCAAGGAGTATTGTGCAATTATGGGGAATTTGGAAATTTCCCTGCTCAATGCATTGCACAGTTTCTGAGCTCAAGGAATGGATTACGCAGTTTTTGAGCTTAGTGTTGGGCTACCATCCATGACTACGCAATTCTCAAGCTCAAGGTTGAGCTGCCATTTTGGATTGTGCAGTTTCCATCATCAAGGTTGGATTTCCCTCATGGATTGAGTAGTTTCCATCATCAAGGTTGGCTTGCCCTCATGGATTGGATAATTTCTAGAGGCAGGCCCAGAACTAATGTAATGATCCTGACCTTTAACTTCATGGATGCATAAATAATTGCACATAAAAGACCTTGTGACCAAGTAACTTAAACACATGAAAAGAAGCGGAAATCGAAAGAAAACATGATATCAAGACACAAGATGATTTGATTACGGAGCTCACCCAGTGTGGGTTACGTCTCCAGGCCCTGCTCAATGTGGGGAGGCCTCTTTCATTAAATGGTAGCAGAAATAAATTACAAAAAATTACAAAATGACACCTTATAGCTCTACTTTCGGGGATGGCCTAAAAATTTAGACCTATGCTGGAGAAACGAGTTGCATGGTTGGAATATTGGTGAAAAAAATGTGAAAAATGATTATAAATTCGACCACTTTCTAACACTGGCACTTTTGGACCCCAAAGGAATATTCTCAGCATAAAAAGATACCCCTCTCAAGGTTCCAACATCCTATACTCACTCCTAGTTTCGCTGGCCAAATCTCCACCTCCGCTGGTCAGATGAGAAATTTGTTAAGGTTTAAATAATGGACGAGCGACGGACCTTCCAACAAAGGCCTAACGACTTGTTTTCTAGCGGCATTAAAATAAATCGTTGTCTATTGGGAGGTCCTGCGTTCCAAACCGTGAGCCTCCCGTTTTGGCCCCTCCATTAAATTTTTGGCGTGCGGGGATTTATTTGGTGATGGCATGGTTAGTTGTTATTTTGAATATAACATGGGGTCACCCGTTGGCAGGATGAACCATCCGGGGCGAGCGGGTTCGACCCCCAACGACTCCCATTTTTTTTGTAGTCGTTGTATGGTTGGGTGAGGCCTGGGTCTCCGGTGGCCTAACCCATATATGTTATATAGTTTTAAAATATCATTCGATTATGTTGGCTAGTGGGTTCAGTGGGTCCGTCGGTGGGTGGCCCTCCCACCAAAAAATATTATTTAACCATATGTCGTTGAGGGTGTGGTGGGGGTAGTCGCCCGCCACTCCATATATATATATATATATATTTATTTATTTATTTATTTATTTATTTATTTATTTATTTTTATTTATTTTTTTATTTTTTTTATTATAATAATAGTTAAATTTTGGTGGTGGTTTTTAAGGGTCACTAGAAAAATTAAAGGGGAGAAAAATATTCTCGTTCCAATGGCGGTATTTCGTGCACTGAGACTTTACCAAATTGTTGGGCCTCGTTAGTGACTGCCAATGGGCCTAGTTTGACCAAAACTTTTATTGGCCATAACTTTCACATACGAACTCGAATTAAGGGGTCATTCACACCATTGGAAATCTTGCAACGAGATCTTCGATTTGACCCTAGTTCTACTTCAATCCAATGACCTTTTTTTTTTAGTATTTTTAAGGCCACTTATATTTCTGGAGCCACCCAAATCATTCCTCCCTGCTAATGAGCTTTTGGGTCGCCAAAATCTTTATCAGTCAATTGGAAAGTGAGGGAATTGCTCCCTCGCTTTTTATTTTTCAATATGTCAGGCCTTACTTGGATGCATTCCCTTGAAACCAATACGAAGGTACTCCACGTCTCCCCATCATGAATTCTTAGTCTTCCTGTCAAGAATGATGTCCGCTAGTGGTTTTTCCAAGTATTTGGGTGCAAAGTCGTCCACTTTAGGAACCTGTCCAACCTCTTCATTGTCCATAATCAAAGGAGGCTCATAAAGCTTCAAGTTTTCAATGTTCACCAATGAGTACATCTTCATTTATGTTGGAAAATCGAGATGAAAATCATTGTCTCTAATCTTTTCTAATATGGTGAATGAGCCATATCAGATTGGTCTCAACTTCTTTCCTTCCCCTTTTGTCTTGTCTTTGCTAATGTGAATCCACACTCTGTCTCCAACCTGGAATTGGTGATCGACCCGGTGCTTGTCATGGCGAGCTTTGTATTAAGCTTTACTTCTCTCCAACTGCTTCTGCACTGCCTTGTGAATCATTCGAATTCGCTGAATGAACTTTCGTGCTTTGTTCCTGTCATATTTCCCATTAGAATATTCATCTCTCCCAAAGACCATGTCTAAGGGATCCTTTGGAAAATTTCCAAAGCATGTCTCAAATGGTGAACTCTGAGTGGATGAATGCACTTCTCGGTTCTATGCATGTTGTACATAAGTAATTTTCTCGTCCCACAACTTGGGATGCTTTCCAGAATAGCCTCGGTGTAAATGTATCATTGTGTGGTTGAAAACCTATGTTTGTTTATCGGTCCGTGGATGAAATTTCATGCTCCTCTTCAGCTTGGTGTCCATAATTCTCCACAAACTCATCGAAAAATCTCCAAGAAAATGAGAATATCGATCAGACACAATGGATGTGGGCAACCCAAAGTGGACCCATACAAATTGGAAGAAGAGATGAACAGTTTGCTTTGTAGTGACCTGCTTTTTACAAGGAATTAATACACACATTTTGATAAATCGATCCACAACGACATAAAAATAGTCATGACCTCTCCTAGAAAAAGGAAAACCACAAACAAAATCCATTGACACACTTTCCCATGAACGACTTGGAACAGGGGGTGGTGTGTAGAGCCCCAATTTCCTATTAGAGGGCTTGCAAATTGAACACAACACACATCCCTTTACATATCGATTCACAATATTTTTCATGCGAGGCCAATAAAAAAACCTTTGTAAATGACAAAAAAAAATTCCTACACCAAAATGACTCGACAAAAGATAGGTATGTGCCTCTCTGATTACATGTATCCTTTCATTGGTGGGAATACAAAGTCTTCCAAGATGGTACAAAAATTTTCCAAGTGAAACTATTGTAGGAATCCCATCCATCGGAAATCACGTGCTTGTTGAAGCTTTGTTTGCGAATAGAGGTATTGCAAGGGCTGGTGATCTATGTGAATGATTATCTCCTTTCCAATCAAATAGTGCTTCCAATTCTTCATGCTTTGAACCAAGGCATACAACTCCTTGTCATATGTGGGATATTTCACAACAACTTGGGAGAATGTCTCTAAATGGTAGCTACATTCTTCCTTTGCTACATCTACACTACTCCCATCGTGTACCCACTGGCATCTATCTCAATATCAAAAGGCTGTTGGAGGTCAAGTAAGGCCAAAACCGGTGCGACAATGATCTTCTCTTTCACTGTATCAAAGGATTTTTTTTGCTTTCCTCCCCACTAAAATTCTTTCTTTACACTTTTCAATGCATGTAAGGGGGATACAATGGCGAAGAAGTTTGAAATTAACCTTATACAGTATTATATTGCACCCAAAAAGCTACGAAACTCTGTAACATTGGTGGGTTTAGGCCACTTTACAATCACCTCAATTTTAGAAGGATTTATCTTTAACTGTCCACCTCCAACAATGTGACCTAAAACCAAAGAGGTTTTACCAAATTCACACTTAGACATTTTGACATACAATTTTTCATTTTGCAAAACATCAAGCACCTTTTTAACATGACTCACATGATTTTCCCATGTCCTACTAAAAACAAGAATGTCATCAAGATACACAAGTACAAAATCATCAAGAAAAGGCTTGAAAATATCATTCATCACCCTCATGAATGTGGTTGGATCATTACATAAGCTGAATGGCATCACCATCCATTCAAACAACCCATGTTTTGTCTTGAATGCAGTCTTCCATACATCATGTTCTGCAATCCTGACCTGATGATAGCCATTGTGCAAGTCTAGTTTTGTGAATAGAAAACATTTTTCGATTGATATAACAAATCATCCATGTGAGGGAGAGGGTACCGATTCTTCAACGTTATTTTGTTAAGTGCTCTGTAGTCCACGCACATCATCCATGTGCCATCCTTATTTGGCACCAATAGAATAGGCGAACCGCATGGAGAATAACTTGGCCTTATGACCCCTTGATTCTCTTGCACCTGCTTCTTTATCTGCTTTGTCTCAATGGATGACAACCTATACATGCCAATGTTGGGTAAACGAGCATCTTGCTGCAAGTGAATCTCATGTTGGATCTCACACTTTGGAGGTAGCCCACTTGGTTCCTAAAAAATCCCATTATAGTTAGAAACAATTTCATACAATTTATTTTTATGAGTGGGATCACAACCTTCGAAAGCTTTAGATGTCTCTGCATAATTTTCTCTCACAACCATGAGCATGCACCCTTTGCTGTAATTGATCAATCTCTTCATCTGACCTACACGTACAATACTAGCACTGATTTTGGCACAATGAGCTCTAACAATGTATTCCACCTCATCTTTCGTGAGATGATACTTGTCTTCATGGTGAAAGAAAATTGTTTTCCTTTCATACAAGTATGGACTCCCCAATACAATACAACATATATCTAAGGGTACAACATCAATATCAACCTCATCTACTTGTTTGGATGGAATCACAAATATAGCTCTACACTTCTTGGTTACATGTAATTTGGCTTTATCACGCACCCAACCAAGAGGGTAGGGTTTCAGATGAGGCTTGGTCTCTAACCCTAAATTCTTAAACAAGGATTATGAAATAAAATTTTCTTGGGAGCCCGGATCAAATAATTTTTCCACTTTAGCATGTTTCATTACAACTCTAATGTGGAAAAATTATGTCCTCTTTTGTTCATTAACAAGATTCTCATTTGAAGAACTTGTAATTGCATGTAATTCGAAATTTTCATTAGCATGAAGAGAAAGAGTACCTTATATGCCCACTATTGTGATTTGTGTCTCGTCATTGGAATCGGATCCAAGGTCTTTTTGTACAGTTTCCATTGTCTTTTTCTTGCTCTTCCCACCAAATATCTTTGGTTTCAACTCTAGATACAACTTCCAAAAGTGTTCATCATCATATCCTTCCTTTCAGTAATGTGTGCAAGATGGCTTTGCTCCTTCCTCCTCCTTGGTTTGAGCTGCCTTCTTGTCCTTTCCCTTACCTATTCCTTTGAAATTGTCATTATGAGGTTTGAAAGAAGGTTTCTTTGGTTGGTCTTCTTTTTCATTCTTGCCCCTGCTTTTAAGGTGAATGGCCTTCACACTGGCCGCATCAATAGTAGTAGGCTCAAATAACAATAAAGAATGTCTGATGTAACTATGTAAAGCACCAATATACTTTGTTACAGTTTCTGGTGAATCAAGTGAAATACCCAAATTCAAAGCTTGTTTTCTAAACTCTTATGTGAATATTTGTAAATTTTGACCCTTTCCTTGTCTCAAATATTTTTATTCTATTAAATCCTTTTGTCGATAACCCAAAGGATAAAACTGATCTTTTAATTCAGAAACAAAATTGGACCAAGAAGAAAGGATATTGCCCAATTTTTTGTTGCCTTTCTGCAACTTGTTCTCCCACCAAATGAGAGCAGTGCCACTCAACCAAAGAGATGTTAATTGGATCTTGGCCTCGTCCTCCTCGATCTATTGAATCCGGCAATAAAACTTGATCTGTCTAAGGCAATTATTTAATTTTTTGCATTACATTCTCCATTATATGTGGCAAATCAAACTTTACATATAGATTAAAAAATGGCTTCTTAGATGTATTTTTATGGTGCCTGTTAGAATGATGAGAAGAGGAAGAGGAAGAACTATCACTGGTGGATGGAGAGGGAGTAGGCTCTTATCCTCCACCTCCATGGTGTACCTAAGCATGATCATTGGGATATTTCTTCTCATGCTTAATTGTCTTCTCATATTCTGCAAACGACTTGTCAACTTTCTCTGCCATGCTGCAAAAGATCTTGCAATTATTTCGCTCTTCTTCCGCTCGTGCATCCTCATCTGCCATGTTTTGTCTTCGTGTTACACGCCCCACTTTGGGCTCAAAGGACTTGAGTTTTCCTTCTCCTCTTTGGAGCTTTCTCTTGGTTAGCATTTACTCATGCAAATCGCATCAAGAAGACCTGCTCTGATACCAAACTTGATCCAAATATTTTCTTCATGGATGCATATATAATTGCATATAAAAGAACATGTAACCAAGTAACTTAAACACATGAAAAGAAGAGTAAATCAAAATCAAACATGAGATCAAGACACAAGATGATTTGATTATGGAGTTCACTGAGTGCGGGATACGTATCTAGGCCATGCTCAATGTAGCGGGGCCTCTTTTATTAAATGGTAGAAAAAATAAACTATAATCAATTACAAAAATGACACCTTATACCTCCACTTCTGAGGTTGGCCTAAAAATGTATACCTCTATTGGAGAAATGGGCTACACAGTTGGAATCCTGTTGAAAACTCATGAAAAATGGCTATAAATTTGACCCATTTCTAACATTGGAACTTCTAAAGCTCAAAGGAATCTTATCAACATCAAAAAGATACCCCTCTCAGGGTTCTACCCTCCTAGACCCGCTCCTGGTTCTGCTGGCCAAACCTCTGCCTCCATTGGTCGAATGAGAAAATGTTTAAGGTTTAAATAATGGATGGGTGGCAGAACTTCCAACAAAGGCCTAATGGTATTAAAATAAATCATTTTCGGTTCGTAGGTCCCGGGTTCCAAACCGCAGGCCTCATGTTTTGGCTACAACGTGTTATTTTCTGCAGTGGGGATTTGTTTGGTAATGGAACAGTTGGTTTTTTTTTTTTAATATGACGTGGGGTCGCCCATTGGCGTGCCCCTGCTAACTCCCTTTTTTTTGTAGTTATTGTATGGTTGGGCGGGGCTCGTGTCTCCGGTGGCCCGACCCATATATGTTATATAGTTTGAAAATATCATTTCGTTGTGTTGACTAGTGGGTTGGGTAGGTCCGTCAGTGGGGGGCCTGCCAACCACTTAATATTATTTAACCATATGCCATTGAGGGGTGGCAGGAGTGGTGTCATGCCACCCCTTCTATATATATATATATATATATATATATATATATATATATATATATATATATATATATATATGTGAAGATGTGAGTCCGCCACCCTTTATATACGGGGAGTGGTAGTCCGCCACCCTTTATATATATATATATATATATATATATATATATATATATATATATATATATATATATATATATATATATATAAATATATCACTGGAAAAATTAAAGAGGCAACAAATTCTCTCATTCTAGTGGTTGGATTCTTTGCACCGAGACTTTTCCAAATTGTTGCCTCATTAGTGACTGTCATTGGGCCTTGCCTCGTTAGTGACTGTCTTTGGGCCTAATTTGACCAAAACTTTGACTAGCCATAACTTTCACATACAAATTCGGATTGAGGTATCGTTCACGCCGTTAGAAATATTTCAACGAGATGTTTTATCATACCCTAGTTCCACTTAAATATAATGACCTTTATTTTTCAGTTTTTCAAGGCCACTTATATTTGTGGAGCCACCCGGATCATGTAATGCCAAGTCAGAAAGTTAGCTTGTGACTTTAAAGATCAGATAAGTATGAAAACAAGCAATCACG
Source organism: Pinus albicaulis (assembly GCA_034641835.2). Lineage (NCBI taxonomy): Eukaryota > Viridiplantae > Streptophyta > Pinopsida > Pinales > Pinaceae > Pinus > Pinus albicaulis. Next base: position 128,966,238 of record CM076584.1, on the reverse strand, counting down.
AGCACATATGAAAAGAATAAGTCTTGATAAAATCATGAATACTTGACGACATTACAAGATAAGATCCTGTGGATAGAAAGGAAGGCTCCAAAATCAAAGCATAGGCAAAATTTTGGAGGGTGGTTGTAGCAAATACAACACACTTCTAGATATTAAGCAACCATTTGAGATTCAAACCAATGCAAGTGATTATTCTGTCGGAGCAGTTTTGATGCAACATGGTAATATTATTTTTTATCATTTTGAAACATTTACCAATGCAGTAACTAATTATCCAACTTATGATAAAGAGTACAAAGCATGAAGAAACGGAAACATTATTTGATGGGTAAAGAAACGAATTATTCATACTGACCATCAACCTTTGCAATATTTACAATCACAAACCAAGCTACTACAAGCTAGACATCTCAGATGGATGGGATTCCGACATTAATTTCATTTGGTAATCAGGTATAAGAAAGGTATATACAACAAAGTTGTTAATATGTTATCAAGGCCTATTGTTAATGCATTTTTCATTCTTAAGCATAACTCAATCATGCATGAAAGTTATATTGAATAGTATGCTCAAGATGACGATTTTAAAGATGTTTATGAAACTTTGATTCAAGAAAATCATGTTGAAGAGTTGGATTACAATGTTCATAACAAATTTTTGTATCATTTTGGCAAGTTATGTGTTCCACGAGGTGAAAGAGTCAATGTCATAATGGAAGCTCATACCTCTCTTATTGTTGGTCACTTTGGTGTAGGAAAAATAATTGCACAAATTCATAGGTATTGTTATAGGCCTCGCATGAACGAAAGTGTTTCAAGATATGTAAGAGGATGTTCCATGTGTGCTACTAGCAAGCCTAACAATAGGAAATTGGGTTTAAACACTCCACTTTCTATTCCTTCTCATCCTTGGGAAAGTATTTCTATGGATTTCGTAGGGGGGCAACCAATGTCTAGAAAAGGTCATGATTATCTATATTTTGTTGTGGATCATTTCAACACAATGTGTGTGTTGATGCCATGTAAGAAACAGGTTACATTTGAAAAAACTGCAAATATTTTCTTCAAAATTGTATGGGTTCACTTTGGGTTGCCCACTTCTATTATTTTTAATCAAGATTCTCGATTTTTCGAGAAGTTTGGGTCAATTTTATGGGAACTCATGGACACCAAGTTGAAGAAGAGAAAATCATTTCATCCACAAATTGATGGACATAATGTTAAGATTTTGGGATAGCATCAGATGTGATCTAGCACCCAAATTTTGTTGATGAGTTGGAGTACATGAGATCTCCAAGACCCAGAAAGCATTTGGAAGACTTCCATCAAGTTTAAGAGATATTCAAATAGTTGATATTTTTAATTAAGGACCCTATGTCTAACTTAGGAAAATTAAAAGACTAAAGTGAATTATATTAAACATGTGATGAGAATGACTTAAGTGACATGGATCAAGCAGCTTATAATCTTAGTCGTTGCTTAAATATTAGATCACAACCGTTGGTTTCCCAACGACAAAATTATAAGAGAAGGGCTTGGGGTCAGTCGGAGAACACACACATTGACAGAGCACTGAAGCTAAGCTGAAATTATAGGGTGGTTTTCTAAGAATTTCAAGAAGCGTTTTTAGTGCAGTGAGGGGAATTATTGGCAAGGGGATGATCTGGTCCCAGGGAAAGAGTACAACAGCGGCAAAGAGGCAGCATATCGAGCAACGTAGAGGCAAGCCAGATCCACACAGTCCAGCAGAGGAAACACAGAGGTAGCAGGAGCCACACAGGGCTATCGTAGGCCCAATCAAGGCAGTGTAGGGGCAGCATAAGCCCTTCAGGGGTGATGCAGGCCCTTCCAGAGCAGTGCAAAGGCTGACACGGGCCATGAAGGTTGATGCAGATGGTTGACGAGCATCATTGGGGTTTCTGGTGGGCCAAAAAGGGCTCGACTTCTGTAAATCCCATTTAAGGGTGTGAATCAGCCATATTTTATGTCTCTGAGAGAAAGAGGTGTAGCTGCTGTGATTTTATCTGTAGGGAAAACGATGTCTGGTGCCCAGACATTGTTGTATTCAGAATTAGGTTAATAATATAACCCACCAGAGCTAGCTGCACCGATTTTCCCACATTGGGTTTTTTCGGGGACATTTGTCCAAAAAAATTGCGTGTCACTTTGTCATATGAGCGTGTTATTCAGTAAAGGATGTGTATGTGTATGCTGTTATTTTTGTTTACTTCACTGTTTTTTTATTATTCAGATTAATAACTTGTATGATTAATCAAGTAGTAGAAGTAAATCAATGTTTACCTGTAGGGCTTCTTAAGTTAAGAAATTCTCACATGGTATCAGAGCATTGCAGATCAAGCTGAATCTCCAGCAAAATCGGTTAAAGAAATTTCTGCAACAGAGATCCGAAGAGGGCAACGCAGCATCAGGAGGACGTAGTCCCAATAGAGGCTACGCAGGGGCTGACGCAGTCCTAGCTGGGTGACGCAGAGACAGCGCATTGCCTTCCATGCAAGGGATGTTTTGCAAGGCCTCCCGCTCTTGGCTTTGCCTCTGCAACCTTTGCATAAGATCCATTACCATAGAGACGACGGTGTTAGCGAGTCACGGTGTATGAGGGAAGGCAGCTAGCAGTGAGAGTGCTTTCGATGGTGTGCGTGGGTAAGATCGAGTGATAGTTTCATACGTGTTGGTTAGACCGCTTCATGTTTCACACACGATGCATGGGGGTAAGTGAGGGGGACGCAGGAGCATCCTGCATTGTGCTAATCCAGTCTACTCACGCAGACGCCGGCCGGAGGCACACATTCCAATTTTGAGTTGCTTTGCAGTGTTTCCATGGTCTGGAAGCATGACTTCAGATCTTCAGCAGTTGCTGGTGTTGTGGAGATTTTTTCGGTGCAGAATCATGCCTATCTAAGTTGAATAAAAGTGGGAGGAGAACAGCTGCTCAGCAGATTTTTGCCAAAGAAATATGACGATGAATCGTAGGGTGATCAAAGGGAGATGATTCGTAGGATTTGGCAGATTTTTGAGAGGGAAATCAATTGTCGAAGAGATCAGCTACTATAGAGGGTTTCTAATCACCTAGAAACCCAGATCCAATATTTTTGTTGACTGTTGCAGCAGAAAGAGGGAGAGGAGTATTTTTTCTGACATATTCGAGCAAAGATGGTGTCTCATGGACTTAGAGATCAGGACAGGTTGGACGACATGTCCAACTTCGTTATCTAGAGGGCCAAGATCCTGATAGTCCTGGATGAGTATGGCATTAAGGACAATGCAGAGAGAGTCCTAGTTGTACCAACTGATGCAGATCCTCTAAAGAAGTACATGGAGAATAAAGAGCGAGCAAAGTGTTTTATTATGGACGGAGTCAAAGACCATGGCGTGCCACAAATTGATGGGAATGACATGAAAAAAGAAATGTGGGTAGCCTTGGACGCGATGTATTAAGGAGGCTTATTCCAAATAAGAATGCTTCTGGCTAATCAGATGTGGTTATTCCAGATGTAGAAAGGTGAGGAAATAGATCCCTTCCTCTTCATACTTCAGATTATCCAGGATCAACTGATTGCCATGGGTACAAATCCGGCTGAGGGGCTCTTGGTGAGGACTAACCTGAATGCAGTCATCGAGGATTGGGAAACTTTTTTCCAAAGCATCTTGGGCAAGGAAGTGTTACCATCCTAGGCGGATATGTGGGAAATCCTCCGATAGGAGGAAATCAGAAGGATGACCAAGAGGCAAAGCAACAGCGAGATGGTCAAAGTAAAGAAAGAAGAGGAGGAGGATACGGCCCTTACATCGAAGGAAAGGATGCAACAAGGGAAAAAGAAACGTGATCTATCAATGATAAAAAAAAATCCGATGTGGTGAACTTGGAAACTTCGCCACCAATTTTACTCTAAGGAAGAAGTACAAGGAAGCTTCTAGTTCCAAGGTTGCGGCAACTAAGGGAGACAATGGGAGTGATGATGATGTATTCATGAGTGCTCATGAGTCATGGAAGTGGGGTGACATTGATCTGTAGAGAAGCTACAAATGGAGGTGGAAAGATCCTTGAGTAGCCCAACTCTTGGATCACATCCGTGCTACAAGAGCGTTAAGGCAATAGCAGGAATGACTGGAGAAGTGGGTTAAGAGGATCATTGATGAAGTAGAGGTAGAGGCTGGGACGTTTTTTAGGGAGCAGAGTAGTGCATAGGAAGCAACGCAAAAGGGGCTTGTGGGACTTCAATAGCGCAGAGGAGGCATGCTTACTCAATGCAGTGTTGTAGTAGTGTAGTGGCTTCACGAGGACAGTGCAGAGCAGCGGTCTAAGGAGCTTCAGTAACCAGATGCAACACGACTGAATTGTCTCTCATTGGGTAGGGGTCCTTCAGTTGCTTACTTCTCAATAGCTGAATTGCAGTGCAACAGTTGGCAGCATGATGCAAAAATTTGAGAGGGAGTTGCAATACAGATGCAGCAGTGACTATGGTAGAGTCATGGGAAGAAGTACTGAGAGAAGCAACAGCGCAGTGATGAAGGGCAGCAGGCCAAGCATCAACGCAGAGACCAATGCCAGAGACCAGAGAAGTACTTCGGGGTTGATGTATTTCCAAAGCACACTCCTCGCTAAGAGGGAGTGTTGATATTTTGTGAGAGCATCGAATGTGCTCTAGCTCCCAAATTTTTTGGAGGAGATGGAATACATGATATCTCCAAGACCCATAAACCATTTGGAATAATTCCATCAGGTTTAAGATATATTCAAATAATTAATCTTTTTAATTAAGGACCCTAAGTCTAACTTAGGAAAATTAAAAGATTAAAGTGAATTAAATTAAACATGTGATGAGAATGACTTAAGTGACATGGATCAAGCAACTTCTAATATTAGCTGTCAATTATAGATTAGATTACGGCTGTTGGTTTTCCAACAAGAAAAGCATAAGATAAGGGCTTGGGGTCATTTGGAGAACACACACATTGCCAGAACATTGAAGTTGAGCTGAAATTATAGGGAAAGGTTTGCTAAGAATTTCAAGATGTGTTTACAGTGTAGTGAGGGGTGTTATTGGCAAGGGGGTGATCTGATCCCATGCCAAGAGTACAACAGTGGTAGAGAGGCAGCATAGCGAGCAACGCAGAGGCAAGCCAGAGCCACACAATCCAACAGAGGACACGCAGAGGCAGCATAGAGGCAGCAGGAGCCACGCAGGGCTGACGCAGGCCCATTCAGGGTAACATAAGCCCTTCAGGGGTGACGTAGTCCCTTACAGAGCAGCGCAGAGGCTGAAACAGGCCAGAAAGGCTAACGTAGAGGGTTGAGGAGTAGCGTTGGGTTTTATGGTGGACCAGAACGAACTCGAGTTCTGTAATTCCCATTTGAGGGTGTGAATCAGCCATATTTCTATCTCCGAGAGAAAGAGGTATAGCTGTTGTGATTTTCTCTATAGGGAAAACCATGTCAGGTGCCCAGAAATTTTTTTATTCATAATCTGCTTAATAATAAAACCCTCCAAAGCTAGATGCACCGGTTTTCCCGCATTGGATTTTTCAGGGGACATTTGTCCGAAAATTTTGTGTGTCACTTTGTCATATGAGCGTGTTATTCAGTAAATGATTGGTATGTGTACGCTGATATTTGTGTTTGCTTAGTTTTTTTTATGAATATTTAGATTAATAACTTGTATGATTAATCAAGTAGGAGAAGTAAATCAATGTTTAGCAGTAGGGTTTCTTAGATTAATAAATTTTCACACAAATAGAAGTGGAAAACATAACAGTAGTGCATCTCCTTTGGGGATATTATGGTAAGCATCTTAAACTTTGGGATGAGAATTTGCATTACATCCAACATGCCTCCAATTGTGCCAAGCACTCATCTACGCAAATATCTCCATCTGAAGCTTGTTTGGACTATTTGCCAAACTATCCTTTGGATTTCATCTTTGGAAAATATATTGGAGCAGATGGACATAGTGATGTGGACAAAGCCAAGAATTTCATTGAAAAAATTAAGATATTGCATCAAAGAGTACAAGAGGAGCTTGAGAAAAGAAAAGCAAGTACAAATCAAGGCATGAAAAGCATCGAGTTGATCATGATTTCCAAGTGGGAGATAAATTTTGGTTGTATATCACCAAGGAAAGACTTCAAGGTGAAGGTAAAAATCTCAAGCCAATTATATATGGTCCTTTCAAAATCTTCGAGAAGATTGGTAACAATGCTTTCCAGTTAGATTTTCCACCTTACATGCAAATTTATTCTGTTGTGAATGTGGAAAACTTGATATTGTATGAGCCTCCTATGACTGATGATCATGAAGAGAATGTTCATATTCCATCTATTAAATATTTTTCTCCTGAATATTTAGAAGAATTGCAGAGAGATATTTTTCTTGACAAGAGAATCAGGATTTCACACAGAGGCAATGTGGAGTAGCTTCAAGTGGGGCTCGAAGGTACCGATCCAAGTAAATCAAGGTGGATCAAGATTGGGGAAGTGAGGGAGGTGTGCCCTCGCTTACCTGTTGAGTTAAAAAAATACTTTTGGTGGTCCAAAAGCTTTCAATGGGGAGGAAAATGATCTAGGGGATCAAAAATATGCTCAAATGAAAGTGATCAAAATCGCTCGAAACTAATGCAAAATCATATATCTCGTTGTTTTGATTCCAATGACGCTTGAATCGCCACAATCTGAAACTGTATGTGAAATTTATCGTGTTCTGAATTTTTTGGCAAACAACTAAAAAGTCAACTTGCAGGGTTGAGTGGGCAGGTCATACGATGACGTCAGTAGTTGACTGGGTGATATGATGTGTAGTGCAAGCCAATCTCATGTTGACAAATGGCATTTTCATATACATATTTGGTAAACTGTGATTGGTTTATGTTTTTTGGGTGCCCCAATAAAGAGGTGCCACGAGGCCCAATGCGAGGGCACGGCATGGCCCTCAGGTATTGTCCAAAAGATTGTTATGGAGACTAGTCGACACTGTTGGAATCGAACTCATGACCTCACAATTACAAATCTACCATCGAACCGTTATACCACAACTGTGTCACTTGTTATATAAAAGGTGTCATTTATATTTAAATTAATATGAGTTTGGCGTCGGCAAGGGTGGGGCACATGGCCCCAGCCTCAGTCATATTATTGCAACGTGCCCACAATGTGGGTCACATTAATACCATATAATTGATGGTATGGCAGAGGGCTCGGAGGCTAGGGCAAGCCCATGGCCGAGCCCTAAGACACATGGCACATAATGCGACCAGGGGTAGAGTGTCGGTAGGCGCATGGCCCAACCTCGGGCCACATGGCACACAATGCGACCAGGGCCGAAGTGTCGACAAGCGAGTGGCCCAACCCCTGGCCACATGGCACACATCGCACTAGCGCTAGAGTGTCGATGGTCATGTGACCTCTCACACGTGCCCCTGCCCACATGGACACCGTATGAAAAAGATCAGAGAGCTAAGAATCGGCTCCCAGGCCTTATTTGCGCAATTAATGATCCGAAAATTTTCACCGTTTGTGGCGAAATCAATGCTAATCCTAAGAAAATTTGTCACCTGGCAGACCTGCCAAAGTTGAGTTTCATTGCATGGTTAGCCATTTTTGTCATTTTGCAAGACATATAACAGAGAAATGTAGAAATAAGCCTAACTTGGTCATTTTTCAACCTTTTTGAGCCCAAGAAGAGCCTACAGAGGGGTTTTCGGGTGTTCTTGACACAGTGGCAACACTACTTTTGTGATTTGAGAAATGTAAACTAATTTAATTTCATATTTTAGAATATGATATAAAGGGACAGCATTTGAAGATGGACCCGAAGACGTAGCCCAGATGGGGTGAAATCCATCATCAAATTATTGTTTTGTGATGCTACATGTTGTCTATTTTCTCTATTTTAAATCTGCAAAAATTAACTAAAAATACTAATTTTGTGTGCTTTTACAATTTTGATCCATTTCCCACAAGACGTAAACTAGCTTGCAAACTTCTTCAAGAAACCTTCAAGTTTTTAATTTCAGATCATTTTGGTTCTCATAAAACATGTATAAAAATATGATAGAGAATTTTGAGATACTTCCTCATATTCTTCTTGAGGCATTTGTATACTTGAACAGTATGTATATCTCTCGAGTACAACCAACTATGAATCACCAAATACTTGAATATCTAATATGTTTATTTCAATCACATTTCAACATAGCAAAAGGTGCATTGAATTCCCCCCATACTAATAGTTTCAATGCCCAAGTTTTCCTTGAAAATGATAAAATGAGCATAATGGTATGAACTTCAAACATAATTATACAAAAATTAAATATATAAATTCAAAACATTAACTAATAGACATAAAGAATATTCCATTAAATATTTCCATAATCCATAGGAGTAGTGGGTGATAAGAAACTATATGTGAGATTTAGAAACCAACTTATTTATTATATTGTAATTTTAGAACCATTATGCCACTTTGACCCACCTAATATCAACCAACATGTGGGGAACAACTATAGGCTCAGATACACCATGTATTTTTACAGATGACTACCCCCAATCCCTCATTCAACTACCTTTGCTTGTGACTAATCCATGTTTCCTAACAATTCTCTGGGAGAAAAGATACCTCGCATACTTTTCCTCATCCATTAAGGAGAACCCCTTTTGTTTTAAATTGGAAGAAAAAACTATTGTTTCTTCATATGGTCTTCTAAATTGATAATTAATTCTAATTATTCAATTCCTTTTTACATATTATTTTTCGTCATTACGCAATTACACATAATACACCTACAATATGACATATATGACAATAGGATCATGAAGAGACAACTAAACTAAAAACACAAGAATTTACCCTAGGAAAACCCACATGGGGTAAAAACCCAACAAACTTTTCCTTAGAGAAATTCTTTAGTTCAACAAGAGATGCACCTAGATCTTCATACACAAGGTCAAATTGACCATCAAATAGACTTGGTATGACCTGGTCCAATTCCTTAGTATTTTCATAAGTGTTCCCAGCAATCTCTAACTGATCTAATCTACTAGGGCATAAATTCGATCTATTTCATTTTATCATAAATTATATCTTACATCATCTCAAAAATTTGGTTTTTTTCCTTTCCTTAGAAACTCATCCCTGCACCATCTCAAATATTTGATCTACTACTTCATCAGTAATGTGCCTCAGATAATCTTCTTCTCTAACTTAGATTTAGCTTCCTCTTTTTCCTTATATATAGGTTCCTGTTTTTCCTCATATTCATGTATGATTTTCTTTCTTGGAAAGGAGATCGAATGCCTCATATATATAGTAGAATGGCCAGCCGGATTGGTGCCTTTATGAGTAGGCCGACTTGACTAGGAGGAGGGTCGACTTGACTTCTTCGGAGCAAAAAATTAAAATTTTCTCTTTTAAAAATTTACATGAAGAACATGTCATATATTTTCTCTTTTGACAAGGTCAAGAAGAACATGCCTTATTTATCATTTCAAATACATCAAGAGTTAAAATATTAACTATGAAGGGTGACCATAGCTAAAAAAATTCAATAAAAACTTCATGCACATGATATGCTTGTCATCATGCATTTTTTTATCTTAAGAATTTTTAATTTATATTTTTCCACAAATTTAGTGCACCCATACAATTATGGGGCACTAAAGAACTTTTTTCTATAAAAAAACCTTACCCCATTGCCTTCACTCAAGACATTTTCTAAAGAAAACAATGTTGAAGTTCAACAAGAAATTTCAGCACCTACACTAGTGTGGGACCAGGAGGTCCAAGCAGCACCTACACTAGTGTGGGACCAAGAGGTCCAAGTAGCACCTACACTAGTGTGGGACCAGTAAGTCCAAGCAGCACCTACACTAGTGTGGGACCACAGGTCTTAGCAGCACCTACACTGCTGTGGGCTAAATTTGGTACATGTCTATTTTAGTTATCCCTTAATTAAGATGGATAATAAAATGTAATCTAATCTCAAAATATATTTTAATAGCTAACTAAGTGTGACAACTCAGTTAGCTCATGAATTTTGAGTTAAGGGTAATTGGTGAGGCATGCAGAGTAATTCTAGTTGTAACAGAGTTCGAAGTGTAATGGTGCATTAGTTAATGCAGGTTGTAATCAGTTTAACTCAGTTAAGTGAGTTAAACTCAATTGTGCTAGTTGTAATTGTTAGATACACTAGTGAAAGATAAAGTGAATTAAATATTAATTAATTCACAATCAATGATCTCACATGCAACTGAAGCTTTACTATTATTAGCTACATGTAGGTCAGTTCCAGTGGAGACCCAGTTGAGATCTAGGTGAAAGGGAAGTTCACTATCAGTTGTGGGATTATTGGGTTGCACCCATGCAACCAAACACCCATTGGAGTGACCATGATACTTGCGCATTTGAGGAAGGCAGAAATTCCTAAATAATAGGGATTGCATTCATCAGGAATTGCGTGAGCAAGGCAGGCTAAATACAGGCTGAGAATTGGCTAAGTGTTGGCCTGATTTTGTCTAAATCATTGTGAGACGATATGAAGATTGCAGGAGATTCTTGTGAGAAGAATTTAATTGTAATTGTTTCATGTATCCATGTTGAATATACAATAGAAGATAGTGGGGTTTTGAGCAGTAAGATTTCCCCGAGAAATTATCTGTGTTATGGTTTGATTGATTATTCTTTGCTTCATGTGATTGGTGATTGTGTTTTTAATTCTGCAATTGATTTGTAGAAGCGATTCAGTATTTAACTCTAGTACATTTTTAGATCGGATTGAATCCATGATATACATGCTTTTTGTGTAATTTATACATGGTATCAGAGCACACAAAATCACAATAGTGAAGGAGGAGTTGAGTTTGTGATTGGATAGAATTAGAATTTGCATAAAGACTTTCTTGGTGCTACAGTTGATTTAGGATCGAAATGGCTTTCAATGGCTTGAGGTTGGAGTATGCACTCGAGGGCAACTCAAACTATGTTTCTTGGAAGGACAGGATGGAGGCAGTACTTGAAGACAATGGCTTGAAGGAATTCATTGACAATGATGTTCCTAAACCCACTGTAACAGATGTTGCAAATCTTGATGCATGGTGAGGAGGATCCTATTGGAGAGAGTATGATACCACATTGTATCAAGCCTCCATGGGAAATCCACACCATATGCAATGTGGAAGGCTTTGACGTATCTATTTCAGAGCAGCAATGACCATAGGAAATTGGCACTGAAAGATAAACTCAGGAATATCAAGATGGAGAAAGGCGACTCCATGCCAAAATATTTAACAAATTTTTTCCAATGTCGGGATGAACTGGGGAGCATTGGAATAACTGTAGTTGATGATGATTTGGTGATTTTAACTCTCCTAAGACTTCCCAAGAGTTGGCACATTTATCAAGACTCTATCAATGGAAGGGAAAAGCTGCCAAATTGGGAATGACTGTGGTCGGATTTTGTGTAGGAGGAATTCAGACAGAACACCAGAGATGGATCTTCATCTAAGAATGAAGATGAAGAAGATTGTGATTTGGCTGCCAAGGCGAAGAAGGGTAAGGGGAAGAAATCCCATTACAAATCCGAGTCCAAATATGGCAAGAAGTGGGACATGTCCAGGGTGAAGTGTTTTCACTATCACGAGCATGGGCATTATGCTACTAACTGTCCACAAAAGAAGAAGAACAATAAGGCTGGAGGATCTGCAGCTGGTGAGGCTTCGGCCTCACAATTTGAGCTTGACTTCTTATTGATGACATGCATGGTGTCAATTGCATTGGGATCTGTAAGGCTAGACTTGTGGTGAAGGGGTTTGCACAAAAGAAAGGTATAGGCTTGGATGAATTTTTTTCTCTTGTTGTTAAAATGACTTCAATCATAACTATTTTAAGTCTAGTGGTAGTAGAATATTTTCATTTTGAGTAGTTATATGTAAAAACAACCTTTCTCCTTGGGGATTCAGAGGAATAAATATATATGTAGCAACCACAAGGGTATGAGGTAAAAGGGAAAGAGAAATTGGTGTGAAAATTGAAGAAGAGCTTGTATGGTTTAAAACAGGCTTTAATGCAGTGGTATCTAAAATTTGACAGGTTTATGTATTAACAGAGTTATACTAGATGTCACTCGAACCACTGTGTTTATCTAAAAAAATAAAAATTATGGTAATTATATTACATTTCTATTGTATGTAGATGACATGCTTGTTGCAGGGTCTAACATGCAAGAAATATATGTGCTCAAGGGAAAATTGGAAAGTTCATTTGCAATGAAGGATTTGGGTGTTTCAAAACAAATCCTTGGTATGAGAATAACTAGAGACAAGAAAAATTGCAAATTAACATTGTCTCAGAGTGAGTACATAGAAAACTTGTTGGAAATATTTAATATACAGAATGTAAAACTAGTTAGTACACCTTTGGCTATACATTTCAAACTAAGTAAGGAAATGTGTCCCAAGACTCAGGAAGAGATGGATTATGATTTCCATATGCATCTATCATTGGAAGCTTTATGTATGCAATGGTATGCACAAGGCTTGATATTACACATGCAGTGGGAGTAGCAAGGTATATGAACAATCTGGGAAAAGAGCATTGGATGGTAATGAAGTGGATGTTGAAGAATGTAACTAGGTTCAGTCTTCATTATCAATATATTTGTCAAGAGAATTTTTTATTATTATTAGATAACTTATTAAAGCATGGGTTTCATGCTTGGGTCATATTTAGATTAAGGTCCCAATTGTGGACTTCTAGGTTAGTCATTACATATTTAAATTGATCCAATTTGAGCTTTTAAATCATGTAATATTAGGTTGACCATTATTTGGTCAAAAGGCTCCTCCATCAAGTCATCTTCTTCAAGGTCATCATCCTTGGTCTCTTAAGAAAATCCTCTTCAAAGACAACCTTCAAGTCAGCCTCTCTGGTCTGAAAGGAGTGTATTAGTTCTGCTTTGCTGAGTGTCCTTTCAGTTAAATAAACATGTACAAATTGTCTCCATAAGTTTGCTTAAGGAATGAAAGTTTTAACCATGAAAATTAGATGAACTAGTGAAATTTAAGCATGTAAATAAGCGTTAAAAACATTGAACAACAGTGCATAACAAAGAAAAACATTCACACATAATTTTTACACAATATGCATGATGAAGAAGTTCACCCCTCCTGGGCTACATTTGCTGGTCCAGCTTCCAATGGCATGTTCCTCTTTGTCATTACGCTCAAAATTATAAATTACATATGTTTTCAGGCCTCTAATGGTTGTTTTCCCTGCACCAATGGCTCCAGAATGCTCAAATTAGTATAGGTAGACTCTTGTTTCACCAAAATTGGTCAAAAATTGACCTCCCAATGCATTTTCCCCAATGACAGCTAGAAAAGCTCCACTAAATGTGGAGAACGGGAAGTTAGTTGCAGTTAAATTTAATAAATCCCCTAAAAATAGGGGTGCGCTCCAAATAAAGTCAGACAGTTAAGTAAAACATTAAGTGTTAGTGACGGGGTGGTCACATACCGACCCCACCAAAACCTCCACACTAACGGTTTAAACTTCCGCCGAACAATCGGAACCGAAAGTGACGAGGTTCCGCTCCTTTAACCGTCGCATCAACTCTTTATCCCTGCATGTGAAAAACCATTGTATACACCCGCCTGAGGTTATGGTTATCACAACCGTTAACTGAAACTATTCTGCAACCCGTCATGTGACTAGAGTCATCACGAAGTTAACATTTTATGCTGCGGTTAGAGCGGAGGCTAGGGTTCTGGATACCAGGTTACATGACAAGGGGGGTTGTCCCTTCAGCGCTGGCCTCCCAAGCCCTCAATGCATAAACACTTAACGTTCAAATAATAGTGGTGCCATATAGGGGTAAGAAACACCCCGCAGGCGAACTAGCCAAGCCCCGCGTGCCCATGCCCGACGTTTCAAGTTCGATTCCTGTAGCCTCAACAAATTTTTAATAGACCATATTGAGGACACATGGCGGCTTGCAGGCTTGCCACATGCCACTCAACCATTGGCCCACCAATAATCTCATCAATGGCCCAAATTCCTCTGTACCATCAACATCCAATGGCCCATATTGAGCCACGTGGCACGATTCTATTGTCTGAATAAAAATGGAATATTCCAAGTATATACCTATTGAATATACCTACATGCTGACTGGGCATCCAATCATTAACATTTTTCTATTTGGGAAAATGAACAAAACGCGATATCTTCCTCATACAACATCGGTTTTTCGAACCGTTCGCGGTGCCGGAATCGAAACGACGAGACCTTTCCGGTCACTCAAGTTTGGACCTGTTTCGATCACTTTAATTTTTTAGCATAAGACATTATCTCCTGATCACACCTCCCCATTGGGAAGATTTTAGACCCCAAAAGACTTTAATCACATGTTTAGAAGATGAGGGAACAGCTCCCTCACCTTTTCCACTTCCATCCATCTTGCCTTACTTGGTTTGCTGCCCTTGAGCCCAGTCTGAAGATAATCGACACTTCCCCTTTTAGAAGTGTGTGTCCTCCTGTCAAGGATGGCATCCTCCTTGAGCTTGTCCAAAAATTCTGGCGAGAAATCTTCAATCAACGGAGGCTCATACAAACGTAAATTCCCCACATTGACAACGGAATACATTTGAATATATGAAGGCAAGTCAAGTTGAAATGCATTATTACCAATTTATTTAATAATCTTGAATGGACCATAATCATCAATCAACGGAGGCTCATACAAACGTAAATTCCCCACATTGACAACGGAATACATTTGAATATATGAAGGCAAGTCAAGTTGAAATGCATTATTACCAATTTATTTAATAATCTTGAATGGACCATAATGAATAGGATTGATATTTTTACCTTCTCCTTGCATCATTTCTTTTCTTATGTGCAACCATACTTTGTCTCCTTCTTGAAACTTGTGATCAAATCTATGTTTGTCATGCCTATCCTTGTACTTGCTTTGACTCTTCTCAAGTTGTTCTTGAACTTGTTGATGAACAATCTGAATTTTCTCAATGAACTTTCAAGCTTTTTCAATATCACTATGCCCATCAAAAGCAACATCCTTCTCAAATATGAAGTCTAATGGTGATTTCGGCAAATACCCAAAGCAGGCTTCAAAAGGTGAAGTATTTGTAGAAGAGTGCTTGGCCTAGATGTAAGCATGTTGAATGTAATGTAGTTGTTCATCCCACAACTTGGGATGTTTGCTGCAATATTCTCTCAATAGAATCACAACGGTTATGTTCACCACCTCGGTTTGGCCATCAGTTTGCGGATGAAAAGCAGTACTCTTTTTCAAATTTGTGTCCATCATCTTCCAAATATTGGACCAAAAATTCCCAACGAACCTGGAATCCCTGTCACTAATAATAGAAGTTGGCAAACCAAAATGAACCCATAAATGTTGAAAATAAAGTTCAGCAGTTTGTTCAACAGTAATGGTTTTCTTACATGGCATAAGTATACACATTTTACTGAATCTATCCACAACTACATAAAGATAATCATGTTGTTTTCTTGACATAGGTAGACCTCCAACAAAGGCCATGGAGACGCTCTCCCATGGCCTTGATGGTACCGGTAGTGGCATGTACAACCCAAGCTTCCTATTCCTAGGCTTGCTTGTTGCACACATAGAACATCCTCTTATAAAGCATGACACACTATCTATCATGCGAGGCCAATAATAATACCTCTATAGATGCGCCACTATTTTTCTTACCCCAAAGTGACCAACAATAAGAGATGAATGAGCCTCTCTCATGACACTAAGTCTCTCTCCTTGTGGTAAACACAGCTTTCCCAAATGAAACAACAAATTTTTATGCATGTGATAATCATTTTCCTCAACTTAATTCCCTTCACTCAAACTAGCATACACATATTTAAAATCAGCATCAAATGCATATTGTTCTATGTAATTCTCATGTATAATAGAATCATTTTTAAGCAAAGTAGAAGCACTTATAATTGGCCTTGAAAGAATATCAACAACTTTATTTAAAATACCTTTCTTGTACCTTATAACCAAGTGAAACTATTGAAGAAATCCCATCCACTTGAAATGTTGTGATTGCTACAATTTTGTTTGCGACTGCAAGTACTATAGTGGTTGGTGATCGGTATGAATAATCATCTCTTTACCCATCAAGTAGTGTTTCCACTTATTGATGCTTTGTACCAACGCATACATCTCTTTGTCATATGTTGGATAATTGATTACAGCACTGTTGAATGTTTCAGAATGAAAAGCGATAGGCTTACCATGTTGCAAAAGTATAGTGTCCATGGCATAATCACTAGCACCGGTCTGTATCTTGAATGGCTTTCTCAAATCCGGTAATGCAAGGACTGGAGTTGAACTGATCTTGTCTTTTAAAGCTTAAAAAGCTTTTTTCTTTTTGCCTCCCCATTGGAAGCCTTTCTTCACACTTGTCACTGCATGCGTAGGAGTTGCTATGGCAAAAAAGTTAGCAATAAACTTTCTCCAATACTAAGTTGCGCCTAAGAAACTTCTTACCTAGGTTACTGATTTGGAGTGTGCCAATTCACAATGGCTTCAAATTTAGAAGGATCAATTATCAGTGCACCTCCTCCTACAATGTATCCCAAATAAACCAGAGAATTCTTTCCAAATTCACACTTAGACATCTTAAGAAATAATTGCTCTTTCTTCAAAACATCAAGTACCCTTTTAACATGCAATACACGCTCTTTTCTTGTTTTTCTGAAAATGAGTATATCATCTAAATACACAATCACAAATTCATCAAGAAATGGACACAATACATTGTCCATAACACGCATTAAAGTCGCTGGTGCATTACACAAACCAAACGGAATAACCCACCACTCAAAGAGTCCTTGTTTGGTTTTGAATGCAACCTTCCATATGTCACTTTCTACAATTATTACTTGATGGTATCCACTTCTTAAATCTAACTTAGTGAAATAATTTTCTTCTTTCCGTTGATCTAAAAAATCATCTATCCTTGGGAGTGGGTATCGATTCTTTACCGTTATCTTGTTCAAAGCTCTGAAATCGACACACAAGTGCCAAGTCCCATCTTTCTTCGAAATCAAGACTATAGGTGAACCACATGGCGAAGTGCTTGGCTTTATGAGTCCCTTGTCCAACAAGTCCTTTATTTGCCTCTTTATTTCAGCATTCTCCATGATCGACATGCGATACATGTCGATGTTTGGAAGAGGACAATATTGTTGAAACTGAATCTCATGTTGAATCTCCCTTTTAGGAGGCAATCCTATTGGCTCCTGAAACATCTCATGATGTGCATCAACTGCATCATATAAATCTGATTTCAACTTAGGATCACAATCTTCAAATGAATCATGATTGACATCAGCTTTAGGCTTAATCATTAGAAGAAAAAAATTCTTACTTGAATTCACCATCCTTTTTATCTGTCCAGCATTTACCATTGCAATATTTGTCTTCTTGTGATGTGCTCTAACAATTTACTCCTTGCCATCTTTGAATAAATGGTATTTGTTCTCATGGAGATGGAAGATAGATTTCCTGTCATACAAGTAAGGACTGCCCAACACAACACCTATAATATCAAGCATAATCACATCTAATTCAACCGTGTCAACAAAATGTGCAATTATTGCATAGCGAATATGCACTTCTTTGAAACCTGTAAATTTGCATCCTTACAAATCCACCCAAGTGGACATGGTTTTGGATGTGGAATGGTCTCAAGTTTAAGTTTCTTGACCAAGTCTTCATAGATTAAATTCGCTTGTGAACCACTATCAAACAGTGTATCAATCTTGGTATGTTTGGATATGACCCTCACATCAAACAGTTCAATTCTCTCTTCTTCATTTGGAGCTTCTATGTGACAGTTTGAAGTACTAGTATTGGGTTTTGTTTCAATTTATTTCCCCTTCATTTTCTTCAATCCCATGGTTGTGATTTTAGTTTCATCATCTGAATCCTCTCTTAAGTCATGTTGAGTTGTAGCTACAATTTTCTTCTTCCCTTTGTTTTTGTTAAGCTTGGGTCTTTTTTCAGGATGTAATTTCCAACAATTTTTCTCTTCATGGCCATCTCTTGAACAATGTTTACAAAAAAATTTCTCTCCCTCTTTCTTGACAGATGCATTCTTTTTGCCTTTTCCTTTTGAGGTCTTCTCTTTGTTTTTCCCCTTAAAAGGTTTGTTTCTACCCAATTCAAAAGTATTTTTCCCTCTAGCTTCTAGGTGTGTGGCTTGAACACATACCTCATCTAGGCTTGTAGGATTAAACATGAGGATATTATATCTAAGGTAGATATGTAAGCCCCCTATGCACTTGAGAAAATTATCTTGACTCTGCAAATCTACCCCTAATAAGAGAGCTCTTCTCCTAAATTCTTGGGTGTAGTCTTGTACATTTTGTCCTTTCAATTGTCTAAAACTTTGCTAGTTCATTATGGATTTCTGCATGTGAGCTAATGGATAAAACTGTTTTTTTATTGCAGTAATGAAATCATTCCATGATAGAATAATCTTACCATGTTTTTTATCTCCTCCTTTGTCTTGGCTTCCCACCAAACAAGAGCTGCACCTTCCATCCTCAATGAAGCTAGCTAGATTTTGGTGTCATCATCACGAAGGTTTTGTATTCTCAAATAAACCTCCAATTTCCTAATCCAATTATCAAGCTTTTCTACATTGACTTCACCATTAAACATTGGCAATTGAAACTTAACATCAAGTTTTAGAAAAGGAATTTTACCAGTTTTATTTGACTTAGATGGCTAATGTACTGAAGATGAAGTAGAGGATGAAGAGGATGAAGATGAGGGTGATGATGGTGACTTTCCACTGCCTCCATTTCCTCCATTGCCCTTCTTTGATTTATCTTCATCATTGTGACTTCCTGATGATCCCTAACCTTCCTTTTGAACTTTGGATCCTTCTCCTTCTAGTCTTTCATTCCTTTCTTGATAAAGGACTCTCACCATTTCAGTCATGTCAAGGAATTCTTTCCTGAACACTCTTTCTTCCTCTGTGGGATCCATCTCTTCATGGGTTTCTTCTTCTCCTGGAGGCATGCTTGATGTTGCTTCTACTGCTCTTGGAGGTGAAATAGGTGGTTGAGAATGTGGCAATATTGCCCTCCTTTGTTGTGGCTCACTTTGAGAACCTCTTGCTTCCACCAATTTACCTTCTCCTCTCTTAATCTTGAGCCTAGTAAGCATGAAAACCCTTGCAAACAGTAAACAAATCCTTGCACATAAAAATACCAAAGATACATCTCTAGCTCTGATACCAACTTGATCTGAAAGGAGTGTATTAGTTCTATTGTGTTAAGTGTCCTTTCAGTTAAATAAACATGTACAAATTTTCTCCATAAGTTTACTTAAGGAATGAGAGTTTTAACCATGAAAATTAGATGAATTAGTGAAATTTAAGCATGTAAATAAGCCTTAAAAACACTGAACAACAGTGCATAATAGAGAAAAACATTCACACATAAGTTTTACACAATAGGCATGATGAAGCAGTTCACCCCTCCTGGGCTACATCTGCTGGTCCAGCTCCCAATGGCATGTTCCTCTTTGTCATTATGCTCAAAATTGTAAATTACATATGTTTTCATGCCTCTAATGGTTGTTTTCTCTGCACCAATGGCTCCAGAATGCTCAAATTAGTCTAGGTAGACTCTTGTTTCACCAAAATTGGTTGAAAATTGACCTCCCAATGCATTTTCCCCAATGACAACTAGAAAAGCTCCACTAAATGTGGAGAACAGGCAGTTAGTTGCAGTTAAAATTAATAAATCCCCTAAAAATAGGGGTGCGCTCTAAATAAAGTCAGATGGTAAAGTAAAACATTAAGTGTTAGTGGCAGGGTGGTCACATACCGACCCTGCCGTAACCTTCGTACTAACAGTTTAAACTTTCGTCGAACAGTCGGAATCGGAAGTGACGAGGTTTTGCTCCTTTAACCGTCGCATTAATTCTTTATCCCCGCATGTGAACAACCATTGTATACACTCGTTGGAGGTTACGGTTATCACAACCATTAATCGAAATTGTTCTACAACCCCTCATGTGACTGGAGTCATCGCAAATTTAACGTTTTATGATGTGGTTAGAGAGGAGGCTAGGGTTTTGGATGCCAAATTAAATTATAAGGGGGTTGGCCCTTTGGGGTTGGCCTCCCAAGCCCTCAACGCATAAACATTTAATGTTCAAATAATAGTGGCACCCTATAGGGGTAAGAAACACCCTGCAGGCGAACTGGTCAAGCCCTTCGCGCCCATGCCCGAGGTTCGGGTTCGATTCCTATAGCCTCAACAATTTTTTAATAGACCATCCTGAGGACAGGTGGTGGCCTACGGGCTTGCCACATGTCGCTCAACCATTGGCCCACTAAGAATCTCATCAACAGCACAAATTCCTCTGTACCATCAACACCCAACGGCCCAGATTGAGCCACGTGGCACGATTCTATTGGCTGAATAAAAATGGAATATTCCAAGTATATACCTATTGATTGTACCTGCATGCTAAATGGGCATCCAGTCACCAAAATTTTGATGTTTGGGAAAACGAACAGAACGCGATATCTTCCTCATATGACATCGATTTTTCGAACTGTTCACGGCTCTGAAATCGCAATGACAAGACCTTTACGATCGCTCAGGTTCGGACCTATTTCAAGCACTTTCATTTTTCAGCATAAGACATGATCTCCTGATCACTCTCTCAAACGATACAAGTTTCCCTCAAACTATCTTCAAGTTGGCTCAAACAGGGACACAACACTTCACACTGTCATGTCGGCTCAATAATTGTGGAAAACTACTATAAGTACCCAGCTTATATTTCGTATTGCATCTCATATTTTTGGATCTCTATGAAGTTTCATATCACAGGAATATGATACAATTCAAAGACCTTCAAGAACAGTTCAGACATGGTGTAGATCTTCGTCTTGATACTCGATGCTATGATGATGCAATTCTTATCTAGGATACTAAGTGCTATGATGAGGCTATCTCTGTCTATTATTACAGTTTCGGATATGGTGTTAATTTATTCCTTAACACTCGCTACTATGATGATGCTCGGTGTTATGATGTTATGATTCTCGGTGCAACTACTACAATGATGATCACATAAAAGACGGATTTTAGCGCTACTTCAGGAATAATATTTCAATGTATCGGTATTATTGCAGTAATAAGGATGAATTTTTGGTGCAAGAAAAGGAGATATCGGTGCTAACACGGTGAAGGGATGACTTAATGGAGGAAGTTTATAGTCTAAGCGTTTTGGTTGTCTCATCTTGAACCTATTGAAGGAAAAAATTTGACTGGGTTTTACCCAAAGAGTGGGGTTTTTCTTTGGCAGTGTGCCGACATCTTGTGTCCTCTTTGATTTTTTTGGCATTAGTCTTGATTATAAGAAAAGATAAAATGAAAGAACACATAATAATAACGAGAAACATCACAAGATAATGTCATAATAAGGGAAACTAATTAACTACCATTTCTCTAACATGGCATCAGATCTATGGTCATGATCCAAGGCAGTTTGAAGAAGGGAAATTATAGGCTAATGGAACTAATATTACAACAAGCATATTAAAGACACCTAGAAATCAAGTTTGGTGTAAATACCTAATTGCTGCTACGAGATACAATTACTTGTTGTTACTACCATATATAAATGATACAAGATATAATTCTAAGATCCTCACATTACACCAAAACAAAAGCTCGCATATCCCTCTGAAATAGGACTACTCTACAGATCTGATATCACAGTGCTCGGATTTAAATATCATACCAAGTGGTTCGATGACATTACAGTAAAAAGCATTTCAGTGATGAAGCTTAACCACAATACCATAGTTTTAATGTTTCAGTGTTACCTCAAGATCTCAGTGATATAACATGGATAAACTCTCGATACCTCCACAGAACCTCACAATAATTTCAGAAGTTAGAAATTATTGTGATATGGATAGGTGTCATCATAAAAAAATTTGGCTATAAACGCACAGTACAATGACCATAGAATTTCGGTGATATTCCTCAATGCAAAGGATTCAGTGTTACAGTCTAGACACTCGGTGATTATGACATCTCTATCACAATGCCAACACAAAATTCATAGTCTCGATACTTCCATAATACAATGAGATCAATTCGATGACCTTCAATGATGAAATTGTGTGATCAAGTTATCAAGCATACTCCTCAAACTATGCCATCACTGAAGGAATCTGAAGTATGTCCTATGAAGTTCACAATGCAAGGAACCAACTAGAAGAAACGGATCCTCAAAGATCTGAAGTACAAGAAATCAAGTAAGTATTATTACCGAGTTCAAAAAGTTGTAAAATCAAAGGTATGTATGTTCATAAATTTCTAGGTTTGAAATATATATCTAATAACTCTGCTTATAGCTAGTTTAGGATAAAATGTTGGAATGGCGCCAAGAAATTGCACCCCAAGGGGGCTTCTAATTTAATTTTCCCTTAATTAAATTGGAAGAGAAATTGTAATTTCATCTCATAAAAACTTGTAAGTGTTAAATGAGTTGGGAATACTTATTTAGCTCATAGAATTCGAGTTAGAGGTCAAACTGGAGGCATGTAGAGTTCTTCCTAGATTTTAGGGGGTCCAGTTACAATTATTTGTGATTTGTAATTAGTTGACTCAATTAATTGAGTTAAAATTAGTTTAAATAGTTCTAACTGAGAGATGAGCTAGTGATAGGTCCAATGAATTAAATTTGATTTAGTTCACAAGTAGTGATCAATCATTTAACTAATAATTCGCTATAAATAGTTGTTGCATGTAATTTCTAAGGAAGGCCCAATTGAGATTGAGGTTAAAGGGAAGATAACTATCAGTTCTACAATTAGAAATTTGTACATGTCATGCATGAGTTCATAAATATTCCTTGAAGGAATTGCGCAATCAATTCTTGGGAATTTCCTTATTAATATGGGCATGATTCCTCCAGGAATGCGTAAACAAGGCTAGTCAAACAGAGGTTGAGAATTGGTTAAGTATTGGACCGATTTTTCCTAGATCAGAGTGAGACAGACAAAAAAGTGCAGAGGTTTCTTAGTGAGGGAAATAACAATGGATTGTTTCATGATATTGACATTATGCAATATAAAAATAGTGGGTATTTGAGCATTTTCTTTCCTTGGATACATCTTGTGTTGTGTGATTAATAATTTATTTCTCTTACTTGTTATGTAATTGTGCGATCGAAATTGGTTTCCACAAATTTTTAGAAGGATTCAGTATTTTGTTTTAGTAAAATACAAGATCAAATTGAATCCCTTTGGATAATTTCTACATGGTATCGGAGCACCAGGAATCACAATAGAAGAGAAGAACCAGAGTTTGTTTTGAACATGTACATCGAATTTGCAGATTTATTCTTCAGGACCAACAACAGATCAAGATGTATTACAATGGTGTGAGACTCAAATATGCCCTTGAGTGAAATTATAAGTACATAGCATGGAAGGACAGGATGGAGGCAGTGCTATAGGACAACGGACTGAAGGCATTCATAGAGAGTGATATTCCTCATCCCGTAGCAGCGGATTCTTAACTTCTTGATGCATGGAAGAATAATGTAGTAAAGGTGAGAAGCATCTTGTTATGAGTTAGAGATCATATTGTCTCGAACCTCCATGGGAAGGCGAATCCATATTATGTGGAAGGCCTTAACAGATATGTTTCAAAATAGTAGTGACCAAAGGAAGCTGGCACTGAAAGACAAGCTCAAAAATATAAATATGGAAAAGGATGACACTATCCAAAAATACTTGACGAAGTGCACTCAATGTCGATAAGAGCTTGAAAGTGTTGGGGTAACAGTTTCCCATGATGATTTGGTGAGCCTAGAACTTCTAGGCCTTCCCAAGAGCTAGCATAACTACTAGGACTTTGTGAATGGGATGGAGAAGCTACCAGAGTGGGAGAAATTGTGGTCTGACTTGGTACAAGAAGAGATTCGGCGAAGCACCAGAGATGGATCCTCACCAAATAATGATGATGAGGAGAACTATTCCTTGGCTGGAAAGGAGAAGAAAGGGAAAGGGAAGGCGTCCCATTTGAAATCTGATTTCGGCAAGGCAGGAAATAAGCGAGACTTGTCAAAAGTAAAATGTTTCAATTGTCATGAGCATGGACATTATGCTACAAATTGTCTACACAAGAAGACCCAACAAGAAGGCCTCGGGAGGAGTAGTAGGTGAAGCACTTGCTTCACAGTTTGAGTTGGATTTCACTCTCATCGCATGCATGGTGTCATCGATGATGGGTTTTGTGTGGTACCTAGATAGTGGAGCTTCGTTCCATATGATCGACAACAAATACTTCTTCAATAGCTTGGAGGAGAAGGATCTCTAGATTCACATCGGGATGGGAGATGACAATAGGTATAACAATGTCAGTGTAGGTACAGTTACCTTTCAAAGGGATTTAGGTAACCCACTCACATTAAAATATGTCATGTATGTTCCTGGTTTAAAGAATAATTTGGCTTATGTTGCTATGTTTGAAGACCGTGGATATGATGCGATATTCAATGAAGGAAAGGTGTTCCTTCGTCAGAAAGAAGATTGGGGTTCGACTAAATAACCTCTACAAATTGGAAGTAGAATATTGTGTTGCCTTGAGCATGAAAGCAAAGAAGGTGGAGATCTGAGACATTGGTGAGTTACCTCACAGGAGATTGTGCCATCGACACCATGGTGCTTTGAAGATCATGCAACAGATTTCTACAGAACTTCCAAAGGGTGCACTTGCGCAGAGAGATACATGTAAAGGGTGAACATTGGAGAAGTATACCAAATCCACCTTTCACGATAAGGAAATCCGAGCAAAGGTGATCCTTGAGAGAGTTCACTCAAACATGTTTGGACTATTCTCGACATCTTCCCCAAAAAAACACTGATATTATGTGATTTTTGTAGATGATTTTTCACGAAAGTGTTGAATTTTCTTCATGCAGAAGAAAGATTAGACATTCTCCAAGTTTTGTGAGATCAAGGCGCTTGTCGAGAAAGATACAGGGAAAAAGGTGAAGGATCTAAGCAGCGAAAATGGTGGAGAATATGCCTCTAATGAATTCAAGAACTTATGTGCCTCAAAAGGAATTCGAAGAGAATTGATAACACCTCATAACCCATAGCAGAATGTGGTTGTAGAAAGGAAGAACATAACTATTGTGGGAGAAGCATGAGCTATGTTGCATGATCAAGGCCTACCATTGCATCTGTGGGTGGAAGCATGCAACACAACAGTATTTGTGCAGAAAATAAGTTCTGATCATATACTTGGGATGAGTACACCAGAGGAAGCTTTTTCAGGTAAGAGACTAGATGTGTCGCATTTTAAAATTTGTGGTTCATCAGTTTATTTCCACGTGACCAAAGATTTCAAGAAGAACATAGATCCAACAACAGAGTTGGGGATATTTGTGGAGTACAATGATACACCTCACAACTATTGGTTGTACTTGCTATCACATAGGATGAAAATGGTCAAAAGAGATGTGAAATTCGATGAAGAGAAGGCCGTGTGAATTTCCCTCAAGAGGGAGATTCAATTGCATGTCGTTGAGGAGCTCTTAGCTCCAAAAGAAGAACCTCAAGATGTGGAACATCCACAAGTAGAGGAACAGAGAGTGGAAGAACCCACTCATGTAGGGCCATCCACCATAGATGGAAGGAAGCACGCCAGAGAGGCTAACATATTGTTGCTAGATGTGAGAGAGAATGTGGGAGCACCCACATAACATTGTAGGTGGAGAAGGTCCCCATAGTGTTACATTGGATACATAGATGTTATGAGCGAGGGTGTAGAGATAGAACCATCCTCTTTCAAGGAAGCAGTGCAGCAGCCAGTTTAGGTTGATGTCGTGGTTGAGGAGTATGACTCTATTATCATAAATAGTTCATGGGAAGTTGTCCCAAGACCAATGGGGAAGTCAGTTGTAGGATCCAAGTGGGTCTAAAAGGTGAAGAAGGTAGCACATGGGAGTGTGGAGAAGCACAAGGCTATATTTTTGGCCAGAGGGTTCTATCAAGTGGAGGGGATAGATTATGATGATACTTTTGCACCAGTCGCAAGGTGCCCATCAATCAGATCCATCCTTTCACTCTTAACGCAGATGGCATGGCAGATACATCATATGGATGTAAAGACAACCTTCCTCGATGGGGTGATTGAGGAAGAGGTGTAAATTGAGTAGCCATAAGGTTTTGAGACCTTAGACAAGGAGTCACATGTGTGCAGACTCGAGAGAGAACTGTATGGGCTGAAGCAAGCACCTCGTGCTTGGTACACCAGGATCAATAATTATTTAACCAAGTTGGGCTTCACCAAGAGTGAAACAAATGCGAACCTTTATCAGATTGTGGTAGAAGGTAAGATTTTGATTATTGTACTTTATGTCAATGATCTGATACTGAGAGGTGATGAGCATCTCATCAAGTCTTGCAAAGAGGATCTTGCAAGAGAATTTGAGATGAAGGACATGGGATCTTGCACTATTTTTTGGGATTGTTAATATGGAAAAGATATGGGGAGATATTTGTATCTTAGGGCGCGTATGTCAACGATATCCTTAGGAAGTTCCACATGAAGGGCAACAAACCCATGGAAACTCCTCTAGCGGGAAACTGGAGGAAGGAGGATGTTACTTCAGGCAAAGTAGTGGATACTACTATTTACAAGAAGATTGTGGGTTCACTCATGTATTTGATGAACACATGACCATACATATGCTACACAGTTAACCAGCTTAATCAAGCTATGTTGAGATTTTTTGTATTTGGGGTAACATCGGTTGTGCTCTAGCTCCCAGATTTTGTGGAGGGACTAGAGTTCACTTGATCTACAAGACCCAGAAATTGATTTGGGTAATTTCATCTGGTTTAAGAGATATTAGATTAATTAATTATTTTAATGTGTTTCCTAAGTTAAAACTTGGGGAACTTAAATAATTAAAGTGAATTTAATTAAATATGTGATGAAATTATCTTAAGTCACATGGATCAAGTTTTCTTTTAATCTTAGCCATTGATTCAAGATCTGATCATGGTCGTTGGTTTCCCAACAAGAAATTTATAAAGGAAAGGCTTGGGGTCATTTGTAAAGACACATAGAGGCAGAGCACCGAAGCTAAGCTGAGATTCTAGGGCAAGTTTCCTAAGAATTCTCATAAGTGTTTCAGCTGCATAGAGGGGAATTTAGGCCAAGGGGATGATCTGATCCCCAGGGTCTAGAATCAGCAAGAAGCATAGATCAGCTCAGGGAGGAAGCACAGAGAAGTAGGAAAGCAGTAGTAGGAAGGGCAGCAACTGTGCTATGCAGGTGTTTCATAGTCCCTCAAGGACAACGTGATTTTCTACAAGAAACCCTCAGGGGTTACGCAGAGACCCTAAGGGGTAGCGTAAGGACTACATCACCCAGTCTGGGTTAACGCGACCCTTTCTAAAGCAGCGCTGAGGGTTAGAGGGGCTTCAGAGGCTGACGCAGAGGCTTCAAGGGCAACACTGGGTTTTCTAGGCCCTAATTTTGGCTGAGTTTTGTAAATCCTGTTTGAGGGTGTGGATCAGTCACTATTTTGGCCCTAGATCAACCAGTGAGTTGTAGATCTATTATTTCTCTGTCGTGTTTTCCAGATCTAGAACCTAGGCTTGTTGTATTCAAAAAATTGTTGATAATAAAACCCTCCAGCAGCCAGAAGATTGGTTTTCCCGCATTGGGTTTTTCCAGGGACTATTTGTCCATAAATAATTGTCACTTTGTCTATGTGTGCATGAAATTGTTCTAGATCTGAATTGGTGGAGATCTATTATGTGTTTTGCTTCGATTTTAACTTGTATATTATTCAATTAATAACTTATATAAGTAGGAGGAGCATAACCAGGTTAACAGTAAAAATTTCTGCATAAAGAGTAAAGATTCAGAAATTTCCACAAGCTATGGTTAAGCCTACCAATCTCTTTTGGAAGGTAGACAAGCATGTGTTGATATACCCTAGAGGCACCACAGAGTATGGGATATCGTACAAACATACAGAGGGAGTAAAGATTCAAGGCTTCACTGATCCAGATTGGGTAGGGATTCCATCTGATAGGAAGAGCACTTTAGGGGGTATCTTTAGCAAAGGATCAATAGTATTTTTCTGGTACAACAGGAAACAGAGATCGATTACACTTAGTTTAGCAGACAGAGAGTACATGGTGGTTAGTCAGGAAGCATGTGAGGCCATCTGGATGAGGAAGATACTTGTTGGTTTGTTTGGTCGACAGATGGATCCGATGGTGATATATTGTGGTAACTAGAGTTGCATCAAACTCTCGACCAATCCAGTTTTTCATCACAAGTCCAAGCATATTGATATTCGGTATCACCATCTCAGAGATTGTGTTCAGAGGTGGATTATGTCATTAGAGTACATTCCCACGGAGGAGCAGCACGCAGACATCTTGACGAAGGCACTGGTAACAAGCCAATTCGAGTTCCACGAGGACAGGAATGGGTAGCATATTATCCCTTTCTTGTTGGGAGGGAGTGTTGAAATGGCACCTCAAACGGGCTTCTGATTTGATTTTCCCTTAATTAAAGTGTAATTTCATCTCATAATAGCTTGTAATTGTTAATTGAGTCAGGAAGACTTAGTTAGCTTAGATAATTCGAGTTGGAGCTCAAACTGGAGGTATGTATAGTTCTTCCTAGATTTTAAGGGGTCTAGTTACATTTATTTGTGAGTTGTAATTAGTTAACTCAATTAATTGAGTTAAAATCAGTTTAACTAATTCTATCTGAGATATGAGCTAGTGATAGATCCAATGAATTAAATCGGATTTAATTCACAAATAGTGATCAATCAGTTAACCGATAATTCACTATAAAAAAAAAAAAATTGCATGTTAGTTCTAAGGAAGGCCCACTTGATATTCAGGTTAAAGGGAAGATAACTATCAATTGTATAACTAGAAAATTGTACAGGTGATGCATGAGGTCATCAGGATTCCTTTAAGGAATTGGGCAATCAACTCTTGGGAATTTCCTTATTAATAGGGACATCGTTCCTCCAAAAATGCGTAAGAAAGGCTCGTCAAACAGAGTCTTAGAATTGGTTAAGTATTGGACTAATTTTTCCTAGATCAGAGTGAGACAGTTAGCAGAGTGTAGAGTTTTATCAGTGAGGGAAATAACATTGTATTGTTTCATGATATTGACTTTATGCAATATACAGATAGCGAGGTTTTGAGTAGTTTCTTTCCCCATATTCATATTGTGTTGTGTGATTGATAATTTCTTTCTCTTACTTGTTATGTGATTTTGCGATCGAATTTGGTTTCCACAAATTTGTAGAAGGATTCAGTATTTTGTTTTAGTACATTACAATATCAAATTGAACCCCTTTGGATAATTTCTACATAAAATTTCGTGTTCCTTAGTTAGCATACATGTTAGAAACTTAATATCTATCCTCTAGGATTTACAAATAATCTAGGATGTCAAATGAATGTCCTATTTTAAAGTAATTGATCTTAGGCATCATAAGATCCCATTCTTCATGGTTATATAAAATATTTAACTTAAGAAAAATATATTATGCTTTTGGTATCATGGTCTTGCATGAAATTATTTTCTACAAGTACATAATACCATGAATTGATAAATTCTCAAGGAGTATGAAGGAAGGCATCACAAAGCTTTGAAGTTAAAAAGGTTTGTCTAAAAACTAAAGTATGTCTTAAATTATAAATATTTGTTATTGTCTTTGACAATTCCAATCTACTCTACTAACATTTATTGTGCTTAGCTAGCTTGAATCTTAAAATATTCTTGTTTGGGGTGATTCATCATGTGATTATTCTACCCACCTTATACATCTCTATTTGTCTGCATAAAAGGAACTGTAAAATGTCCTTTGGAAACCCTAACGCAAGGGTGTGTTGATAATATGCTAAACCTTAAACCTTCTTAGGGTTGTTAATGAAGAAATTACTATTTTGGTTAATATATTGATAATGTCGTGTTTGCGATTTTGATATGATCATGGAAGCTCTAACTCATTAGGGTTGACATGATGTTGTTTGAAATCAAGAACCTTTGAAGTCTTGATAGAATAAGGGTTTGATTTGACATGAACTGAAACCCTAGGTTTTGATTAGGTATACAAGAAAAATCCTTGTTTTGAAAAGTCTTAGGAATGAAATCCTAAGTATATATTTCTTGGATTGAGTACCCAGCTCAGTCTAGGTTGATGTATGTCAAATATATTAATTTTTTTTTAATCATGTGATATGCTTATACATGATGAAAATCTCCTAGATAAATGTGTTGACCAGATTCCTAATGGTCATAAGTTCTAGGGTTTGGAATCAAGCTCTAGTCAAAGTTTGAAATTCTACGATGATGTTTGAAAAGTCTAGGCTTTTACATATAATCCCTAGTAGTGGTTAAATTCTCTAGCATGTGTATCTATCTGAATCTATATAATGTTTGTTGAGAATTCATAGATGGAAAATCTAGGGTTTACATAAAACCCTAGTAGAAGATATTTATGATGTGTTTTGTTTTGACTGAAATCTAGGGTTTACACAAAACCCTAGTAATAATTATTCATGTTGAATTTGACTTCATTAAATTAAATATAGGGTTTACATAAAACTCTAGTAGATATTCTATCATATGGTTTCTGAAATTTATCTAATCTTCTATTATCTTGATTGAATTGCTAATATGATTTAGGGTTTGTATCAAACATGGCCTAGATGATTGAAGTGTTGAAGTATAGTCTCTTATTGATTATTAAAATGATAAATGCTTTCGCTACTATAAATTTTTAGTTATGACTAACTTCATACTTCTACATAATTGGTTGTATTGCCTAAGTTATGCAGGTACATCATATTGGTAAAGAAGTCTATAAGAGAAGTTTATATGATCAGCATGATGAGAAGAATGGAAGCCATAGAAATTCTCGAACATTGAAGAAATAAGTTAATCTCCCTACATTAAGATGGATCCCAGATAAAAGAACTCTCCCTAGTTAAGAGGGAGGGCACAATATAACTCTCCCTAGTTAAGAGGGAGGGAACAACATAAATCTCCCTACTTAAGAGGGAGGGCATAACATAAGTCTTGATTGGAGAATATATACTGGAAAAAATGTTGCTACATGTGAAGAAGGATAGGAATCTTCTCTCAAATATTCAACTGATATTCCTACTGAAATTAATTGAATGTAAACATAGAAACCCCAAAGGTTTGCTTTGATTATATTTTAAATTTTATTGTTGAATGGGGTTGTGATGGCGAGGCCACCCTTGGCCCCGGTTTACCTTGGTCCCAATCCTCAATGTGTGTGTAAATGTATCCAAATTTTCCATGTCCAATCAACTCACAATCCGGAAATCTCACACTTCCCTTCTTTCTATGCTGGCAAATTTAAATAAACAGGTCTGATCATTTTTAATATCTCAATTCAGAGAATTGAGATATTAATTCAACATTCCTCCATAGCTATAACCCGACAGTCCATTACATGTACATTTATTAGACCCCGTTCACATATTTCATATTTCATATTGCGCCAACTAACCATTACACGTAATATATCCATGTATATATTACGCGCCCTTCAATTATTAACGAAGTCCAACAATAATCGACATATCTTTATTAACTCGTAAACCTTAATACATATTTGATTGGGCCCCACACATAAAATCGTTGAATGCATACACCGTACCTTTAATTATACTTCATGCAGATCCTGCGAGCGATCACCGTTAGATATCGAGCCTCCAGATCAACGGTATGTATCAATATCGCTCGGTGTCCTGATACGAACTTTAACCGACCAATCAAATGCACACCCGTACCTCGTTTATCGTTCGCGCACCTCGTTTATCATTCGTGCATCTACAGCAAGCGACCATTGTCCGATGGCTCTTTCCCAGATCAACGGCATGTACGCATATCGCTCGGCATCCTGGTGCGAACGTTAACGTGCGATGGCGTGCTTTAAACGGTGGTTTTCCAATTTCGTTCAGGGACACGTGTCAGCAACTCTATGGAATCGCTCCCAACTCCTCAAATACCACTCACCGTATAAAGGTGGTGCGATGAAACCCACCTTTCAGCTCCAAACCACTGTCACTGTTCATCTGGTCATGGTTCCGCTTCTTCCTGCGCTCCAGGTTTCGCTCAGCTTCTGCTTCTAGGTTCTGCCCGTTCTATATAAAAAGGTTATTTTCATCTATTTAATCCGACGTAGAGTTCTGCCCATACATAACCTTTACGTCTATGTTTCACAGTGCTCACAGGCCTTGGACAATTAATCACTCTTCCATGATAACTTCAATCGATCTCGACAGACACCACTATCATTTATGCGTGGATTAAAGCCATGCCTCTGTTATGGCATACACTCACGACTCTATCGCTCCCCTGTCGACAGTGTCGACAATATTTACATCGATTCCGCTAACTGTATACAGAGTACCATTAATCCCATCACAGGGTTCTTAATTATCACGGATTTCAATTATCCTCCATCAGGATGCATGCATATGTTCACACAGAACTTATTCAAGCAAGCAGATATACATTCACACATGAATTAAATCCACAAGGCACAAATATACTAAAACATTTCTTATTTACACAATGGATTGAATTACAACCACTAGCTGGCCAGATCTTCAATCTGATGGCCTTCTTCCCCTATGCATCTCTCTGCAGGTACAGGAAGGTCTAGGTGCAGGCTCGTGCAGGTCTGTGCAGGTCTCCCTCGACTCTGTCACAGAGGTTTATTTTTATACAATTACAATGAATCACTTCAATTTCCTTGATGACTCACAAACCCTTCAATTCCTACAGTTACAATTTAAACTAACGCTATGACAGACTGAAATGGACTATCGCTTCCTATGCCCACTAATCATTCGGGCAGTTACATTTCTCCCTCTAATTGACTAAAATTATTCAACCATGGATATTTACATAGGGAAACAAAACATGAGACCCCCCTTATGTTTAAAAAAGTGTCTTGGGCCTAATGCCCCTGCATCAGGTTGTCTTTGTACAGGAAAAAAAATCTCGAAGGATTTGATAGCATGTCGGTTATCAATCAATTTTATTTGAGAGAATTCTTATCCTTGATCTGTTAGATCAAGGATGTTGAGGTTTTTTGAGTGAAGTATTGCCTAGAAAGACATCGGGCCGACACTTTGTGTTGATGTCTAGTAGGGATGGTGGCATTGGGTGGATGTGCACCTAATTCCCCGGGTTGATGGTTAATAAGTAAGCCCGATGGTCCCTATAGAGGTTCAAAGCTTTAGTCCATCTTATTCCCACTCAGATATATTTTCCTAGTCAGGAATCTAGTTTGTGGCATTGTGATGCCTAAATTGTTGAGAGACCAAATGGATAGATTGTCCCGGTCAGGAATCTAGTCCATGGCATTGCAGTGCCTAAAATTTTTCATAGATAAAGTGATATATTCCATGTACTTCTTTCATATATGAATACCTCCCTAGCTAAGAGGGAGTGTTGAAGAATGTAACTAGGTTCGGTATTCATTATTAATATATTTGTCAAAAGAATTTATTATTATTATTAAATGACTTATTAAAGCATGGTTTCATGCTTGGGTCATATTTAGATTAAGGTCCCAATTCTGGAATTATAGGTTAGTCCTTATAGATTTAAATTGATCCAATTTGGGCTTTTAAATCATGTAATATTAGGTTGATTATTATTTGTTCAAAAGGATCCTCGATCAAGTCATCTTCTTCAAGGTCATCGTCCTCGTTCTCTTCAGAAACTACTCTTCAAAGACAACCTTCAAGTCATCCTCTCTCAAAGGATACAATTTGGCCTCAAAATATATTCAATTCGGCTCAAATAGGGACACAACACTTCACATTGTCATGTCGGCTCAATAACTATGGAAAACTACTATAAATTCCCAGCTTAGATTTTGCATTTCATCCCATATTTTCAGATCTCTCTAAAGTTTCGAATCAAAAGAAGATGATACAGTTCGGAGACCTTCAAGAACAGTTCAGACATGGTGAAAATATTTGTCTTGATACTCGGTGCTATGATGATTTTATTCTCAGCTAGGATACTCGGTGCTATGATGAGGCTATCTTTGCTTATTACTATAGTTTTAGATATGGTGATCATCTTTGCCTTAACACTCGCTATTATGATGATGCTCAGTGCTATGCTATTATGATTCTTGGTGCAGCTACTACAATTATGATCATAGAGAAGATGGATTTCAAGGCTACTTCAGGAATATTATTTCAATGTCTCGGTATTATTGCAGTAATAAGGATGAATTTTTGGTGCAAGAAAAGGAGATCTCGGTGCTAACATAGTGAAGGGATGACTTGATGGAGTAATTCTATAGTCTAAGGGTCTTGGCCATCTAGAGTAAGTCCAAAGTGGAAGCATTTTCCAACAAGTGAAGCAGCGGTGAACTTGCTATAATTAGTCTCCAAGTGGGATATTGTTGGGTGTGGTGCCTGATTATCTTCCTGATTCAGAGGTCTTGTTTCAGCCGAGTGTACACCCCTCCAGAGGGCGAGGGGGGGGACTTGCCCCCCCCCCCCCCTCGCGAGGGTCCCCGTTAGGGGTTATGGGGTAGCGCCCCCGAAGCTAAAAATAGATGAAAATTTTCCTTGTAAAATATTGCAATTTCGTAGTCAATCTGGGTCATTCATTAGGTGGTTAATCTGATGATAAAATTTATGTTAATTTAAGGTTTTTTTCCCTAGAAGGAAATCCTTGGTTTATATGAGGGAATTGTATTATGGCTACGTATTATTATTCTAAGCGATAAAGAGAGAGGAGATTGTGTGAGAGCGAAGAGGAAATTACAGTGGATCGGTTGTATGTTGTATCTCTACATTTTGATGGATAATATAAAAGTAAGGACTGGTTGTTTCTGTGTCTCTCTTGTTTTATGTTTTTTTTGTTGATCAGCGGTTGTCATTGATGTCAACCCAAGCAGCACCAGGGGATAACCCAATATTTCATGGGAATTTTGACCTACCAAATTAATATATTCTGGGTCATTAATTCTTTTGATGGTTTCTACTTGTCGAGATGTTTCCGTTGATATATGGCACGCCATGTAATTCTTCACGGTTTGAGAGATATTCATGTTTGAAGTTTGTACCCCCAGTTAGTTGGTTAAAACCCCATAGGGTTGGGGCATGGGTCATTGAAAAGTCATAATTAATATTTTTTAAGCTCCTAAAATCCCTCCCACGTTCACTTTTTGAAGCCGTCTCAACTTAAGCATTCATATAAATTGTGATCTTCATTTCCTCCTTATGCAAGGGATTCGGCCATTTGAAACAGGTCATCGTGGAATTTTCGCTCTAACTTTTTTTCTACGAAGGTTCAGAAGCTGAAATTTTTATGAGACGAAGCCAAAATCCTGAGGAAGAAGTAGTAAAAATTTCAGATCAAGTTGGGCAATATTTTTGGAGATATGATCTGTGGAAGTAAGGGTTTTTGCAAGCTCCTGAAATTCATCTCAAAGAAGTGACCTTGGTAAAATCGTCATAACTCTCTCTCTTTGTATCAGATTAGAATTTTGTAAAAAGTGGCAGATAGTGCACAGTCTGTAGTTTTTTCTCTATCAATTTTAGAGCCAAATGAAGAAACAATGACACGTGGCACACCGTACAAGTGCGCTCTACTGAAACAGTCCATAATTAGGGCATTGTGAGAAATTGGGTAAAACTCTCTCTTGAAGAATCAAAATTGGGTCAGACCAGTGGAATTGGAAAGAAGAATCAGAGGACTACTATAGGACCAAAAATCAGATATTGAGGATCTGAAATAACAGAGATACAATAGATTCAATATCGAGCTCCTACAAGGCAATAAAAAGCTAGATCATGTGTTGTCAAGGATTGCAAAGGACCAGACTTTCTACGGCAGAAAAGCAAAGCAAGGTGTAGTAGAGGGTAGCATTACAAGGGCAGCAACCATGGTGCATAACAACAGCAAGAAGTTCATCATATAAAGTCTTCAAGTGGGCAGCACTGCATACAATCATTGTAAAGGTATCATTGTACTTAGTCATTGTAAATACATTATTGTACAAATTGTACTAGTATCTATCTGCCAAGGGTTGAAGAGGCAGTGCTGGGAGGTCTAGGATCATCATTAGGTGGTTGTGTCAAAGTTGGGGTTATGGTCTGGTTTATCTTCTTCTTACGCATCTTTTTGATTATCATTGTAAAGTGGACCATTTTTTCCACGAGTACGAGAGTCCATTCTTCTTTTATTCTTCGCATAGGGTGGTAGGGTGGTGTTAGGGTGAGTTGTAGCTGATTGGGTGCTAGGCCATTCGTTTAGTTGACTATTGAAGAATCTCGGCGTTGGAGCATCCATACAGTGGGAGCTGGTCCATTCAGTGGGAGCTAGAGAAGAATGCTTTTCTAGATTCTAGGAAGTTGAATATTAAAGAATTATTAGAAAAGCATTAGGTGGTTTTTGTCCCGGAGTGGGTTTCCACCTTAAAAACTATGTGAATTTGTGTTCCTCTTGTTTGCTGCTATCATTGTACAAAAACTGATAATAATTGAAGATTAACTAATGCTTTAATTGAAAGGAATAATGATTCACCCCCCCTCTTAGTATTTCCAACAATTGGTATCGGAGCTTGGCTCCTTCAATAGCAGTTTAACAGCTGGAAGGAGGTCATGGAGCATACCAAGAATGGTGTACATCTATTCAATGAAAATAATTATGCACTTTGGAAAGGAAGAATGGAGGTCTATCTCTTAGCGCAAGGTTACTAAGTATGGGACATTGTTCAAAATGGATTTACATCAACCGCGGATGAACAAGGTAAGAAGAATTTGGTAAATGATGCAAAAGCAAAGAATATTATTATCAGTGGACTTATTGAATCTTCTTATCATAAGATGTTGTGTTGTAAAACCACCAAAAATGTATGGTACAAGCTTGAGAATATATATGCAGGTGACTCAAATGTCAAAGAAGCAAAGCTTCAAATCTATAGAGAAAAATTTGAGCAGCTCGGAATGAAAGAAGATTGCAACGATGTTGCATACTTCCCGATACGTTTGATGAAATAACCAATACTCTCGGAGGATTGGGAGAGGCCAATTGACGAAGACTATTATACGAAAAGATTCTTAGAACGTTACCAGGGAGATTCAACCCAAAGGTATCAATCTTAGAATACAGTGAAAATCTGGACAAACTCAACAAAGAGGAATTACATGGAGTTCTCATAGCATATGAAATGAGACTTGATGAATAAGAGGGTACTTCGCATCTAGAAACTACATTCGTTGCATCTAAGAAAACGAATAAGGATAAACAACCTTTAATTGAAAAGACATGCACCTGCAAGTGTGAAGAAAAAGGGAGATGATGAAGAAGGTCTTTCAGATGAAGAATATGCTTACTTCATGAGAAAACTACAAATTGGTAAGGGAAAATTCAAAGGTAAAATTCCATTGATATGTTTTAGCTGTAATGAGGTTGGGCATTTTGCAGCAAAATGTCCAAAAAAAAGTAATGGAAACTCAAAAAGAAAGAAAGGCTTTAAGAAATTCAACAAGCAAGGATCCAAAAGGAACTTTCTCTCTAAAAAGAAGATAGCTCATCATCCCAAGATGAAGACAATGATAGTGAAGAAAGAAGCCAATGAAAGTATTTTTTATGGCCAAGCCTGATAAACCAGCACAATAAGCAAGAGGTATCAAACGATGAAGAAGAAGGATGGACCATAAACCCAATTTTTATGGGAAGCAATCAAGCTTATAAAAGATCTCAAGGCGGAGAAAGATCGGAATCCAAAGCTCTTGAAGAACAAGGTTCAAGGTCTCAAAATTGAAGTTGAAGAACACAAATGCATTGAAGAGTCACTTCAAAAGAAGTTGGAAGAAAGCAACCAAGAAATGGAAGAATTAGAAGCCGAAGTAGTCTCGCTGCGTGAGGAAGTGAAGAAAGGAAAAACTGTCCAAAACTATGCCAACAACTCAAGGGCATTGGAATAACTCATCAACAATCAATGATCTTACAACAGCAAAACTAGCATCGATTACAAAGAAGAAGAAGTAGAACCTTCTACAACAAAATATAATGAACCTATGAGATATGACATGCATGTAGACTTCATTGGACAAGATTCGCAAGAACAGCCTTGGAAGACAATTCCTCGACGAAAATTTCCATCCAGGTACCAACATATTTTTTATGGCTATTGTTATTCATGTGGAAAATTTGGTCATAAAGCTGTAGAATGTCGCACGTACCCTAGGAACGAATAAAACTCTAGGAGATCTGTCAAATATGAACCTCCCAGGGCTCAGCGAAACATTAATAGATTTGAACATTTAAGAAATAATATTGAATGTTACAAATGTTGAAACTTTGGACACATAGCCAAAGACTACAGACCTTAAAATCCTCCTGAAGAATCTTCGAAGCCACAGAATGAACGAACATGGAAGAAGAAGAAGAATGATAATTGCACTCTCTCTTTCAAGGCTCAAAAGAACAAAGATGTGTGGTATGTTGATAGCGGTTGCGCAACGCATATGACTGGAGATAGAAATAAATTTGTATCTCTGAAAGAGAAGAAGGATGGAACCGTGTCCTTTGGAAATGATGGATCTTCAAATGCTATAGGATCAGGTACTGTCACTCTCGGAAGCAAATATTCTCTAGCCAATAATGTTCTATTGGTTGAAAACATGAATCACAATCTGCACAGTGTTAGACAAATGTGTGATCAAGGACACACAATACTATTCAACTCCACGAAATTTGAAATCAGGAAAGGCATGTATGGTGAAATTGTAGCTAAAGCAAGTCGAGCTCCAAATGACATATATGTTCTGGATGAAGCAACTAATTCATGTCTAATAACTAAAGAGGATTATACAATAATTGGTAGCAATGATTTTCGACTAAGTAAGAAGTTTGCTACAAATGTGCAAAGTGATTTCGAGATGTCTTTAATTGGTGAGCTGAAATACTTCTTAGGGCTTCAAATATCTCAGCAAGAGAAAGGAATATTTATATGTCAAGCCAAGTACATCAAGAAAATTCTCAAGAAATTTAAAACGGAAGATTGAAAACCCATCCTTACTCCAATGGTAACAGGTTGCAAATTGAGCATAGACAACTCATCTAAGGATGTGGATCAAAGGTTGTACAGATCTATGATTAGTAGTCTTCTATATGTAACAGCCTCCCAACCAGATGTTATGCAAGCAGTTGGACAAGTAGTAAGACTCCAAGCAACACCAAAAGAATCACATATTAAATACTCACCAGCATTGGAATATCTTCGCCAAAAGCTTGGGGTTCTCCCAAGTTCTCATTAGATTTTCCGTTTTTAAGAATATAAAGGGGGAGTGGAAGTGTGTACAGGTCCGTAGGATGGTTGTGTTTCAGGGGGAGTTACCCTTTTCCATTGATCTCAAAGGGGGAGAGAATGTTGTAGGAAGAGGTGTCATGATCACAGCGGGAGTACTTGTGTTGCCATCAATGCCAAAGGGGGAGATTGTTGATCATCGGTTATCATTAATGTCAACGCAAGCAGCACCAAGGGCTAACCCAATATTGCATGGGAATTTTGACCTACCAAATTAATATATTCTGGATCAATAATTCTTTTGATGGTTTCTACTTGTCGAGATGTTTCCGTTGATATATGGCACGCCATGTAATTCTCCATGGTTTGAGAGATATTCATGTTTGAAGTTTGTACCCCCAGTTAGTTGGTTAAAACCCCATGGGGTTGGGGCATGGGTCATTGAAAATTCATAATTAATATTTTTTAAGCTCCTAAAATCCCTCCCACATTCACTTGTTGAAGCCCCTCTCAACTCAAGCATTCATATAAATTGTGATCTTCATTTCCTCCTTATGTAAGGGATTTGGCCATCTGAAACAGGTCATCGTGGAATTTTCGCTCTAACTTTTTTTCTACGAATGTTAAGAAGCTGAAATTTTTATGAGACGAAGCCAAAATCCTGAGGAAGTTGCAGTAAAGATTTCAGAACAAGGTGCGCAATATTTTTGGAGATATGATCTGTGGAAATCAAGGTTTTTGCAAGCTCCTGAAATTCATCTCAAAGAAGTGACCTTGGTAAAATCGTCATAAATCTCTCTCTGAGTATCGGATTAGAATTCCGTAAAAAGTGGCAGATATTTCACAATCTATATTTTTTTCTCTATCAATTTTAGAGCCAAATGAAGAAACAATGACACGTGGCACGTCGTACAAGTGCGCTCTACTGAAACAATCCATAATTAGGGAATTGTGAGAAATTGGGTACAAATATCTCTTGAAGAATCCAAATTGGGTCAGACCTGTGGCATTGGAAATAAGACTCAGAGGACTACTACAGGACCGAAAATCAGATATTGAGGATCTGAAATAACAGAGATACACCAGATTCAATATCGAGCTCCTAGAAGGCAAGAAAAAGCTAGATCATGTGTTGTAAAGGATTGCAAAGAACCATACTTTCTACGGCAGAAAAGCAAAGTAAGGTGCAGCAGAGGGTAGCATGACAAGAGCAACAACCAAGGTGCATAACATCAGCAAGAAGTTCATCATATGAAGTCTTCAAGTGGGCAGCACTGCATACAATCATTGTAAAGGTATCATTGTACTTAGTCAT
Source organism: Pinus albicaulis (assembly GCA_034641835.2). Lineage (NCBI taxonomy): Eukaryota > Viridiplantae > Streptophyta > Pinopsida > Pinales > Pinaceae > Pinus > Pinus albicaulis. Next base: position 128,925,486 of record CM076584.1, on the reverse strand, counting down.
TGTAAATACATTATTGGCCTGGCCTTGCCTGGTATCTATACGCAAGGGTTGAAGAGGCAGTGTTGGGAGGTCTAGGATCATGATTAGGTGGTTGTGTCAAATTTGGGGTTATGGTCTAGTATATCTTCTTCTTCTACATCATTCTATATCATTGTAAAGTGGACCATTTTCCCTGGTATGGGAGTCCATTCTTCTTTATTCTTCTATAGGGTGGTAGGGTGGTGCTAGGGTGAGTTGTAGTTCATTGGGTGTTGGGGCATCCGTTCAGTTGACTACTGAAGAATCTCGAGCGTTGGAGCGTCCATCCAGTGGGAGCTGGAGAAGAATGCTTTTCTAGATTCTAGGAAGTTGGAGCTTTATTTTCAATTAGAGTTGAGTATTAAAGAATTATTAGAAAAGCATTAGGTGGTTTATAAATTAAGGTTTTCCACCTTAAAACAGCAATGCATTTGTGTTCTCTTGTTTATTGCTATCATTTTACAAAGCATTGATAATAATTGAAGATTAACTAATGCTCTAATTTAAAAGATCTTGATTCACCCCCCCCCCCCCCCTCAGTATTTCGAACATTTTTATGTTTGTGTTTCCACAATATTGTATGTGTTTCATTGCTCCATTAATTAATTTTTTAACACTCTTCTCATTGTTCCTCCTTTTCAGACAATGAAGTCTTAGCTAAATGGGATAACTAGGTCCCCGACACTAGCCACTCAAGAGTAAGGTACAATTAGTATATGCAGGAAATCGATTTATATTGGCAAGCAAAATCTCTTACTCGGTAGGATTATCCAAGATTGACATGAATCTCATCTAGATATCATCCACTCCCTCAATCACATGCAATAGCTTCTTAGTAATTTGGATAGACGAATGGAGTGGATTGAGCGCCACCTTAGCATACCCCCTACAATAGGGCAAATTTATATAGATCTGACAACCCCAATTCTGGTAACAATATCCAACTCAAACCCCTCGGCATGATTCCCCATGGTTTTGATATATGAATAGACATCTATTGTATCTTTCTTAATTGGCCCTTCAAGCCCACATATTAGAAGTAGCTTGTTTAATTTTGGCATTTTCAAGTTTCAATTGGCTCTTAGTTCCTTAAGGAGAGTCCATTATTGGCTTTGGTCTAGTCTCCCTTGTGAGATACCAACCTAATTTTCATAAATGATATTTAATTCCATGTTTCTCATTTAATAGAATTTTACCCCACAAAAAAATAGTATGACATGTTTACTTTTGGTTATGAGTTGTTCAAGAAATAAAAACAAAAATGTCTACTTAATTAGATTGAAATAAGTAATGAAGACTGGTGAGGTACTTTATAACTTAGTATTTGGTAGATGTTGTGATATGAATTAGATCATTATATTATTTTTCATCCATCTTGATGCTTTTAGTATTGAAAAAGTGGAGGAATCATCTCGTGGGACCGTTTTTATCGGCGTGATCCAGTTTGGAAAAACAGGGTCTGAAACCTTTCGAGAGTGTTTTAAGGCATCAAATGCTATTTTTTGGTGGTAAAAATTTTCCACTACAACATCACACCCTTTTTCCTCTTCTACACATAAACACCTTTCCAACAATGCAAAAATCACATCAATCGGAGTCTGAATGAGAAAGTTATGCCACTAAGAAGTTGACCTTCTTGTTTTCACCACCATAATTCGAGAGGATGCCATGTCATCCCCCATTATTCATGGAAAATGGGTCTATCTAAGTGATTATGATGTGGAAGAATATATAAGGGTCTACATTATAACTTTGTTAAATATTTGAGGTGGTTAAATCTGATCAGTAGTAGGCTATCAAGCTATGTTATAACCAAGCCAGTAAGAGAAAAAGGGATTCCATTATTTCGAGTGCATTTGTGCCATTGCTGAGAAAAAATAGCCAAGAGGGATAGGAGGTAGAGCACACAGAGATGATTTGTGCACTATAGCAACCCATGGGCCACAAGCAATACTTCTTTGTACTCACAGCGATATTTCCATTCAGAGAAAGAGAGTCGAGCAGCCTCACCTTCCAGCTAGGTTTTTCTCTCGAAAGGGTTTCCCATAACATATCTCGTGTTAAAAGTGTGTGTGAGATTTTATTTTTCCATTCTCTATTTTAAGCATAAGTTTAATTTTCATGCATGCACTAATAACAGTAATTCTATAGGTTCATAAATCTAATAAAATTTTAATTGTGTAGAATTCCAGATTTTAAATACAATTTTATTAGATATGTTGGGACGAACTCTCCAATGGAATATTCACGAAACTTTACGAATCATTCTGTCACTTTACATTATGTGACTATACAATAATACATAAACAAAAGATAAATAACTATGTTTGTACATATGTTCATGACAACAAAAAATAAATAACTATGTATATATGTATGTATGTTCAGATCTATCAAGCACTAAGTGTTAGTTATTTCTGGTAGCATCAGACACGTGTTCTAGTATCAATTTATGTCAAAGAGGCTATGGAACACAAGATCTCTAAATCTCAAAAAAGGTTTCGAGAGAAAACACCTAGAGACCACTCAATTACATTAATTCATAAATAATTAAAAAAATGCTTGTCTAACTTAGGAAAATTGATTAATTAATAACAGTTAATTGAGAAATATCGAGAAATCTCAAGAGACTCACATGGATTGAGTCTAAGATGATCATAGTCATTTGGAACAATTTAATCACGGTAGTTGGTGCTCCAATAATAGATTATAAGAGCATATCAATGGGATGGAGATAGACACAGTAGTGAGACATAGGGAGAGCGAGTTCCTTGGCAGATTAAGTTATCCAGTTACAAAGGTTTTGCAGGAAGAATACTTTGAGCTAGAGAAGGAGAGCATCAGTGATTGAGGGAGAAACAAAAGAATTTTCTGATAGAACATCCCAAAAAAAAATCAACAGTAGCATGGATGTCAAATATTTTTACAAAGAGAGTTGCATAGCCAGTGTGAGTGGATGGAAACCCAGTTCGAAGTGCTGGAAAGGAGGACGATTCAGTCGTTGGAGGTCAGGAGGTCACCTGGAAGGCAAAGCGGCTTCTTTCTAGAGGCATAGGGAGGCAAGATGACTCATCTAGAGCCAACTAGTAGGTAGTGCGTAATTCCTAGGCCAAACAGTGCAAATTCTTGGAGGCTGAGTTTTCACAATGGGGTTCGAGCAGGTTAGAGGGAAACCGAAATTATTTGTAGAAGGGAGAAAATTTCTCCAAATTATTTTGTTAATATATTTATTGGAGGATTTTCTATAAGGAAACCAAATTATTGTACTCATATTTTATTGTTGCATAATGATAAAAACAAACCCTCGTTTGCTGCACCGATTTTCCCTTCGAGGTTTTTCCATGGACTAGTGTCCAAAAATTATTGTGTCGATTTTGTTATGTGTGTGAAAATATTTTCTAAGTTCTACCATTTTATTTAGCTTTTGAGAATTTCACTTGTGAAGAATTACATTGTGATTTATTCAGCATTAATCAAAATATTAATAAATTGCTAACCAATTAGAAGAGTAAATTCTAGTTACTGCAATTCAAGTAAATTTCACACTAAAAAGGATAAAAATCCTTATGGTGTAAAAAATTCTAATTTTTTAACTCATTTATTAATTTCTTAATATTAAATGGTAAAAAAATCACATCTTAAGAAACTTAATATATCTTGATGTTTGATGGATGTGTGTAACGCCTCCTCCCACATTTACCCACTTTTACATGCTCTCCAGGCTAAACATGAGTTGAGTGCTACTATGACAAGATTCAACCTCCAAGTTCCAGTTATGGAAGTGGGGCCTACAAACCAGAACACTTACTACCACTCCCTAGTGTCATTAGAACACTCAAGAGCCTGACAACCACCCCTGGTGATAAATCCCTGAGCTGGAACTCATTTTCACAAGCTTGGCACCCCAATTTCACCCATGACACAATTTTCATAGGGTTATGAGGCTCCAATCACACCCATAAGCATGCCTCCATGCGGTTATGACCAATTTTTCTCTATTTTTTTCTAGGGGTTCGAGATCTGTGCCACTTTTTTAGGGATGGCCCTCATGCCACTTCCTAGAAGTGCCCAAAACTTTCTAGAATCATGTTTAAGACGATGAAAAGTATAAACAATTAATACTAGGGCTAGATCTTTCCCAAAACAAGCATAACTAGTACATGATAAAAATTTCATCAAACATATTATATACATAGAAACTATAGGTCATGAATGCATATTTTATCATAAAATTTTTAACTTCACCAAAGAATCATCAAGAATATTTCATGCATTTTCAAGTAGTTGCAACAACACTTGTTATCCCACACATTCATCAAACATTCAATAACTTATAGCATGATGAAGAAGATCCATAGTAAGAGCACATCATATAACCATGCATATAACCAGTATAAAACCATAATAGAAACCATGAAAAATCAACCATAAAATCCACATAATAACCATTACGTGTGCTCATTATTTTCTATAGGAATCAATACATAAATACATAAGAAAAATACAACCAAGTCAGGGACTTCCACGTACCACAATACCATATATTGGGCTTAACCAAATCTTTCTTTTAGCCAATCACCCTTGTATCATGAATGTGGGATCTCATGGGATAAACCAATATATAACCAAACAAGCACTCTAGAGCTTAAACCATATCCACCCTCAAGCTACCATGATCTCACCTAAACTGGTCCCGATATCACAAAACCAACACAATATTGAATTCATCATAATTCCTTCACCATATCCAAAGCAATTTTCATGTTTCCTCCCACCTCTCAAGGGATTCCTAAAGAAAACCATCTCCACTCCCAACCCTTGGGATTTTGTTGAGACCACCTAAACCAAATCCAAAACCCTTCAACAATCCAAATCTCAACCACAAATGAATCCCATCATACCATGGCTATCCAGGAAAAGGAAATGCAAGTATGAAACCACTGTCAATCCAGGAAAAACCCATGCCAATGACAACATTGAACCAAATAATCAAATGCTTGTATCAAGCATTCATATCTCAACAAGGAAATCACACATGCAACTAGTTACCTACAACATCTTCCTGCTGAAGTTGTTGATCCAACTTTCTCGTCGCGCTCTCTTATTTTCCTTTGCTTACACTTTGATTTCCTTTGCTTCCCTTTGTTTATCCTTTTCTTGTCTTTGCTTTTCATTTGCTTGCTTGCTCTATCCTCTTGGATCTCTCTCTCTCTCTCTCTCTCTAAAATTTATCCAAAGCCAAAAATTAACAAAAGTTGTGAATTGTTTCTCTTGTGCCTTTTTATCACTAATGCCTCCTTTTTCTTCATGTTCCTTCATTTTCTCTCTAATTTCCCTTGCATGCATATTTTTGTCTCTTCACATTCCTTTTATCCTATTTTCCTTTATTTCTCACAATTAAATGCAAATTATCCTCTTTTCCTTTGCCAATTTCCATAGTCATTCATAAACCACAAGCGATGCCCACTATAATGTTTCCCCGCCAATCAACTTGGAATACGTGTCCCATGACCTTGGTCTTATTATTTCTCCCGATAATATACTTTATTACATGAAATTTTAACCCGATGTTGTTACAATTTACGTTAAATGTGGATTTACATTGATTTATAATAAACCCAACATTAACCTGAAATCAACTTTGTTAAAGAAAATTCACCCTCTTGTATTATTTGTGTCACCATAATTTTCTCATAATGTTTTATTTTGTGTGGTTCACAGACCCTAGAGATTGGTGACTGCTACATCGACATAATATTTGTATCAAGAAGATCCACCCAAAGGAATCACTTCTTGTTGGCTCAATCACAGAGCCTAACCTCAAGAGTGTGTAGAGAATTGAAATCATGACCTCTCAATAGCAAAGGTACTTTAACGACGATGACTCAACCAATTGAGCTAAACCTCGAGGCTAATTTTTCTCATAATGTTATAGACATAAATATATCAACAACTAATAAGTATAATTAATAATTATAAAAGGACATGTCTACGAGTTAGGACATGACTATTCGTGAAAGGGCATCACACCTAATATTTATACAAGTTCCTCTTTTATAAGTAAAGCATATCAATTATTTTCCTATAGCTATTCAAATATATTTATATTTTAACCTCAATTGTTTATTGTATATCCCAAGTCTTCTAGATTACTCAACTATGATCTAGGTTTTCACCGGATGGAGCAACTTGTGTAGGACACACGGGGAGAGGCATTGTAGTCTTCCTGCCTGTTAATACAAAGGGTGGACATGGAAACGACTCGCCTCGATTATAATACAACACATCTCGCCAACCTCAAAATCCCCACTCTTCAATTCATTGCAAGAATACATAATATGCACACACAAATCCATTTAGTGCCCAAACTTTCTCGACACACTGAGGGAATAGGGTAGTTTAACTTCTTTTGTCCTTGTCGGTTGTTTGTCACACTTGAGAATAAGCTCATTGTTACACCAATTTTCGGTCATCTAACTATTTACAATTAGATGGATCAAAATACACCATGTAAAACCAATTTTACCATAGTAAAATTGCTTTCATTATAAGAAATAATTTAATAAATCATAGTTTATTAAGTTATTTCTGGTCCAAATAGAAAACTCCATGATGAATAATTAGATAAATCCTTATTTATTTGGTTTTCCTCTAGGAATAATTAATTAAACCTTTGTTTAATAATATTCCTGGTCATATTTAACCCAATTAATGAGAAATAATTAGATAAATAATTATTTATCTTATTATTATCTAGGAATAATTAATTAAATCATTATTTAATTAATATTCCTTGTTAAATTTGACTAAATCATTTAGGAATAATAAAATAAATCATTATTTGTTAAATTATTCCTTGATCCCATCCTTGATATGATAAATAAATATTTTATTTGTTTATTATTTCTAAATAAAGGGATTTAACCAATTTAAATTCCTTTTCCCTCCAACAGAATATAATAAAATATTACAAGCAATTAGATCTAGATTTTGGTTAATACTATTTTATTATGCACCATTATCAAGGATAACTCAAAATTATGTTATAAATAGGAGGGTTTTCCATTCACTTCTAACCTTTGATCCTTTTATCATGGTTAGACTTTGATCATCTTATCATTGTCACACTTCGATTACTTTTATTTTCTTTGTGCTTATTGAGCTCCCTTTGAGTTCTACACGTCTTGGGTATTTTACACCATTGAGAGAGAAACTCTGAAGCTGAAGCATTTGAGGATAGCCAAGAACCCATCCCATTGATGGGGAATGTATTCGTTCCCTTCCCATGTGTTAATATAATACAAAAAATTCTTTATAATTCTTGTCTTGTCCATTGGATATTTTGGAGAAACTCATATTTCATTTTGTTGTTTAGCTGCTTTATTTACATAGATTTGGGTTTATTTTTCATTTGTTTCGACCATCTATTGCAAATCTAATAATTTAGACAACCATCTTTGTTGTTAGGGTTGTTTTTCATGTGCATCTAAAGTGATCTATTTTCGTATACTTGCGTTAATAATTCATTCTATCAATTGGCGACTCCACTAGGTTTTATTCATATTTCCTACATGACCATTTGCTTCAGTACCTAGGGTTTTTATTCAGCTATTTTTTAGCCTCTTCATGTTTTTTTTTACCTTTTATGCCCTAAAACAGTAAAAAATCTAACTTTCGCATGTTTATGGGTGTTTTCCACAGGCAACAGGTATCAGTTGCGCCACATACGGAAATTTTCTCCCCAACATACCGACGAGACTTCTAGAAGTGTAGCTCACACTTTTTAGCACATAGCATGTGATTTCAGGGCCCACATAGTAGCTATTAGGCCAAAAAATGTGATTCCACCAGCCTACAGGTCAGTACCTGCGAGCTGCAGTTTTTTGCGACGTTTTTTCTATAATTTTCAGGGTTTTCCGCAAGCACTGTTTAGGGTTCTCTGACCTTTGTCTCCACCCATATTAGCCCTGGATATGCTCATTTTTTATTTTTCAAGTGAGAGCAAGCCCCTTAGGGCTTTATTAAACTTCCACCTTTTTAGGAAGGGTTTAGCTGAGTAGGTAGTCTAAGATTTTGCAACGCTTTCAGCCATTTTTCAGGGTATGGTCCCTCTTTTTTTCAGATCCATTTATATCGGTTATTATCTGATCCAAAAATCCCTCTTGAGTATTGTTTGACCTCTCCCTTAGGTTCCCTCTCGTTTCCCTTAGGGTTTTAACCTATCGCCTCTCATTTTGCAGCAGTTTTCCCTCTGATTTCTTGTTGTTTTCTGGACCTCTTTTAAGCAGATCTGAGTCATTAGATCCCTGTCCCTTAGACCTTAGATGTTTTTGCCATCTTGTGTGTTTTGAGTCAATATTGCTCACCTCTTAGAATAGTTTCTCGGGAGCCCTTCTTTTTTAGTTGAATTTATGCATCTTTAGCTGTTCATTTTAATATCGTTTCAGTTTTATTTACAGTTATACATCATTTTTTCTTTTTTCTTTATACACAATTGTCTAGGCTTAATTAAAATTAACACACAGATTGCACACACGCACACCTAAAGCGAAGAGTGCTTGGTTTACACCGCCAAGCCAAGACATAAACATCGTAATTAATTTATCCACCCCTCTGTGCCTTTGTTTATCTCTCTTCATTATTGGGTTACTTGTGTCTTGTGATCATTGTGCCCCCAAGGCGTTTATCCCGGAGACTCCTAGGCATTCATCCTTAGTTTCCATTAGGAAGACTTACTCCACCTCTTAGACGTCGAGTTAGTCCTCCGATGAGTCCCTGTACTGACTCTGATTCTGGTCCATCGGGCCCTCACTCTAATTCTAAACCTGGTTCCCTCTGCCTCATTTTCCCACCATGTCAGGTGCCAATGTAGGTACCGGTCATAACGATGGCGGTAGCCCCGACCCCAACTCTGGAGCTGCTAGTAGTGGAACTAATACCGGAACCATCCCAGCTACTCCCTTGCTACCTTTTGTGATAGGTTTGGGCCTCCCTGATTTCAGCCAGTTAATTAACGACCCTATACACCATGATCCAGGTTGGCCTGTTATGCCAACTAAGCTTCCTTCTGACATCCTTAAGTTCGAAGGAAACGCTGGAGAGGACCCTACTAATCACATCCGCTCCTTCCACATGTCGTGTTCGTCCAATTCTATCACTGATGATTCCACCCGTCTTCAGTTATTCCAACATACGCTCATTGGAGACGCTGCAAAGTGGTATGTGGACTAGGCCTCTGCCTCCCATTCCACTTTTGCGACTCTTGCTAAAGCATTTATGTCCTCCTATGCCTTCTCAACCGCCACCGTAGCAACCACCTCCCCCTCTGAGTCAATTGTATGCGTAGCAGAGCGCGACTGATCCTCCAACTTCCAAGAAAAAGAGGAAAGGCAACCAAAATCAACCAGTACAAGGTAATCAAGGGTGGCAAGGGAACCCGCCAAACACTAACAACCAACAACAAGGAAATCATCCCAAGCAAGACAAGCCTCTTCGTACAAACAAGCCTTGTTCATGTTGTGGTGTCCATGGCCATTATACTGACGATTGTCCCCTTTTACCCTCAATACTTCAGTTGTGGGAAGCACAATCAACATCTAGAGGACAATAAGCCATGGTTTCGGCTCCTCCAAATATTGCGCCTATTCAACTGATTGTTTTTACTCATCCTTTCCCTCAGCAAGATATGTGGCTGCCCAACCCCCTCAAGGTCAGGTCACCCATCAAAACTCACAGTCTGGTACCTCTAATTACTAGATTCTAATGATGAATTCTGAAGTGGTTAATACTGCTGATGTCAACCTTAAAACTTGGTCGCACCAATACAGTAAGCCTCCTGCTTCATCTGAAACTGAATCTCAAACCAAAGTTTCCAAACAGTCCAGTTCAACACCTAATGCCCCTTTACAGATCCCTCAGCCAAGAGTAGAGGTCCTTCCCGAGATCCCCAAAGGGCCATTATGTCGAACTGTTGCTTCTGCCAAAGCCACCCATAATTACAACATAATAGATGACTTAGCACAATCTCCTATTGCTATGTCAACGTTGGAAGTCCTCGAGTCATTCCCTTCACAACGTAAAGCTATATTATCTGCTCTGGGCGCTATGTATCCTTCAGATGATCGTTTGATCCTCTTTGATGTTTACAATTCTGAACAACCCCCCTTACCTTCATCTGTCACCTTCCAAATACCAGTCAAGATTCTTAACACCCATTTCTCGTTATGTATCATTAATGAGGGCCCATCCACCCACGTGATGTCCGCCTCTATTTGGAATAAACTCGGATCACCTGAGTTAGCCCCATACACCATCAGTTTGCGTGCTTGGGATGATCACTGTTATCGGCCCCTTGGCATGCACCGCAATTGTCTTGTCACTCTTGTGGGAAAGACTGTTTGTATTGACATTTGAATTCATTGATGCCCCCTTGGATTACAACATCTTGTTGGCTCGTAGCTTCACCTATGTGATGTATGTTGTCACATTTTCGGTTCACCATAAGATGTGCTTTCCTCACAATGGAAAGATCATTACCATCGACCAGTTGACATATTACGAACTGAAGTCTCAGCTCTCCCCTGAGTCTATCATATCTTCAGTGGCCGATAAGAAATAAATCGCACCTCTTACCAGTGTTTCACTTGGAGTCTATAAATATTCCACATTGCTAGGTGCTTTCCTTGGTCCCTCCCCTTTTGTCACCGATCCTAGCTCATCGAATGTTTGCATGATGCAATCGTCTCAAACTAACCACAAGTGGTATAGTTCAACCACCCAGTAGCCTACGCCTCTGCAACCTGTTGGTGGTCACTCGATAGAGCTTGCAGGTGCTTCCTTTCAAGAACCTTCCTCTTCTACTGGTGTCTCTTCCATTCCTTTTCAACCAGGGAATGTTCCCTCTAACCTTAACCAGTTGGGAGCCATTCCACCAGGCCGTTACCCCTCCTGTCAGATATCATTTCTCACTCCCCCCTTTGGAGTCTTTACGGTGCTCATTACAGCTATTTTGAGCCTTCCCAATTTGACCCTGGGGATCCTAGTCTAGTACATCAATCCCCCAGCCGAAACCCCGCCTGGTTAGCTCAAACCTTATACCGCTTTGACCCCAGTCCAATCAGTCGCTATGACTCCTACCTTTGCTTCAGTGCCTCAACCACCTCAATAAGAAAATCGTTAACAGGCACGAGAGAGACCACCAATAATGACGATGGACCTCAAGGTACTACAACAAAATCTACAAGTGTGAATGAATGTGTTGAAGTTGAACACTTGCAGAATCATTCGATTGAAGGCCAATGATGTTAACCTATTGTCGAACATGAAGAACTTTCCATTGAGGCATGCAAGCTCCAAGGTACTGAACAGAAATTTCTAAATCACTTCTCGGATAATGAGCTGAAGTCGACAGGAAGTGATTCGTCGAAGGAGGTCCATGATGATTCCAACATCATCGACACGAAACAACAGGTATCATAAGATGATAGGATTGATTCATGATTGTAATATATGAGGTTAGATAAGCAGAGGATGTTTGACAAAAAGGACTTCTCTTGAACATATTGGCGAAACAACTTCGGAGTGTGGACACACTTGACTCAAATAGCATCAGAGGTCATGTTGACAAAATTGGTAATCAAATGAGAGGAAAATAGATTTCCCAAACCCACGGAGGAAAAGTGATGAATGTGGGATGTCCCCAACCCGACACGAACAACAGATGAGTGTCATGTTCAAGAGCGACAAGCTACCCAAAATACACATAGGACGTTTACTTTCAATTTTCCCCCGTTATTGATAACGAGTACATCTTTATTTTTTATAGCCAGCGTGAAGAGGATACCATATGCTAAGCATGTAAGTTCATTCTTTGAATGAATCCATCCTAGTAAGTTTAACGAGCCCTAGGAAGGAGGAACTCGATCTCATCATGGTAACAAGTCTTTCATCGTTTAATCTTTAATGATTCTAATGAAAGCATAACTTGGTAAATTTTCGTGTTTAAGGAGTTTGAAAAGAAACAAAAATGAAACTCCATCATGTCCCTTTTTGTAAGTTGTCTCTCGAATCCGAAAAGGTAGAAAACAATATCCGAGAGAACCTCTTGACCATGTTCGGTTAAGGTATTCCTCTTTCGTAAATACTAAATCTCAGCCCAAAAAAGGGGTAAACATATATTGATACCACGTCAGTTCATTCACTTTAATGAGTTCAAAATGACAAGTACTCGACAATCTTTTCATTTTTCGAGAGTCAAAAAAGAGCTGAAAGTTGACTCTAGGGGGGTTCATTTTTCTAAACGTTTAACGAGCCCGAAAAAGAGATAAAATACAACTCGTATGTATAGGAAATAATCATCAATAGTGTGGAAGTCCTATACTACACAGAAATAACAAACATCATAGACAAAGAGGAAAAATAATAAAATGTTGGAAAAAAAAATTCAAAAATCTATAAATAGACTAGAAAACAAATTAATTTTCACCTTTCTATTTTGAAAAGAGCATTTTGTCCATTTTCCCTTCGAATTTCAAAATAGTGTTACGGTCGATCTAGGACACCATTCGTCGATACGTCAACGTTAGGTAAGAGCTCTAAGCCTCCCTTTCAATTTTGATTCCATTCATTTGTCATTTTGTTTTAGAAATAGGGGGATTGGGGTAAGAATTTCAAGTTTTAAAATTTCCTATGACCAGCGTGATTTCGAGCTATCGGGGTCGCACTAGTCGTGTCTAGCCCATTAGGGTAGTGCGCCATCAGCGTCGAATTAATTCGGATAGTTTCGCTGGCCGCGTGAAGGATTTTAAAACAATAAATCCACCCAACTCCATGGTTAATTTCCAAAATTACTCCAATGAAAAATCCTAAAAATCTAATTGAACATGTTGTGTAGGTTCTTTCATCAGATATGTCGGTCAAATGGAAAGAATGAGGCCATGAGGTGGAAGACCACCAATATTTGCAGGATCAAAATTGCGTCAATCCTTTGTGCAATTGCGAGTTGTTGAAATTATTTCAAACATCCAGGCTAAGAGCTTCACTGGAGCTACTCCAATACTTGATCAGTATATGGGACATGGACCAACAATTATTTTTCATTGGGGACCAAGAGTTAGAGCTATATGTGATGGACATTTATTTCATCATTGGACTGTCCAGGAGAGGGGAGAGGATCCAACTCTTCGGAGCTCGTGCACAGGGTGAGAGTACCATCATGCTCATCCAGAGATATTGTCTTGGGGCTCGAAAAATAGAGAGCAGGAAGGTAGAAATTTCTTCCATCAGAGTGCTTCCCCCACGCACGATTCTGAATTACATTATGAGAGTGGCAGGAGGCCAGGAATTTCATGAGGCAATGGAATCTTAGTTCCAATACACGGTGGACTGCTTGGCCCCAACGATGTTCAACTGGTGCGAGGGGTTGCTGGCTAACATGAAGAGCCAACTAATCAAGCGCAAGACATGGCGACTAAAACAGTTCGGGTACGGGTCGATTCTGGTGACCTTCTTTCTGGAGAGAGTACCCTTGTTTCAGTACCAGTGGCTAGAGATCCACGATCCAGACCCAAGAGTTCCAAGGCTAATGAGATGGTGTGACATTATGCCCTGACAGGGTGGGGGGCAATAGTTGCATTTCCCCATAGCATTTTTCAGTTGGCTGCAGTGTCAACTTATTGTAGTTGAAGACTATGCATATGCTAGCATCGACTTCAGAGGAGATCCGGATCTTCCTATTCCACCAGGCACACAGTGGACCGATGCAGGCAAAAATTGTTTTTTTAACATTTTTACTTTTTGAATGTTTTTTGTTATGTATTTTGAAACGTAAACTTATGATTTATTTACATATATGGGTCCTCAAAGACCTCCTCGCATATCACCGATTGTGCGGAGGGTAGCCCGCCCAACAAAGGATGCTCCTTATGAGGAGGGAGTAGATACACTAGATGAGCTGGAGCGGAACCTGGTTTTCCTTACGAGAGGCATTCCAGAGTATGCTACGTTCGATGAGATTCCTCTACACCTTCAGAGGCATATAATCGAAGGTCCGGGTAGACTGCATCGATTACTCTGGCGAGTGATTCGAGCAGTCACTTGCTACCATGAGCACCATGTGGGCAGATAACAACCCTGCTTTTATATTTTTGTACTGATGTAAGCTCCAAGAGCCATTTTTGTAACATAACACATATTTTTGAGATTTTGGATGTAACACACTTGACATATATATATATATATATATATAGTTTCTATGGCTACTTGTGTATCATGATGATGTCTTGATTTTACATATTGCGCAAATGTCTATCTAATACATGGTTTGCTAATGTATCTGTTAATGTATTTAAACGTCTTGGAATATGTTGATATGTGATCAAATCAAAATGTTTTTCCAATAATCTAACACACAAATACATAAGCAAAATTTGAGTATTGGGCACAGAATAATGACCATTTAATTGTAACACAACGAGTTGTGAGTCTAACTTAACAACCAAATCTTTAATCCCAAGATCAATGGCATCTGATAATAGTTCAATCATTGCACTACACTCGGAAATATTGTTAGTTGTTCGACCCAAACAGATACCTTGTAAATTAATCAACTCACCATTAGGAGCAAAGAGTGTCCATGCTGTGGAAGACAGGTTCCGTGTGCTATGGCAAGCGCCATCAACAAAACCAACGTAATGATTTGAAGACATCTACAAACCAAGTGGAAGACAAGGTGAGCAAAGGAAACATGTCTGCAAGGAAAATAATCACACCAAAAATCAACTCAAAGCACACTAATGAATAAAACACTAATGTACAAAGTATCACACTTATGATTAAGTGTAATATTTTTTCAGATAGAGCCCATTCCGGGGCTCAACCAATGGATTTACTTCGTAATCTGCTAGCTCATAGGCTTCTCGCCCCAATACACGTTGAATGATATAGGGCCAATGCCACATTGGCTCGAGCTTTCCTGCTCCCAACTTATCCTGGGCTTGGTCATAAAGCATGACCAAGTCACCTTCATAGAAAACATGAGGGGTGACGGATTTTTTATATTGAACCTTAACTCATCGTTTTTGTGCTTCAAGAACAAAAGCAACAAGCCAAGACACTTGAGGTACAAAAAACGTTCCTCTTCCGGTGAAGTACCATGAAGTAGTTCGACGACTAGCTTCATTGAAGGAATATCACACTTGATCAGGAGTGTGGCCATTGGACCGTACACCAATTGTAATGGTGTGAATCTAGTGGCAGTCTTAGAAGAGGTTCGGTACGCCCACAGAGATAAGAGGAGCATGAGGTGCCAATCTCGTTTGTGCTTCCCAATGATGCCCTGATGCATAGTCAACAAGACTTTATTGACAACCTCAACCTGGCCATTGGCGTGTGGATAATAAGGGGTGTAGTTATCATGGCGTAACCCCAACTAAGCAGTGAGCTCTCTCATCATATGATTACTAAAAGGAGAGCCATAATAAATGAAAATCAGTTTTGGGACACCAAATTGAGCTATGACATGATTGAACAAGAATTGTGCCGCAGTTAGACCTTCATTATCATATGTAGGCATCTCTTCGACCCATTTAGTGAAATAATCGAAGGAAATAATGATATAACCATGCCCCCCGGCCATACGACAATCTATGCCCCATTTCGCAAAAGGTCTGACAGTCACAACTAGGTGCAAGGGTGAGGGTGGGGTGCATTCTTTCTGATATTAGATCTGGCCGTCATGGCATTTTCGTACTGTGATAATGGAGTCTTTAAAAATATATGACCAAAAATACCTTGCACGAAGGATTTTTCGAGCGGTAGCGTAACCAGACATGTGGCCACCACAAGCCCTGGAGTGGAAGTCATTGAGAGCTTTCTCACGTTCATCGAGAGTCAAACATCAACAAAGGACAGAGTCAATACCATTATGATAGAGAGTGTCTCCAATGATACGATAAGGTTGGGACTAGTAGCGAATCTGTCGTCGCTCAGAGTGCGATAGCTTTGGTTGAAAATTTTGGGTCTGGAGGTAGACAATGATGTCTCCATACCATGGATCAAGAGTACCAATGAGACAGAGAGTCTCATCGAGGATGGGCTCATCAAGAGGAGTGGGATCATCTATGGTGGGTAGATCACAGATCAACCCAGAAAAGACCAGGGATTTCTTAGACTTATCAGCAGTGAATTATAAGTTGAACTCTTGAAGGATGACAATCCATTTCGAGTACTTTCCCCTCAAGTAGTACAATTATTGCGACTCAAGTAGTACACTACATGCTCTTGACGATCGTCATCATCCTGAACCAACACCATACCAATAGTGTTGTCAACGATGGCCAAATACAGGTATTAATCGCAGTGATAATTGTGAGGATGTAGTAGTGGAGCACTAATGAGGGCTCTTTTCATTGCATCGAAAGATCTCTGAGGAATTTCGTCCCATAAGAAAGGGATTATGTTTTTTAATAAGCGCGTAATGCCTTTTGCAAGCTCAGCGTAATTCGGTACGAAACGGCGGAGGAAATTGGCTTTCCCCTGCAAACTCTACAGTTGATGAACATAAGAGGGAGGAGAAAATTTATGATTGCCTCGACTTTAAGAGGATCTATGCAGATTCTTTCTTTGGACACCACGAAACCCATGAGCCAACCGCATTCGACGCAGAAGACACACTTTGGAGGATTCAACCTAATATTATAGTGTCAACAGCGGAGGAAGATAGCTATAAGGTGTTCCAATTGATCTCGACGTTTTGCAAAATGAGCAGGAAGATCTTCGAGATATGTCTTAACTATGTGCTTGATGTCATGAAAATCGTACAACATAGCTCGTTGGAAGGTGGCCTCAGCATTCTCCAAGCCAAAAGGGAGCTTTTTATAGGTGAATTTCCCTCATGGACAGCTAAACGTTTTTTTGTTTTGATCATCTGGAGCAATTTTAATATGGTTATAGCTATAGAAACCATCCATAAAGGAAAGAATGTCACTCCCAGTACATTCATCAATGATCTGGTCAATAAAATGAGTGGGGTAATTGTCCTTAGGACAAGCTCTATTGATATCACGGTAATCAACTCAAACCCGAATGGTCCCTTGCTTCTTACTCACGGGAACAATATTCGAGACCCAATTTGTCAATGGTATAGGGTAAATAAAACCAGCTTTTAGAAGTTTTTCAAATTCACACTTTATGGCAGCAGCCTTTCTCGGGTGCACAGGACGAAGCTGTTGACGAACATGTTTCAAATATAGATAGGTGGGAATTTCGTGCACAATGATACTCGGATCAATGTTGGGCATTTATTCGTATGACCATTCGAAGACATCATAGAATTCCTAAAAAATATTAGTATAGATATTGATCTCATCGGGAGAACAAGATGCACCGATATGAACATTCTCAACAATCCTTGGTTTGACAAAGATGTCGATGGGAATGGTCAGAATGATATTTCCCATCTTCCCTTCATGAACCAAAGTCGAACTCTGAAGTGGTTCAGCCAGTACGGGCAAAGCATGTGATTCTAGATAGGTGGAGATGTCACCTGGGATTGGGAGAAATGAGGAATGATGATGTCTATCATCCCATGGAGTTTCTTAGAGAGAAATTACCTCCACGATACTCTCGTCAGTTGGGAAAGTCTCATCCAAGGGATCATTAGAGTCCTTAGAACCAAACCAGGAGGACTGCGCATAAGTGTCCAGATAGGACCAAATGAGTGTTGGTTTCTGATGCAGCCTCAGAAGTCATGAGAATACTTTGATACATTTGCTCATCTGGGCTTAGAGGCATAACGTCACCAAAACTCTCAAGTTGGTCGGGATTGGGAATAATCCATGGATCATGACCAGACGAAATCATACTGACGGAGGTGACATTTGGAGGTGGGAGTGAAAAAACTCCCATAAGGGACGAGTCTTTAAGCAGACTCGACCTGATGTTCTCATAAGGAGTAGCAGTCTTCCCAACATACAAAATGTTTCCTGATAAAAAATCAGAGGGTAAGAAAGCTAACAGATCGACAGTCGATATCTTCCCTTGATGAAGGAAATGGAGGACATGAAAAATGGTGGAGACCACACAAACCATAGCGTTTTTCCAACTATGTCAAAGAGGGAGATTATAGTTCAAGTTGGTGTCTACCACTTCAACTTCCATGGTCACCGTCTCCCCCTCCAAGAGGATGGGAAATGCCTTGAGAATACCATATGGCCGAGAACCTCTACCATCGAAAGCTTCTAAGGTATTCGGGGACTAACTCAATGGGGTAGAGTCGATGGATTTCCAACATGCAACAAACATGATGGAGGTCGAAGCACCTTCATCAACAACAAACCGATGAATATTCTTTCCCATACTTGTAACTTGAATCAGAAAAGCTAGTTGATATGGGAGGCGAGGAACAAAATTTTCGAGATCGAAAGTAATCATATTTGAATCTGCAAGATAAATCCCTCCAATAGCGGAGAGTAGTGCCTTCCGTTGTGATGCGCACAACTGAAGGACCTCCAAAGCCGACATCTTTGAAGGCGCTTAAGCCTGATCCTCTACAATATTGTAGTGTTGCGCTGCTCTTGCATTCAAATTATAAAATGATTTCTGAAGAACACCTTTGGGGGTGGTCGGATGATGGAGTCACTACTCGGTCTCTCTATCTAGAGAGGACCAGAAGTAGGGGGCGCCAAAGAGGAAGGGTGATCTATAACTTCTTATTCCACAAGATCCTTGGATGGATTGGGATAATATTTCGTTCTCGTGGTAATGGCAATAGATTGCGTTCCAACGATGAAAACTTGAGAGCTTCCAGACGATTTAGCTTGATCTACCATTTTCATCTGCTGAAAAAGGAAAGGTTCTTTCAAAATGGTCGGAGTCCTGGGTGTGCCCTTCAAAAGGCAGGCAACTTCGACACGCCAAGGATAATCCTTGATGTAATGATCGTCATCACATATCAGACAAGGATATTTGGGCTTACGTGTTGAAGAATCGTCAGCATACGACTTCTTTGAATCTTGTTTAGGGATTTCGGATTTAGACTTACCTTTACCCTTTTTCTTACCTTTCAAGGATTTATCTATTGCAGTAGGTTGGAAAACATTTACCTCTGAGGTTTTACCAAGATTCTTCTGGTTATTGGAAGGAGTAGGGGGTGCAGTGGTAGTAGTGGATTTAGACTTCGAAGAAGTTTTAGGCACGTTACTATCAATATGAGCCACTATCCAGATAACACGATCCACGGGAAGCGTAATAGGACACTGAGATGATGCAGGATTAGTTGAAGGTTGCGACGTGTCAGGTAATAACTCATATAGAGTCCCGAACTTGGAATAAACCAAATCGAGGTATTACGTGACACACCCACCCATGGCAAGATATTTAGCAATCCTAGGAACGAATGATTTCGTAAACCATTCATTCAATAACAGATCAAGGATCTTAAATTTGATGAAGCGATGGCGATGCCGCCATTCATGAATGTGATCTAAAATATGCGTAGCAGCTGACTGCTTCAACGAAGTGAGAAGATGGGTGACGATTTCATACCAGACAGGTAGCTGGAAGTGAGTGATGAAAGCCATAACCAAGGAATTTAAATCGAAGAAAATTCCTCGAGGGAGCTCAATATACCACTTGGGCATGGTACCGGTCAAATTATGCTGGAAAAGATGAAGATGAATAGAATATTTGATCCAAGCCTTCGAACTTTGGACAATCTTTTGGAATCTTAGTTGGAAATGGCGGCCAATGTAGCTGATGCTGGAGGGGTCATTTGTGAGCTTTGACACATCCGAAAATTCCAACGTAGCTAGGAATGGCAAGGGCGGATGATGAGGTGAAAAAGGTCTGGGGTTCCAACCCGATTGATACGGACTCTACCCCAAATATGGTGGATTTTGTCCTGGATATGTATATTGCCACCATGGTTGGTAAGGACCTTGTTGCAGATATTGCTGGTAGGGACCTTGTAGGGGTTGTTGATAATACCCCTGCGGGAACTAAGGATGCGGACCTTGCTGGACATAGGATCTAGGGTAAGGTCCCTAATGAACATGAGGTCCAATTTGTGGTCCCTGTTGAACATAGGGTCCAACTTGCGGTCCCTGCTGAACATATGGTCCAGCCTAAGGTCCTTGCTGAAAATAAGGTCCAGCCTGAGGTCCTGATTGGGCCTGCTAGTATTGAGGAATATGCTGATATGAAGCACCGAGATGAGGCCCAGACTGGGGTTGTTGGTACTGACCTTGAGGAAATGGTTGGTATTGAGTACCAGACTGATTAGGGAAAGGACCAGATTGACCTAGAAGGAGATTCAGACTAGCTTGAGTGTAAGAACCAACCTGAGGATTAGTCGCAACAACACTCACCGAAGGCTGGGGTTGTTGGACGTACTACTGAGATACGTTCGGTTGAGGAACATACTGATATTGTACGTTCGGCTATTGAACATAAGGGATATTAGGTTTCTGAACATACAAATATGATATGTTCGATTGCTGAAGGGGGTGTTGAACCTAAGAATATTGAACATGAGGATGTCCTATCCCAGGAATAGACCCAGAACTCGGTTGCCCCCCACCCAATATGGGAGGTACATAAAGAGGGTTAGAATGCCCCCTAGGAATAGACAAAACCGTGAATTGCCCACTCAGTGGTGGAACTGCAGTAATTGTAGATGGCCAATAGGGTACAGAGGATCCAATCGACACAATCATTTGACCAATGGTGATCGTAGATTGAACAACGGGTTGAGACATTAGAAAATAATGGGCGGGAAGATGGAGGACTACATGTTGACCAAACAAGATCCGGGAATAAAGGTGTACCACCGAAAGCTCCAGAAATAAGGTTTCCCAAAGAATTATAACCGTGTGGGAGTGTGGATACAACATGAATGCAAGGTATTTCGGTCCTACTGCATGAATCGTGAGGTTTGGAACTGAACAACTCGCTTTCAAAAAGAAACACCGATGAAGCAGCTTTCGGGATATAAGAGCCAGTGGTTTCCTGAAGATTTCCTTGAGGAGCACTCATGAATGGAACATCATCAGCATTGGATGCCATTTCGTCAGGAAATAATTGACAAACAATATAGCAAGACGCTACTGGAGAAGCGTGAAAGGGATTCCAGGTTGATCAAAAGTGTTATAAGATTGTTGAGGCGAGACCATAATCGGATCAAAGAGTGGATTCAAAGGAAAGGACGAGAATTGTGCAGATGTTTCAGGGCTTTCCAGCTCAGAGTCTTCCGAAGTCGTCCAAGGAGAATCGTTAGGCAGTGGTCGGGATGATATAGGTTGAACACTGATGACAATCCCGAGTTCCTCACCTTGCGCTTCAAGGGGTCCAACCGAAAACTGAGGGACCTCAAGAGGAGGTTCCTGAGATCCATCAGAGGAGGGAATGGGTGAATTTGATGATTCAGCCACAATGACCTTTCAAAAGAAGATCAAATAAGGAAGAGGTGAACAAATTCACAATTTACCGAGAAATAATGAGGCTGGAGAACTGCATGGGTAAGATGTTTTCGTGGGCAATTAATTTTATAATTAATAATAAATAAATAAAAAGGGTGTGCTAGGCATAAAGTTTTACCAAGTATCTATGAACTGCAATATACACCTTTGTGATAAATGATAGAAAAATGACCAAGGACTTAACGTACGATAGCCAATATCCTCAAATATATGTGACGGTACGTGGGATTCCAGTTCGTAGTAGTGATGTCTAATGCGTAACCGTTCGATGAGAGCGCACCAGATATAATTATCATACATCAATATAATTCCATACATGGGACGGGATATCACCCTTGGGTTTTAATGCAGACCATTAGCGACAACTCCTGTGTTTTACGACGCCAGAACACGTCTCTAGCCTAGACCACTAAATATTCTTGTTAGTTCCAATGCTCCTTAAGGTAAATTGAGTTCATTTTAAGTTGATCTTGATTAAAGTTTCAATTTCAAGGCTCAAAATGTGTATCACCCGAATCCTTATAGTGCAGGCTAAATGCAAAAAAGAATGCTTTCCATTTCGATGAAGCCTAAACTATTTAGGGAAGAGAGACATGAAAAAATGCAATCAATGCAGCAACAATAATGCCCACCCCAAACTAGCTCAAAGCTATGAAATGAAATTATTTTCAATCGAATTCAATTTTCCCAAACAAATGTAACTTTCGGAAAAATGAAAGTGATTTTATTTTCACTAAGATGCACAAAGGAAATTTTTTGTTTTTCACTTGGAAATGCAATCAAAAGCAAAACAAATGAACACAATAAGAAATGCAAATCCTTTCACTTTTCTTTCAATCGAACAAAACAAAAATCATTTTAAAGAACACACGAATGAAATGATTTTCACTTTTCTTAAAACGATAAAGATAATCTAAATCAAAACTAAAATGAAAATCACTTCCAATTTCTTTTGAATTTAGACAAAAAACACACTCTTCTAGTCTTGTGCGTCAAATAATTTGTGATCCTATTTTTGACACTAAACCAAAGGGAAGATGAGAGATGACCAGAGCATACAAAAAATCACTTCGAATCAAGGCAAGAATAATGCGACAAAGGGTGTTTGAAATGGTGAAGGATTCCCAAACTTACAAACAAATCAAAGAGATGAAAAATACTCGCTCAGATAAGATAAGTAAGTCAAACACGCAGCAAGGAGATCACTAAGATCCTACAGACTTCCTTTAAGGGCCAGGACAGACTGGAAAGTCAAAAGGGAAACTCATAATTTCCTAGGTTTGAGATTAGCGCTTATGTGTTAAGAAAAAGGGTGTTGAAAGGCAAATCAACGCAGTTGTACCATATAGAACAACGTTGCCAGTGCTACTATGCAAACAGAAGGCACGTTGGTCACTAAGAAAAAAGGAAAAATAAACCAGATTCTCACACAAACACCCGACCTGACACAATGAAGTGACTATCAATCCTTACACAAGCTGGCAGAGGCCTAAGCAGATTTAGATTTCAAAAATCGGTGAAACTGATCCAAGATCAGTTCAAGGAAGGAAGGCTAAGAGGCTAAGCTCCCCAGCGGGAGTCGCCAGCTCTGTTTTCAATATAAATCCCCTCTGCGGACAAAGGTGATATCTCTAGCCCTAGAGTGGGTCTAGCAACATGAGATTATTTCTAATTCAAATCTATCTTAACTAACATTTACAATGTGACGAGAAAAGAGACATAAATGCCTTTTTCCCAACACTACGCTTGAATCCATTGATGATGACCTTGATACACGATCCTTGTAGGCCCGCTCCCTGCTAGTGATGGCACGCGAATACCTGTGGATGATCAAGAGACAACAACCAACATAATACAATACATAATAAACGTAAACATTATCTATCTAGTAGATCAAGGAGTGCCAGAATATTTGCATAAACATTTAGACAAATATAGAAAGAAAACATCAGATGTTATTATTGATAAATACAAATGGAGAGCTTACAACCTAGGCCTTGATGTTGGAGGCGTCCTTTGGTGAAAATCTAATTCCTTCACCGAAGCTCAAAAGCATTCCTTCTCTCAAACACTAAGGCTTTATCACAATGCTAAGATGCAAGGGGATTAGAGTTCAGATGAGTCTGACAATGACCAACCAAGCTCTAAATTTGGGGGAATGAGGGATGTGAATTTATAGGAAGGGAGAAGAGGTTGGGAGCCCATGAAAGGAGGAGGAAGGCCCACTTTCTAAGGGATGAATCCCCATGGATGAGACTAAAGCTCTAAAATCATAGAGCTCGACCTTATCACCATCGTTTAACAACCAACTCATCGCCCTTGAGCTTCTAGAGGTCGATTCTTCTCCTCCATTTGAGGAAACACTGCTAGAAAGGGGATCAATGTGGTTTTCCAAGAAATTAGGGTGCTGACAGCGCTAAGATAGAACTGTGAAAAGGACATCAACGCGGTCATGGCACTAGGAAGGACGTTGACCCAGGAAACTAGGAATTTGACCAAGTTTCTTCAATAATCTTCCAATATAATATTCTTTGGATCTTTTGGGGATATGTTAACATATTTCTTAATGGCGGAAACATTGCACAGGATCGGTCATGGGGCATTTCAGGACCAGGCACAAGAAAATGAGCACGGTGACAAATTATTGTGTAACACAGAGCGTAGGTCACGAGTTCGATACACACCCGACTCACGTTGGGGGGGGGGGGATTTTTGGACATTGGATAAACCAACGCTCCCCGTGTGTTTTGTGACATGGACTAACCGCCTCTCGTGAATCCTTATATCTGGAGATGCAATCATTGACTAACACCTACGGGTGTTGGTCTAACGACAATCATGATTCCTAACACTCTAATATGGAAAAGATTTATTCTTTCCTTTTCATTTTGAGTTTCATTGAGGTTATTTGAAGAACAAGTAATTGAAATAGAGTCATTACCTTTCAATCCCATAGTTGTGATATTTGTTTCATCTCTCGAATCAGATCCTAAATCATGTTGTGTAGTTACAACAATCTTTTGTTTTCCTTTGTTGTTAAACTTTTTGGGTCTCATCTCAGGATGAAGTTTTCAACAATGGTCTTCATCATGGCCTTCTTTTGAACTTTGTTTGCATGTGCGTTTTTCTCCCTCTTTCTTGATGGAAGCATTATTCTTCCCTTTTCCTTTGAACTTTCCCTTTCCTTTGTCTCCACACTTGAATGGATTTTTGTTGCCCTCTTGTGGAAATTTTTTCCTTATTTCTTCTAGATGTGTTGCATGTACACAAACTCATTCTAGATTTGTAGGGTTAAACGTGATAATTGTGTGTCTCAAGTAGATATGTAAACCTCCAATGTATTTAAGTGTCTTGAGAGGATAAATCTACACCCAAAATCAATGCTCTCCTTCTAAACTCTTGGGTATAACTTTACACACTTTGACCCTTTAATTGCCTAAAGTTTTTCCAATCCATTGTAGATTTTTTCATGTATGCTAAAGGATAAAATTGCTTCTTAATGCAACCACAAAATCATTCCAAGAATTTATGATCTTACCTCTTTTGTTGAGATCCTCTTGAGTTTTGGCTTCCCACCAAATGAGTGTTGCACTTTCCAACCTTAATGAAGCAAGAATAATCTTCATTTCATCATCTCTAATCCTTTGTATCCTGCAATAAACTTCAAGATGAAGAACCCAATTATCTAATTTCTCAGCATTTACCTCTCCATTATACATATGCAATTCAAAATTTATGTCAAGTTTTCAAAATGGAGTTTTACCATCTCCATTTGGAGAATGTGGAGGTGTTTGTGAAGGGGTTGATGTAGAAGATGATGATGGTGAAGATGAAGGTGAGGAGAGAGGTGGAGGTAGAGGTGGTTTGTCACTATTTTCTCCATTTCCTTTTGGAGGTTTGTTTCCATTTCCCTTTGGAGGATTTGAGCTCTCACCATACAATCTCGACTTCCTTTCCTCATAAATAACTTTCACCATCTCAGTCATTTCAAAGAATTATTTTCTGAAAGTCTTCTCATCCTTAGTCGTATTTTCATGCTCTCCTTCATGTGCCATGACTGGTGAGGGCTTTGGGGACACTTGAGGTGAAACTTGTGGGGATGATTGTGGCAAATGTGCTCTCCTTGAACTAGCTTGAGGAGTTGTTCCTACAAGATTTCCTTCTCCTCTTTTGAGTTTCAACCTTGTAAGCATCATAAAACACTTGCAACTGAATTAAACCCTCATTACAACCAAAGAACCTAAGATCTGATACCAAACATATTTGTATTTGAAAACTTGAAGGTTTGATGAAATTTGCAAGTTAAATTTTATGTCTTTTATGCAATTAGGCAAGTTGCAATAACACATCCATCAAGTGTTTAATCTCAGCTTTGCAGTATAAAAACAGAGACAATAATATCATAAACAGAAACACAAGACAAAAAAATGATGAAGGAGTTCACCCCTCCTGGGCTACATCTCCTGGTCCAGCTTCTAATGTTGGGCCTCTTTGATTATGTGCTCAAACATGTGTTTACATAGATTTGTAGTGCTCGGAATGCAAAAATAATGTCTCCAATGACTCCAAAACAGTAAAAAACCCGTAGCTGGTCTTTTTTTGCACTCAATTTGACAAAAAACTGAAGAATTTATGCTCTGGTGAAGTTTTGTTGCTGACTGCTCTACAAACTGCACCCACCTACAAACCATCTTACAAATTCCACCATTTTTGGCACCGCAGAGCGAAAAATTCACCCACGCTGCCTAGATTCGTGTCATATTGGGTGCAAATTGTCGCCTACTTTAAATGCGTACTGACCCATGTGAGCGGATAAAAATGGACCACGTGGTGCAACTGCCGCTGTTGGATCCAGGGTCGTTCAAATATTCACGCCAACAGATTGACTGTGCTCTAACTGTGGTTGAAAATCATATTATAACCGGGGTTTATGTTTGAATTCTCGCGCCAAACGGTGACTCCAACCGAAACGTGGTTTGGTTGTTGAATTGTGGTGAAGTTTTAAAACTGTGTGTCATAACACAAACTCCAACACGGTTGTTACTGTGGTTTTCACTGTGGTGGGGTCTCTTGGAACCGGGGTATATCAACCCAGATCCAAACTATGGTTTCAATATTTTTACCGTGGCTTAGGCTGGGATTAACCCCGCGCCCTCGATGCCCATCACCTGCGGTCTCGTGGGCATGGGTGACCCGGGGCTAGGGGTTAACCCTGACCCCGTCCCCCTACGTTCAATCAAATAAAATTTAAATATAACTTTAATGCTATACATTTTTATACCCATTGTAGGCGGAGTGGTAAGAATATGTGTTGCTAGTATGTAGTTTGCGCGCTCAAACCTCCCGAAGGCCCGTTTGGCTGATAACAAAATTCTATTAAACAATTGGGAGGCCATGTGACAACAAGCCATTGGCCCATGTGGATCTCCATAATTGGACTACAAAAACTCACCATTAACCAATCACAATGTAGCATCCACGAACCAATCAAATGAGGACACTTGGTGAGATACCACTGGCCATAGAAAATACAATCAACTCCCCAATCAGCGTGTAGATTGTCCACTCAGCGTCCCTGACCAACTTGCAATTTTTTTTTTTAGTTGTTTAGAAAAACGGACAGAAAGTGATTGTTAGGATATTCCGACACATAGGAAATAGTTAAGTATAACTTGGTTTAGTGTAGAGTTAGGTAAAGTGTGTTTCTTTACAATTTACATTTGTAACTTATAATCCAACGGTCATGATTTGTAGTGATCCGACGGTACACTCTCTCCTCGGTATTAACGACACTTGATCCGTGGCTAAACACCTGATTGTTCCATGATCTCTATTTAAAGAGCATGGAGGGTCATTTGTCCGATAACCGTTTATGAGATAAACATATGTAAACTTTCTTTTTATATTAATAAATTACCTGAAGTGGCCGCGTTGGCTCAGGTCGTGGACTGTTTCCCTCTTTGAGGGTTTTAACCATGTGATATACTAGTGCACTGATCTGTGATTTATTTGTGAGCGGTGACCTTTGGTGTTTGATCTAAGGAACTTACCCTGGCTCTGATACCAATAGGCTCTAATGCCTCCTTCCTTCTCCTATTGTGTCACCTTTGTGAATCCTTCAATCCTATCCCAAGTTGTTCTTAAGGGGGGATGTTAGGATATTTTGACACATAGGAAATAGGCTCCTTTTGTGTCACCTTTGTAAATCCTTCAATCCTATCCCAAGTTGTTCTTAAGGGGGGATTTTAGGTTATTCTGACACATAGGAAATAGTTAAGGATAACTTGGTCTAGTGTAGAGTTAGGTAAAGTGTGTTGCTTTATTATGTACATTTGTAACTTATAATCTGACGATCACGATTTGTAGTGATCCGACGGTTCACTCTCTCCTCGGTATTAACAACACTTGGCCTGTGGCTTAACACCCGATTGGTCCATGATCTCTATTTAAATAGCATGGAGGGTCATTTTTCTGATAACTGTTTATGAGAGAAACATATGTAAAATTTATTTTTGTATTGATAAATTACCCGAAGTGGCCGCGTTGGCTCAAGTCGTGGACTGTTTCCCTCTTTGAGGGTTTTAACCACGTGATATACTGGTGTACTGATTTGTGATATGTTTGTGAGCGGTGACCTTTGGTGTTTGGTCTAAGGAACTTACCCGGTAAATTCTTGCATGGTATTAGAGCTATTTTGAGGGCCGCATCCGTTGTTCATCCAAATCCGAAGCCGGTTTGACTGCATGCGACTGCCATTTTCTAGATCTACTATTTATGAACCTTTATGGGCTTGGAGAATGGCTCTGTTGTGTCCGGAGCGTCTTTTACAGTGAGTAACCCCTTTCGTTTCATGTGAAAAGGTTTTCGGCTGCCCAAGTTATGTCATTTTAAATCTTGAGGTATAAAGTATCTATTTTGCACTGATATTTATTAATCATTTTGTTTATTTCGGTTCCCTCTATTTATTTCGGTTTATTTTTTCTATTGCTGGATCTATACCCTCTTCTCTGTGTATGCTCTTTTCTCTGTGCTATGTGCGATCTTGGCAAATTAGAATCAGGAAGACGAGATTTTTTTTGCAATGTATGCTCTTTCCCTTCGTCTTTGTGCGATCTCGGGAAATCAGAAATAGAAAAAAAGGAATAGTTTTCGGTAAGGCTAACCAAAAATCTAACATTCTGCTGTAAGGGTAGTATTTTTCATTATTTTTTTGTGCTTGTATTTTGTGTTTTTTGCAGGAAAAAGCACGTACACCCAAAAAAAAAAAAAAATGTTCCTCCTTTTCTTTCAAACAATTATAGAATCCATCCTTTTACTAGCTCACTTGGTGTAAAGTTCAGAGGTGTTGGGTTCAAGTCTCTTTCTCAAGCTTCTTTTTCTAAAAAGGTTATGTTAAAGGGGCGGGGTTTTTTATTTAAACTAGAACTTCATCATCAAATTTCAACCGTTTCCGTAACTATTCGGCATCTACAACTCAGTTTTTTTTAAAAGACATAACTTCTTCATCCGGAAGCCGTTTTTTGAGCCGTTTTTTTTTTTTTTTCTTTTAATCGGCCTAATTTTTCTAGATCTTTTCATTGGAGCAGTTAGTTTCAACCCTTTTTAGCTTCATTTAAAAAAAAAATGGAAAGTGCTTGCCCGGTTATTCTTAACAGCACCAATTACTTCCAATGGCTACCTCACATGGTAGATTTACTTAGAAGTAAAGGGCTTTATAGAATAGCCATAGGAAAATAAACTAAACCTACCGATGGAGCTAAAGCCACTAAATGGGAAAATAAACAAGATCAAGCATGAGGGTTGACAGGAATGTCCATTGCTCAAGATCTTCGATTTCATATCCTTGAAAATGACACCCCTGTTGAAGCCCTGAAAAAGCTAAATATTGTTTTTGGCATTTAAAATCAAATCACAGCCCACCAACTTGAAAATGAGTTGCTTACTTTGGACCCCAATGATTTCTCCTCTATTGAAGATTTTTTTTCCAAATTCAAAACCCTTATAATTCTTTTAGAAGGTTGTAAGGTCAAAAAGGAAGATGGTAGCCTCATCTATTCCATTCTTGCTAAGCTTGGTCCTACATACTCTATATTTGTTTCCACCTTCCATTCCACTAGAGAAGCCCTCATTTCTCAAGGAAAAACCTACAAGAACCCCTCTTTCGGTGCCTTTTACGATTCTTTGATAAGAGAACAAGAAAAACTCTTACACCTTGGTCTTATCACTTCTGGAAACACTTCTAAGAAAGCATTAGCAGCCCAACGACAACCATATCAAAAGAATCCCAAGAAGCGGTATCCTAAAAAGTATGGTCCTAAACTAAACCAGGGTCCTAAGAAATTTCAGCCGCAAATTGAAAAAGCAACTCACCAAACTGATAAGGCAACTGAAAACAAAGAGAAGAAAACAGATAGACATTTCACCTTTTGTAATCGTGATGGCCATGTGAGTCCAAATTTTTTAAAAAGATGGAAGCCTTGGAAGCAGCAATGAAGAAGCACTACATCAATTTTGAGACCTCTTCAACTTCATCTTCAAGGATGGCACTTTCTGCTTGTGGTTTCAAGCATCTAGTTATGCATTAAATGTATCTTCTTCTTCTCATTCTCATGAGTGGCTCATTGATTCTGGAGCTTCTTACCACATGGCCAAAAATAAAGCCATTTTTCTTCTTTAAATGATTGTAACACCAAACATATTTATGTTGGTGATGATAGATCTCTTAGTGTTGTAAGATCTGGAACCATTCATCTAGATAATGGTCAGTTTAATGATGTACTATGTGTTCCTACCTTGTCATGCAACCTTATATCTGTTTATCAGATAACACATTCAGGTGAAGGGAAAATAGTAGAATTCTCACCTCATGATGTTGTAATCAAGGACCTCAAAGATCCTATACATATTTTAGCTACTGGCATTGCTGATGATTCCACGAGGTTGTATAAGTTTGAAAACTTTAGGTCATCATGTCTTCCCTTCGTTTTTGTTGCTCATAATGATGAAGTGAGCAAACTTTGGCATGAGCGATTTGGTCACTTAAACTATCGCTCTCTTCAAACTCTATGTAAAGAAAATATGGTGACAGGTCTTCCTATGGTATCTTGTCAAGATGGTGTTTGCTCCAGATGTGTACTCGAAAAACATCATCAGGATAGTTTTGACAAACGTGCCTCTTGGAATGCTTCAGCCCCTCTGCAGCTTGTGCACAGTGATTTATGTGGTCCACTTCCTGTTGTTTCTTTCTCTATTTGCATGTACTTCTGAACTTTCATTGATGATTTTTCTAGACGCACTTGGGTATACTTCTTAAAACTCAAGAGTGAAGTTTTTAACATGTTCTTGGCCTTTAAGGCCTTTGTTGAGAAACAATCTGGACATCAAATTCTTAGGTTAAGATCAGACAATGGAGGATAATATGTTAACAACAAATTTATCAAATTTTGCACTGAGCATGGCATTCAATTGCAACATACTTTTCCATATACTCCACAAAAAATGGTGTAGCCAAAAGGAAGAAACACACCTTAAAAGAAATGGCTAATTGTATGCTTCAATCTAAAGGACTTAGTCTCAATTTTTGGGCTGAAGCAATTAACTGTGCAAATTACATAGTAAATTGCACTCCTACTAAGGTTTTTAGGAATGTAACTCTAGAAGAAGCCTAGAGATCAATCAAACCAAATGTAAGTCACTTTCGCATTTTTGGAAGTGATGCATGGGCCCATGTTCCAGGTGCGAAACATAAAGCCATAGAACCGAAGAGTGAAAAATGCATTTTTGTTGGATATTCTGAAGATGTCAAAGGATATAGACTTCTTCAACCAAAATCTAAAAATATAATCATTAGAAGAGATGTAAAATTTTATGAAAATATATCGGCCCATGAGTCTAGTTCGGCGGGTGTGCCACCTTTGGCCCGTGAGCCTGATTCGTCATATGTGCAACCTCTCTCTATCTCTTCTATTTTTGATAGCATTCCTTCTAGTTCATATGATGACAACGAGGACGACAATCCTCCTCCGCCTCTTGAAGATATTCCTTCCGCTCCACAGCTTCCAAGATGGGTCCGCTCTACTCAGGATGCAGCAAGTTCTCTTGTAGGTGACCCTGCAGATCGACGACGTACACGTTCTTAGTTCAAAAGAGCCTCTTCCTTATTGGCTCAAGTTCCAGAAAAAACCTGATCCAGACACCTTTGAAGAAGCTTCCAGTCATCCAAATTGGGATGAAGCTATGAATGAATGATATCGTTCCTTACTGGCAAACGATACTTGGGATCTTGTTCCTCTTCCAAAAGGAAGAAAACTTGTCAGATGCTAATGGGTTTACAAAACAAAGTTTGGAGCAGATGGAAAAGTGGATAGACATAAAGCTCGTCTTGTTGCTAAAGGTTTTTCACAAGTTGAAGGCATTGACTATACTGAAACCTTCTCCCCTGTTGCCAAAATGAATTGTATCCGCCTTGGTATTTCCCTTGCTGCCTCCTTTAAATGGGAAGCCCATCAGATGGATGTTAAATCCATCTTTATACGTGGATATTTGCATGAAGAAATCTATATGGAACAACCCCCTAGCTTTATCCAAAATGAATCTAGCCTTGTTTGTCGCCTTAGGAAGTCTCTCTATGGTCTAAAACAAGCTCCTCGAGCTTGGTATGCCAAAATGGATAGATTTCTATTAGATAATGGCTTTTCTAGGTGTCATTATGATAAAACTGTCTACACCAAGAAAGTGGGTAAGTCCTTCACCATCATTTTTCTTTATGTTGATGATCTTATCCTTACTGGTAGTGATCCCAACCATATAAACCATGTGAAGTCTAGCCTCAAAAAGAAGTTTGAAATGACAAACTTAGGACACTTGGAATATTTCCTTGGTCTCCAAGTCTTGCAATCCAAAGAAGGTATTACCCTTTCTCAGTCCAAGTACGTCTGTGATCTTCTACACTACTTGCACATGGAAGACTATAAGCCAGCCCCTTCTCCCTTTCAGTCTGGAGTCAAGCTTTTAGTCACTTGTACTACCCCTGAAGTTGATGCTACCTTATACCGTCAACTTGTTGGTAAACTTATGTATCTAACCCATGCTCGTCCTGAACTTTCCTTTGCCGTTGATATTGTTGCTCGGTTTATGCACCAACCTCATGAAAGTCACTGGAAAGTAGCTAAAAGAATACTTCGATATATTCGAGGTACAGTTCAGTTAGGGATTCATTACAATGTAGGAGCATCTCCATTGTTGATTGGTTTCACTGATTTTGATTGGGCTGCTGACCTTGATGTTCGAAAGTCTACTGCAGGATATGTATTCACTCTTGGTTCAGGACCTATTACTTGGTCTTTTAAGAAACAAAGTGCCATCTCTCTTTCTTCGGCAGAAGCAGAGTATCGTGGGGACGTTGAAGCCAGCAAGGAAGCCATGTGGCTTCGTCAGATCATGTCTGAATTTGGTCTTCATCAACAACATCCAACTACACTTTGGTGCGATAATTAGAGTGCCATTCATCTACGTAAAGATCCAGTTCAGCATCAGTGTATGAAACACATTGAGCTCCACATACACTTCATCAGAAAGCTCATTCATGATCGTGTTCTTGAAGTGTAGTATTGTCTAATCAATGATCAAGTAGTCGATATCTTTACAAAGGTTCTCACCGAAGTGAAGTTTACCAAAATTTGATCCATGCTTGGAGTTCAAGAAAGTTATCATTAAGGGGGGATAGGCTCTAATGCCTCCTTCCTTCTCCTATTGTGTCACCTTTGTAAATCCCTCAATCCTATCCCAAGTTGTTCTTAAGGGGGGATGTTAGGATATTTCGACACATAGGAAATAGGATCCTTTTGTGTCACCTTTGTAAATCCTTCAATCCTATCCCAAGTTGTTCTTAAGGGGGGATGTTGGGATATTCTGACACATAGGAAATAGTTAAGTATAACTTGGTCTAGTGTAGAGTTAGGTAAACTGTGTTTCTTTACTATGTACATTTGTAACTTATAATACAACGATCACGATTTGTATTGATCCGATAGTTCACTCTCTCCTCGGTATTAATGACACTTGATCCGTGGCTTAACACCTGATTGGTCCATGATCTCTATTTAAAGAGCATGGAGGGTCATTTGTACGATAACCATTTATGAGAGAAACATATGTAAACTTTATTTTTATATTAATAAATTGCCTGAAGTGGACGCGTTGGCTCAGGCTGTGGACTGTTTCCCTCTTCGAGGGTTTAACCACATGATATACTGGTGTACTGATTTGTGATCTGTTTGTAAGTGGTGACCTTTGGTGTTTGATCTAAGGAACTTACCTTGTAAATTCTTACAGTGATATCGGGAGCATACTATATCGGTTTTGAGCGATTCAAGTTGTGTTGGATTCAGGACGACGAGATCTACGTTTTGGCACCAGTTTCGAGCACTTTTGAACACTTTTAATTCTAAACAATTTACTGATACCCTAGATCAAATAGTGATCCTCTTATCTACATGGTAGTGATCTCCTATGTGGCAATAATATTCTTATACAATGAACTTGATGTGGAAACAATGTTGATAATGACCTTACCTTGAAAATATACTTGTTGACATAACCTTTGTGACAATTTCTTGTAACAATGTTGTGTGAATGATTTGAATATGTGACAGTGACTATGACCTTATTGACAAATGGCATTTACCGTGACGTGTATTGAGAGTTGTGACAATGCCTAGGATTTGAGACAACAAAAGGGCTTGCATGTTTTTGTTGCAACAACTAGGACAATTTAAGGTTGGGCACATGACAGATTACTGGCATCTGGGTTTGTGCTCGTGGGCACAAGTAAACATTGAGAGCAGTGAAAATATTATAGGTTTGTGATTCCAGAGAAAATATAGTGCAAATGATTATGTTAATGATGTGACATACTTTTGCTTGAGTTATTAACAAATTTATCTATACGGAAAGCACTGTTGGTTAAAATTCCTTCAGTTTGGAGCCTATAAACTAAGGCGTTGGAGCATCCTTCAGTTTGGAGCCCATAAACCAGGGTGTTGGAGCGTCCTCCCAGTTGCAATTAGTAAACAAGGTGTTGGAGCGTCCTACAGGTTGGAGCCTGTAAACCAGGGTGTTGGAACATCCTCCCAGTTGTAATTAATAAATAGGGCGTTGGAGCGTCATATAGGTTGGAGCCTGTAAACCAGGGGGTTGGAGCTGAAATCTTGATGTAATTTTTTTGAAGACAAATATTAAGAAGCGTTCAGTGGTTTTTGTTCCAAAGGGGTTTCCACCTAACAATATTTGTGTCTATTTTCTCTATTTGTTATGCCTTATTGAATGATGTTGATGATGTTTATGTTTATCTGATGCTAATAATAATTAATGTTTTGTGAAATTAAAAATATATTAATTGATAAGAAATATTGATTCACCCCTCTTGATATTTCCAACATAGTCTTCGTTACTTTTCTTATTTCAAACTAATTAAACAAACATTTTGGCTTTCTATTTCCATAACAAATCATAACCAAAATATATGTCTTGCTATTATTATTATTATGTAATAAAATTAATACTATTTTTATTTTTATTTTAAAATTTGAGTGAAAAGATAAAATCCAATTTTTTTTTTTTTTTGGGCGATGCTCATTATTGTTTTTTCTTTATGTAAGCTAACTTGTATTTTTATTTTTTAAAGTAATTTGCATATTTTTTATTTTATTTTTTAATATACATATTTATTATTATTATTTTTAATATAATGTTCTCTAATAATTTGTATATTTTTTACTTCAACTTTTCATATTTATATATCTATATTTTAATGTAATTATTCTTTTATCATTTTCAATATAAAGTTATCTAACATTAACTTAATACTAACATCACAACATCTCCCGTATTTAATTAAAGAACACCTTTCAACATAAAACCATACAAACATTCATATATTAAAAGAAGTTGTTTTTAATATCTATATATATATATATATATATATATATATATGAGTTTTAGAATTTTTATTTTGTTATGGTTTAAGGCTCACTTAAGTATTTTTTGGTTGGTTTTTGTCTTTGTAGATGAAGTTGTTTGTTTTTGTTTTTGTTTTTTTTTTTTTTATATAAGTTAAGTTTGTATTGCCTCAAAAATTCAGATTACTTTTTTTCCATTATCATAGTTCAAAATATCACTAGTTTCAATATGTCATAAGGGGAAGCATATCTCTTGACTAGTTGATTGGTAATTTAAATGCAAGTATACCAAGGTAAATTCTTTGGTCCTGTAAACTACAAGAAGTCACTGATATTGACCCAAATAGAAAAACAAGAAAATTTCATAATGACATAACTTGAGATGAGGAATTAGAAGAAGCCATTGATTAGGATCCTATACTCTAGAACCGATTAGAACAGAGGGCTTGAGCTCGCATTGAAGGTGGCTTTCCAGATGAGCTAGATGAGCATCCAAGATAGCTAAACATGAATGATGATATCATGTTCTTGTATGTTCAATGGTTAACCCCAAACTCTACCCAAGTGCATTTGCAAGAGGATGGCTTCTCCTCGCATTCCTTTGTGTTCAATGGTGAACCCCAAACTCTAACTGAGTGCCCTGTCTAGGAATTTCATGAAGGTTTTGAACTTACTCAAAGTTAAAAAAATTTAAATTGTTGTAGCCATGATCACCATGACTCTCATCCCAATAATAGGAAGGTTTGTAAAAAATTAAAATTGTTGTAGCTATGAGGACAATGACTCCCATCCCAAAAACCACTTCGTAGAAAGACACAAATTATAAATTAATGCAATAAGTTGCTGTTGAATGAGGCACATTTGGTGTTCTCTTATGAATACACATGTAAAAGCTTGTAAATATGAACAACACATGGAAGTGGCATATATTTGGAAGGACATGAAACAAAGGGCCCATGTGTTATCGTGTGAGCTAGGTGGCCTATTCTCACTACCTTATGAAAAATAACTAAGCTTTGTGTTTTAGTTTTTGGATTCCCTATGTGGACTAGGAGAATTCGAGGTTGAATACCAAGTCAATTATAGTTATCTTTCCCTAGGATATATAAACTAAATATATAACAAAACAATTATAGTGTCCATGCATTACTTTTCTAAAGGGAAAAAAACACGTGATTTTATGTAACTTTAAAAAAGGAACAAAATTACATCTTGTAGATGCTAACTTCATTCAATAAGAGCAGCCTCTCGGCTTATGTGCACAAGAAAAAAACCTTAAAAAATAATAGAAACTTGCAAATTTAAGTGTGATAATAATTACTTAACTTCTCTTATTTCCTTTCTTTTTTTGGACCTTTTGCCATCCCCCTAACTCAGGGTCTACTGGAACCATTGCCAAATTGCTTCTGATTAATTTCGGTGGGAGTTCTTTTTTCTAAATCTGAGCTTTCAAAAACATGAATTCTATTTGTGCCCACCATCCCATTCTTTTGTGTGCCACATTTTGTTGTTGTTTTGGTTCATGGATCACTTATGACTTTGTACCATTCTATTTGTGGGTTGCATTGCCATTATGGGCTAGAGCATCCCCTTCTTCGTGGTTTGGAGGGTTCTTTGTAGTTTCTTCTTCTTCCTCCTTCATGATGCAGGGACCAAAAAGGATTCCATCCTTTTGTTTTGGGAGCCTGCCCCTTTTTATTTTTTGGGTTCTTTTTTCCTATGGGCATATGTTCTGCAAGTGTCCTATTTGGTAACATGGTTGGCATCCAAATGCCATATTTTCATAATAAAAAATTTGGGTCAACTAGAAGTTTTTGTGATTTAGTTGAATTTGATCATGTAAATCTTTACTTAGGTCTATTTCTACACATATTTTGGTGAAGGTAAATATTCCTTTCTCTGTTCTATCGAGGTTCATTCTTTGAATGACCTCAGGGTCTTCCCAATTTCCTCTAGAACCTTGTAATGTCAGAAAGGAAGGGGGATATTTAGTAGCCTCACCCATACTAGCATTGTTGAGGCTACCATTGTTGTGACATCAAAATATGGGAATCAAGGGGTAATGAAGAGCCATGCATTTCCCCAAAACTAAGGCCCTTATTTCAATGCTCTCTCCACATCTTCCTGGGTATCGAACTAACAATAACAAAAACTTTCGAGCAAAGGTATATGCCATAGTTTTTGGTCTAGGTTGTGAAAACCCACTCATGCAAAGCATAAGATTTGGGCCAAAAACCATTGAAACTACAAATCACTGCCCTGGATTGAAGGGCATGAAAAAGTTGATTTACCTCTGTTAGATTTACCTCCATGGATGGCGCTTGTTGTTTTTCAACAATGTAAGGTCCATGATTGTATTGTGGTAGATCTAATGGATTGAAGCCTTTGCCCCACAACACATCTTTGTATGAAACAACACATTATGGGTTTCTAACTCCCGTAGTACACCCTCACAACCTTAGATTCAAGCCAATGGTGGAATTTCTTGAGATGTTATAATCTTGCAGCTGAAAATGATCTTGCAGTTGCTTCCCTTCATGAAGGAAACATTGTGTATCTATAGGATATCCCAACCATTTCTCTATCTACTAATTGAGATTCATCACATACTCTGAATCTGAAACCCAAAAAGGGAAGGACTTCCCATTAAGGATTTTAATGAAGAATTGAAAGTCCTCTCCCTGATTCAATTTTTCAAACCCTTCTCCTAGCCCAGATCAGATAATGCATGGGCTTTTTTTCCTGTAGATTTGCATCATTTAGAGAGTTGTGTAAATTGTGTAAACCTAAATTGGACCTTACAACCCAGGATGACCAAAGAAAAGAACCAAAACCAGGAAAATCTGGCGGGTCTACATCATTAGACTGATCCTCCAAAAAGCGTTCAACTAGCTTAATTTTGACCCCTTGTTTCGAATTGGAAGCCGCAACGATTGCACTAGCAACAATAAAAACCCACTGAAGCAGTGAAAACCCTTCCCATGCCAATGACTCCTTATAGCTCAAATGCCCACCAATTATCTACACATACATGGAAAACTCTGCATTAATAAAATGTCCATCAAGCAAGATCCACCCCAAGCCTTCCTCCTCAAACCACTTTTCTTTCTCTAAAAAACCATACCTCCACCTATTGTCCATACTATACATCGAAACAACCTCTGACCTCCAGAGAATGTCATGGAAGCAGAGATCGTCGAAGACCTTGGAGGCAAATCTGTACATACGATCGCATACCAGATCCATGCAAAACCACATTTTTCTACCTAAGTTCATTGAAACTCTTCCTTTGATGCTCTCTTCGAACCTCCTTAGAAAACCTAGGGTGTGATCTCCTTAGCCCTCCCTTCAGTGTCCATGCATTACTGAATATTAATAAGTACATTAATTTTTCCATTTAATGTTAGAGTTTCATGGATTTATGGTATGATGACCACATTTAGACCACATATTTTGATATTGGTATTGAAGTTTAAAAACACAACATGAGATAAACAACACACCTGACTTTTCCATGCCATGTATAAATACATCAATATCATTCACTTAGTATTACAACCATAATATTGATGCAAATGGAATTTCATGTTTGTAGACCACATTTAGTCTACAAATGATTTTGGTATTGATGTTTCCCACTAGCATGGTTAATGATTGTGGCATGTGGATTTGATGGTTCAATGATACAACTATCAATTTCCCATTGCTATTCAACCATGCAAATCCCACCTTTTGATTTAAGCAAATCGATATATGTGGAAATGACCATTTCAATTTTCTATGTTTATGTTGATCAAACTTTTGACAATGCTATATTCAGTATATACTTATCACACTAAAGAGCAACAATATAAACAAATTCAATAGATGATTTTTACCTTTAATAGAATAGTGTTTCTAATACATCATATATAGCGACACATTGATCTTGAATATACATCTCACACTTCAATCATTATTTACAGAAATTAATGACCTTTAAACATGAAAGGTCTTGTTGTGATTGTGTTCTACTATAATAATATGATTGATATCAAGTGACATTTTTCATCATGGTTGAGCTTCTAAATTATTATTTTGACATTTTTTCTATACGTATATATTAATGTATCTATACTTACTCTTTTTTAATTTATATTTGCGAATAAAATTTAAAATTTATTGTTATCTTCTTTTAATATGAAAAAAAATATATTAAATTTTACGAGCCTAGATTCATCTTAACTCCGGATCTACTAAGCACCTAGAGGAATCAAATTTCTTCAAATGCAACTCTCTTTTATAGTGAAAAGAGAGTTGATCCTTCTAAGCATTGTTAGATCCATAGTTAAGATAGATCTAGACTGGTTTAATTCCCCCTTTAAATAGAAAATATTTCACATGAATATCATTTTTTTTTTTAATTTTTTTTTTTTTAATTTTTAAATTAAAAAATTTACACTAATATTTTTATTTTTATTTTAAATTAATTTCACCAAGTCAAAATTAATTATTGTTTTATAAATTTTTGGGTCATTAATCTTTTTACAATCGCTTTGTTTTTGTTTTCATTATTGTTTTTCATTGTTTTTGTTTTCCATTATTTTTACATTAATAGTTTGATTAATCTTATCTTACATTATTTTTACATTAATATCGCTGGCTATAATGGTTACTTGTCATTCATTATTTTATGATATACCGCACCTAGATTTGCTCCCTTTTATTCCTTTGCCTTCATTGCAGGAACGAAAAAAAAATACCAAAAACAAGCATTCTCACTACCATCAACGTAGGCATCCTATTGAAGTGTACAAATAGCCTAGTTTCATGTTGTTTGAGCACTCTGGTTAAGAGCCGAGTAAAAGGAGAGTATTTTTGGAGTTTACATACACGTGAAGGTGTCTGGCTGAGTCATGATCTTTGTGTAGGTGGGAATCTGTATCTATATACGAAGAAACTAGTGTGAAGTTATTCATTAAGAGGAAACTGGTGTGAAGTTATTCAGTTGCAAGTGTTGAATCAACTCATTGATTATACTTTGGATTGTTGCTCATGTTATATGTGCCAAATATGTTGATTGTATTCAAAATTTTGTAAGTTATAGTTACTATTATTTTTTACTCTTTACTTTTATTTATAACAAAATTATTTTCTCAAATCCATGCTTTAGTAAGGACTTGTTTTCTTGGTTCTCTTGCACTTTACTTGGTTAGAAATAATTATAGTCAATGCATTAATTAAAAATTTGATTATTTAAATTTTAAAGTTATAAGGTAAAATGCCTATGGGGCATAGAGTAAATAGTGATAGAGTGCTTAGTTAAGGCATTCCATGGTGTAAAAGTCAATGGTTCGAAGCTCTATAGACAAAAAACTAGCCACGCTAAGGGTTGGTGTGGCCTAGGTGGGTGCGATTCTTGGGTGATTTTGACGACGTAGATGCCTATGGGTCATGACTACTTAAGTTACAGGTTAGACATGCGAATCATCTTAGGACTCGCATAACCTAACAAATGAAAAATATAAAATTATAAGGTACAAGATAAGTTACAAGTATATTTCACAATTACTATTTTTATATAATAAAAGAAAATTATTTACATTCAATAAAATTATTACAATTATTAATATTATTTTAATATTAAATTTTAAACTAGCAATTGCACCACATGTTGCAAAGGAAACGCTGTAAAGCAGTAACATAGGGAAAAAATATATGATATGTTATGTGATTTAATTGAATATTTAACTTATAAATATGAATTATTTTATTTTAAAAAAATTATAGATTTGAGAATTGTTTGGATAAAAAAATTGGTTTCAGAACCTCCTCCAAAAGGATAATATTTGGAGATTTAGTTTCATAAGGGCAATATTGGAGAAGTAATTTGAGTT
Organism: Pinus albicaulis; assembly: GCA_034641835.2. Taxonomy (NCBI): domain Eukaryota; kingdom Viridiplantae; phylum Streptophyta; class Pinopsida; order Pinales; family Pinaceae; genus Pinus; species Pinus albicaulis. The sequence continues at coordinate 128,884,161 of CM076584.1, read as the reverse complement.
TTGCCACATCAAAAGCGAAGTTGATAGTTGAATACTTCTCAAGTATTCATAAAAAAGGATCTCGCAAGAACTTTGGGAGTTGTGACTTCAATTCCATCAAAATGTAGTTCAAGGGGAAACCTCATCCAAATAGCGAAGATTTGAAGTCGGTAGTTGATTTCTATGAGAGAAGTATAATTTCCAAATAATAATAATTATGTTTGCGAATCAAAGAAGAGCAGGAGATGAGTCCCTCTGAGGATTCCTGCAGCCAGAAACATGCACGTTTAGTGGAATTTGAGACCGGGATGGTACAGATTATGACAGAAAGGCACTCAGCAAAGTTGATTTCAAATAAAACGCCAAATAAAACGCTTTACAGCGTAAAAATAAAATAAATTTTTTTGAAAGTTTATCATCAAAGAGATATTGGATAAATTGAGCGAATGGAATTAAATATACGATATAATTCCCTAAATAAATTTATAATTCCCGCATCAATTGACCCTACTGAATATAACCCCCAAAAAAGCGAAATATCAATTCATCCAACTCAGCATTTGCGCATATCTCATTGGCCCAAAAGGCGTGAATCAAAATGCTGTGACAGAGATAGATTTGTGTTTAATATATGCCTTTTCGGTTAAGTTATAAAAGTCTTAGTGATCATTAAGTTAGCTTGTATTTAACTGGCATATACACTTGGATGAGTGGGAAAGTGGTATAGTTTGAGGCCACAATTGCTAAGCTCTCAATTGAAGAATTCATTTCTTATTATTAATGCTTATGATCATTGAAAAATGTAGAACTAGGATTTCTGTTAATTTGATCTTTTTAAATTAATGGATTTATAACCCGAGCAATGTTCCTGTCATTGTTTTTACGTTTTAAGTTTCAATTTGACACGCATACAAAATACTTCTTTTACTTGCTTCATTTTTCTTTTTCTGAAAAAATGTAGGGCCTTAAAATACTTCGAATCACGAAATGGTCTGGCTATTTGCAGAATACTCTGTTCTGGAGGCCACTTATATAATCTTTGATGTCACTGCACATACACAAACCGAGAAGAGACACACAGCTTCTCTTCTCTCATGTAAATCCCTACTACACATCATACATACTCGCCCTCAAATCTGAGGCTGCTTTCGCAGCCCCAGAAACAAATTACTTGTCTCTGCACGTTTTACAAAATGATGAATCTCCAACTGCACATCAGTGACAGCAGAAAGTACTTTCGTCTCTGCACGTTTTACAAAATGATTGAATCTCCCACTGCAGTTAAGGGATTTCCATCTACCATCCGAGCTGAGGGAAATTTACATGCAACAACAAAGAAATGATCGCTCATATGATGAAGGGATCTTGATGAGAGCTCAAGTTTAAAGAGGGAGTTTCATGCACACTCTGGTGGAGGCGTGGAAAATCTGACTGAATCTTTGCAGTAATCGTAAGTCATGTATTTCTGGTGTACCCATTTCAGTTTCAGCCTCTGCTTTGCATTAAGAGAAGCGTAAACAGGCTGATCCCACCACGAAGAGCAGTTTGTTTTGGAGGAATACTGACAGGCATCAATGCTGAAATTCTTGTATGTAGAAATGAAAGGCGCGTGGCTCCAATCGGTCTTGACGAGGCCACCTTGAGTAGCCCAATCGTCTGCGTTCCATATTGACGAGTATACACCCATCGGTTGAGTTTGAGGATATGGGACTCCTCTTTTCTCGTTGTTGGAAAATATCCGTACGGGCACATCATCCACAAAGAAACTGCTTCCATTCATCAAACAACCAGCTCATCAGACACTGTAATACACAGACTAACTAGGCATGGCAATTATCGTATATATACTTACACAACTTGCTGGCGATTCCAGAGAAAGGAATAGGAATGAAAGTCTGCAGTTGGGTCGAACCATAAGAAAATACGCTGCCCTCTGTTGCCAACCCCTTTTGAATAAACGTTAGTCTGCACAGCGTACGGCTCCCCCGAAGTGTTCCCCAAAAATTCAAAGTCGAATTCGTCATGCTGATCGCCTTGGGAAGACATCTGCAATATCACCAAGTATAAATTGAATCATTGATAAAAAATAATAAAGAAGCCAAGAAATGCAATATAAACAGATCTAATGTATGGCAAATGACAGTTACATAGAATGCAGTAACAGTGCCAGCAGAGTCCCCGGGAATGAGCTTAATCTGCACATTCGCTTTTCCGAAGATGTATGTGCTCTTCGAAGCAAATCCTGCACCTGCAAACACAGCAATCTTAATGAGACTCGACAGATGCAGCAGAAACACAATCACTGGTAAAAGCATAGAATGGGATAAAAATAGAATAGATAAATACCAGAAATGCTATCGAGCTTGAGCTGGAGCAACTCAATACCAGAAATGCTATGCTATTGAGCTTGAGCTGGAGAGGAAATTTTCAATCTTCAATCATAAATGATTGATTACATTGAATTTGTCCTCCGGCTTCAATTGCAAGACTATAAGGTCCTTCAGATCCGTCCTTATTCGACATGCGGCTGACCAGTTTCTTCACCCCTCCAATGTTCAGTGATTGTCCGACTAACAGGCTATCGGTTGCATGATCGAAACTCTGCCACACCGATTCCTTTAATTTGTCATAGAGCACCAGGTTGTCGTTTCGGAGTTCGATTCCCACAACGCCCTTGTTGGAAGTGTTTGTGGACCAAACCACGCGCCCATCTACATCTGAAAGGAGGAGGTTTCCGTGGGTGGCATATTTGAGAATGGCATTCTCTTGGACAAGATCGTTTCTGTTTGCAGTCCACACAATCCTCCTGGTTTCCGCTTGTTCGGAATAGGCGTGCGTGGATGATGACCACTGGAAAAGTCGCAACTGTCCCAACGGCCTCCCAACGGCTTCCTAACTGCCAACCGTAAGAATTCGAATCAATGGCTGATTATGCTCCAATCGTCTAACAAAGAATCTAATGGTACATATTATGACACAAAGGCACTCAGCAAAGTTGATTTCAAATAAAACGCTT
>CM076584.1:128806225-128881066 GCA_034641835.2 Pinus albicaulis | reverse complement strand
ATTTCTGTTTGCAGTCCACACAATCTTCCTGGTTTCCGCTTGTTCGGAATAGGCGTGCGTGGATGATGACCACTGGAAAAGTCGCAACTGTCCCAACGGCTTCCTAACTGCCAACCGTCAGAATTCGAATCAATGGCTGATTATGCTCCAATCGTCTAACAAAGAATCTAATGGTACAGATTATGACACAAAGGCACTCAGCAAAGTTGATTTCAAATAAAACGCTTTACAGCGTAATAATAATAACAATAGGGATAATCTAATATGGTGAATTGGTAACTTGTTGGAGTAAGTTGGGCAAGGCCCAAGATCAAACCCAGCGACTATAGCTATAACACAAAGAGTATATCCAACAACCCGTAAGCCACATATACCATGACTTAGCAAGAGCCGAGACTCCACAAGGGTGGGGAGCCTACTTCTTAAACCTTATCACAATGGGCAATCACACCCATTGTACCAACCACTCGATCGTTCCACGATGAGACAAAAATGGGGACAATCTAAGATCAAGTTAAGACCAACATATACCCATCTTAAATCTTGATCTATAAGTGTCGAGAGGGATCAAGTCCATAGTTAGGATGAATTTACTCTGGTACTTTTGCATTTCATAATGGATTTCCTCAAGCCTTTAAATAAGTTTCATCATAACAAATTCCATGGACAAAGACCATGGGCTATTCAATACAATGAGCTTGCAAGCCATTATGCATAAACCCATCAAATGACTATGTCAAACTTATATTAATAATTATTATTTTTAAATAATTTGACCGAGTCAACATAATATTACATAACATATATAACTTTTTACAACATTGCTCCCATACTGCTGTAGATCACCTCCTAGCGCAAATAAGATTAAGGTTTAGTCTCCACAAGGTCTTGGGTTCAAACCTCATGAGAGACTCGAGATGAAACCACTTTGGGAGAATTAAACTATTCCAAAGGACATCCAAGTTCGACCAAGTCTCATACAATCTTAGTGATAACATCCCACTGTGAGTTAATTATTCTTCTTTCATCCAATATATAGTTAGCCCTCCTCTAAACTCAACTTTATCTAAATTTCTTATTTATAAAACTAAAAAATACAAATTATTATTATTATTATTATTATTATTTATTATTTTCATCAAATATAAAACTAAAAAAAATATACATGAAGAAATACAAATCTCTTTTCAAATATAAAACTAATTTATTTATTTAATTTTTTTTTACATTAAAGAAAATACAATTACTTACGAAATTTTAATTAATATTTTTAAATGATATTATTCATATTTATATAAATTACACCTCTCAAATTAAAAATATTAAAAAAAAACATCTATGCGACATCATCATGTGAGAAGACGAAAGCTCAATTCGGTGCAGGCTCTGAGAATTCAATTAATTTCATTGTCATTTGCATGGCACGAAAACAGAAAGCCTGCAGTAACACTGGGCAAGGCCCAAGATCAAACCCAACGACTACTGCTATAACACAAAGAGTATATCCAACAACCCGTAAGCCACATATACATGACTTAGCAAGAGCCGAGACTCCACAAGGGTGGGGAGCCTACTTCTTAAACCTTATCACAATGACCAACCACTCGATCGTTCCAACCACTCGATCATTCCACAATGAGACAAAAATGGGGACAATCTAAGATTAAGTTAAGACCAACATAGACCTATCTTAAATCTTGATCTACCAAGTGTTGAGAGGGATAAGTCCATAGTTAAGATGAATTTACTTTGGTACTTTTGCATTTCATAATGAATTTCTTCAAGCCTTTAAATAAATTTTATCACAACAAATACCACGAAGAGAGACCATGGGCTATTCAATACCATGAGCTTGCAAACCACTATGCATAAACCCATCAAATGACTATGTCAAACTTATCTTAATAATTATTATTTTTAAGTAATTTGATTGAGTCAACATAGTATTACATAACATACATAACTTCTTACAACAACTATAGATCACCTCCTAGGACAAATAAGATTAAGATTTAGTCTCCACAAAGTCTTGGGTTCAATCCTCATGCAGAGACTCGAAATAAAAACCACTTCAGAAAAATTAAACTATTCCAAAAAACAAGTTCGACCAAATCTCATACAATCTTAGTAATAACATCCCACTAACTTAATTATTCTTCTTTCATCCAATATATAATTAGCACTCCTCTAAATAAACTTTATCTAAATTTCTTATTTATAAAACTAAAAAATAATTTTTTTCACAATACAAATTTCTTTTCAAATATAAAACTAAAAAAAATTATACACAAATAAATACAATTACTCACGAAAATTTACGAAATTTTAATTAATATTTTTAAATGATATTATTTATATTTATATAAATTACCCCTGTCAAATTAAAAATATTAAAAAAAAACATCTATGCGACATCATCGTGTGAGACATCATCGTGTGAGAAGACGAAAGCTCAATTCAGTGCAGGCTCTGAGAATTCAGTTAATTTCATTGTCATTTGCATGGCACGGAAACAGAAAGGCCGCAGCCGTTAGGCAACCGCTTTTCCCAACAGCCTCCAGCGGAATTCCATGGATGCAGTGGTATTGATAGAAGAACAGCGCGAGAAGCTGCGAAGAGTAGTAGATGAATGGCGCGGCCTGATTGTGGATAACCTCAGTCAGCTTCACGACAATCCTTTCGAGGCCTCTGCTGCCATTGATATCGGCGATATAAACACCGACCCAATACATATTTTAGCCGACCCAAAGGACAATTCGAGCTTATTATGTCTGGTTGAAACTGACAATGTTTCACTCAACAAGTTCATCACAGTGCTTGCGTACGATTGCCTTGAAATATCACGGCTTTCCCGCCAGGTATGTTTCCTTTGATTCATTATTGTGCACGTACTCTAACTGCCTTTTCCTGAATATATACATTTCACGGCTGGCATTCACCAGATTGTCTCAAGATATCACAGAACTTCAATTCAGAATTGCTTAAGGTACTTTGGTAACTATTATGCCTTAATTCCAGTTGGAGTACAAACCCTAATTTACAACTTCCACCCTAATTAAGTTGTTCAATTAACAAACAGTGCAAAAATTGTATAAAATTAAATAGACAGATGATCACACCTACGATCAGAAAGGGAAGATGACAAGATGAGATAATTTTAGAAATGTCTCATGGATTTCCAAATAGTAGTTCAAATTTACGGAGATTTTTAACCATGACCAATACACAGTGGAACTGCAAAAACAACTCCATCAGCAATCTACAAAAAAAGAAAAGAAAAGAAAAGCTAAAGATCTAGGCAATGATAATGGAAAAGCTGAACAGATACAAAACCCATGCCAAGCATAAAATGTGGAGATTGTGAAGGTCCATCACAGATAGAGGCAGAATAAAGGGAGGAGGAAGAAGAGGACTCCCCACCGCCCGAAGTCATTCATCTCTGAGGAGGGGTGTGTGCATTTTTCCATGAGGAATTGGTCACCGGAAAGGGGAAAAAATGGAACACTGATCACTACCGCATCTAACGATTCCAATATGACTAACACCACCAGACATGTGATCGGGGTTGGTAGTTTTTGGTTAGAAGATGGGGTCAAGGGAGTCGATGTAATGCAATGGGAATTTCAAATAACGTACAAAGTGACTAACTGATTATCTGTTTTGAGTGCTATTTGTTCGAGAGCGCAGACCGTGGCTAATTATGACTATTGGAGACCTCAGGAACAGTATTTCATAATTTTGATGATTATTTTTTGTAATCTATTAAAAAAGTGTTAAAGCCTTTTCAATGCAATATTATTTTCTACGACAAACAAAAGATTCATATAAGGCAACCACCTCACCTACCTGTGTGGATACCGTGGGTGTGTTGGGTGTGTTTAAGCGCGTGGAGTCATGTCAATGAAGCGATAATAATGTCAGATCTGCTTGACGGTACAGTATGATCAAAAAGAGAGAAGCTGAATGGATGATTGGGAGATGGGTGCAGGTGCTACTGACCATGACCCCATCTGATTCTAATAGCAAAGAGGGCGAAAAGCGAGGGAAGGAAGACCTGATTACGTGCAGCGGGAATAGAACCTCAATTATAGCAAGAGATGAAGAGGACGAGATAGATTTGGTTTGGATTTGTGTGAGAAGTTCAATATTGCATCCAGAAGAAAGAGGAATAATTGACTTGTCTTTATCTCAAGTATTTCTCACACTATCTCTTTACAGAGCCATCTAATCTTGTAGCAAACTTCCCTTCGGTTGTTGGAATCCTGCAATATACAAGGTCAAAATTCTCATTGATCTTGAACTTTGATTGAATTTCAACTATCTGGGTTGATTGAGAATTGGGCAAAACCTGTAGGGGCATTGTTCTACCATGCTTGGAACTGGATCACAGTGGAACTCTAATCATATATGAAATTTCTGTTGGATTCTTATTAGATTTCTCACTGGAAAAGGGGTTCTTTGCTACATGATTAGCTTACTCCTTTCTCAATAGATGAGACTGGTCTTCTTGTTCGTGGAGGGTTGGATTGACAACTGGTGTAAGACCAGTCCCATTCTTACATTCTTTCTTGCCATTGGCAACCCTCCATCCCAAGAAACTCCCTATTAGAGATAAGCTCGAACCGTTGCATTTCGAGAAATTGACCCATTCAAGCATGTCTTCCTTGGATTCCTTATCCAAATTTTCATTGCCAAAGGGCTTATGTGTTTTTGCTCCATCACCTTTTGCCAATAGCCTTTTGAGGTTCACAACTATCAAGGATTTTCATAGCAAAATCTTTCCAAATAGAAAAGGGTTTTTGAAACTCTGTCCTCCTATTGCCTTGGGTCTACAACTTTTCCCTAGAAACTATAGCCATATGTTTCTCTTATGCCCTTCCTACAAGAATTTGAAGTAGAGTGTCCTAGCTTTGTTAATCATTTATTTAGGGATATAGGCCATAGAAAACCAATATACTAGTATGGCCTCCAACGCTAATGCTATTCCCACAAGAATTTGAAGCAGAGTGACCTAGCTATGTTGATAATGGATATAGGAATATAGTTAATATAAAACCAATAAACTAGCATGAATCCTCTTCTCCATTATTCAGTGAGCCTCAATTGGTCTCTATTCCCATAAGCATTAAGGTTTAGTTGAAAGCCAAGGTACCTTAACCTTGAATCTAAATCCCATACTTGGAGGAGGAGGATCACTCTGATTGCATTTTCATTTTCATGCCCTGGAGCAGGGTTGTTGAAAAAAATTGTAGACTTTTGATTCACCTCCATTCTTGTTTCTTCATATAATAACTTTAGGGATTTTGGAAAACCTTTAACATCCTTTATTGTTCCATCTTGAAACAACATTACATTATTGATAAAGAATAAATGAGTTACCAAAAGGTTTTCCAAGACACAAATTTGTTTTAAGCTTCCTGTAGACCTAAGTTGCACGAAACGCCGAAACGTTTCAGAGTTTTCGAAACGGGTGCACGTCACCTCCCAAAAAATGGAAACGTCGGTTGAAACGTTGGCTGAAACACCATATATGTTTATATGTATAAAAAGAAAATTATAAATAAGTGAATAACACATTATCTTGCAAGAGAAAATGGAAACGTCGGTTGAAACGTTGGCCGAAATGCCATATATGTTTATATATATAAAAAGAAAATTATAAATAAGTGAATAACACATTATCTTGCAAGAAAAAAGGGAATAATACCCATAAATGACAATTTAGAAGGAAAACCAAGTCTATATTAACTCTAATAGATGATTACATAATGGTCGAGTTTCGGTCAAGTTTCGGGCGAGTTTCGTAGTTTCGGGTACAGGTACGTCTCGAAACGTCGGGTTCCTAGAAGTTTCGTGCAACATAGCTATAGACGTTAGATGATATATATATATATATATATATATATATATATATATATGCTCAAACCCTAGGCTATGAACAATAGTAGTAAAGGGGAAGGGGTTAGCATTGCTTAAGTCCTCTTTAAGACTTTAAAAAAGATGTAGAGACAACATTAATTAACATAGCAAACGAGATAACTATTGACAAGATTCAATCTAGTTTATAATAGTAAGAGGAAACCCTACATGTATCAAAATTAATTTAAGGTAGAGGGGGCTTACCCTATCATAAGCCTTGGAGAGATTTGATTTGATTATGAAGATAGGTCTTCTCTTCACTTTGACAGTACGGAGAACCTCTTGCATGATTATAATGCCCTTGTGAATCTACATTCCACTTAGGATTCCAAATTGTTCTCTTGATTTTCATTTTATCTCTGATAGAATATGTTTATCCTCAATGCTATAACTTTGACAATCATCTTATACATTGGATTACATAAGGAGATGTGTGTAAACTCTTAAAATGTCTTCGGACGATCTCTTTTAGGGATTATTGTTGAGAATTTGGCCTCAAAGGCTCCCAAAAGACTCACTTCTTGTCTTGATTTGTTAATTTTTGAAGATGTTCTATGCTTGATGCAACTTTACTTTTTATCCCAATATCAGTTAGCAATCACATAAACAACAAAGTAAAATGCTGATAGAACATACCAGAGGATCGATAGAAGACAAGCCAAAAATATAAAGTGTGTTGGTGCGTTACGGCGATCAGCAGGATGCTTCAACCAGCAAAGTCTCAATATGGTCAGCCAACCAGCAATGTCACACAACCCTCTAGGACAGCTAAAACGGTCAACTCAAAAGTCAACGCTGTCAGTCAACAGTCAACGCAAACAGCAGCAGCAGCTAGGTCAACGCAACAAAGTCAAAGTCAACGTCTGGCCTTGGGAATAGTGCCAAAAAATGAAGATTTGAAAGATCGAAATTTAGGGAGAGTTTCAGGTCCGTTTGACCTTGCGTTGACCAAAGTCAATGCTGGTCAAAGCTGCTGCAGAAACCCTAGGTCGAAAACAGAAAAGAGCTGCTGCTGAAATTTCCCACGTGTGGAGAGAGAAATGTGTGAGGATGAGATGAGTGAAAATGTCCTCCAACGTTGACCAGTTTATATCCATCAGTGAGGGTGTGTGACACAACTGCTAGGGCACAAAACCTTAAGGCCGACCTGCACATATTTTGAATAAATTTAAAATAAATGTTTTACTCATCGGATTAAGATGATCTTTAGATCGATCTTGCATCTCTCCGAAAGAGGAGTCTAATAAAAATTTTGGCATCTTCATCTGAGCATCACAACATGGAGTTTGGACCTAGTTGTCCAAAATTAACACTCCCTCTCAACTAGGGAGAACTCCATTCACTTGTGCAATCCAAACATTGTGCATCATTCCGCTGTAACTTGCTTTTATGGCTTCTTTATTTCAGAACAGTAGTGGGTCAGTCACAAAGACATCATTCTCGGCTGACAGATTTAGCCCAGAGGTCCGAAACCTCTATAGGACTCACAAAGAGTCTCATACCAACCCGAAGTTGGTTTATCTGACTCGAAGTCAGTTGGAGGTCTGAAACCTCACTTGGACTCAAGAGAGTCATATACTAACCAGAAGTCAGTTTGAGGTCCGAAACCTCACTAGACTTGATCCCAGATCAAGTGGTTGGACACGTGTCATCCTAGATAGAGAGTACGACAATCTCTGATGCGTCCATCAGTCTTTGCTACTAGTCTCTAGCTTTTCCCACCTCACTGGCCAAATGAGAGGTACTTCCCATGAGCCCTGAACTCAATGGGTAGGATGCATACGAGGCACAGATCATGAGAGGTGAACCAACTCAATCATCATAACGGTGGGGCAAAAGCACAACAACAAGGTTCGGCAAGCCTAGCCTTGTGGTTGCTTATAGCTCCGAGAAGCTATCCCCAAAATCCCCTAGAACTCCAAGAGCTCATCGTCCAACAGGACCCCTAGAATAGGGTCGTTCCACGATTCCAAGATTCTCACGGAAGGTTAGGAACATGACCTTCCCTAAGGGCATTGTGAGAATATTCGCAACCTGCTCATCAGTTCCTATATGATCGAGCCTTACGGTGCCTTGCTGTACCATATCCTGGATAAAGTGGTACCAACCATCAACATGCTTGGATCGATCGTGGAACTCGAGATTCTATGACAAACGAATCCCCCTCTAGTTATCACAAAGGATAACGGTGGCATCTAGCGCATGCTTGAACAACTCACTGAAGAGCTTTCGCAACCAAGTGACTTCACAACAGTCCATACATGCTGCAATGTATTTGGCCTCAGCGTTGCTCAAGGCTATCGACTTCTGCTTCCTACGTGTGAAGCGGCATCCATATGTGCTCTTGCAATCCACCACACTGCCAGCCCAATAGGCATCAGTATATCCATGGAGTGTCATGCTCCCGGCAGTGTATCTCAGCCCATGGTCTATCGTGCCCAGAGATATCTTAAGAGTTTCTTGGCACCAACCCAGTGAATGTTATGAGGCTCAACCATATGTTGACTCAAAGTGTTCACTGCAAAACAAACGTTTGGACGAGTGTTCACTAAGAACATCAGGGCCCCTACGAGTTGACAAAAATCAGTAGGATTTGCTAGCACGGGCCCAACAGTGCTGCCACTCAAATTCTTAAAGTTTAGCTCCATCGGTGTCGACACGGACTTACAATCCACCATACCAAATCTTTCTAGAAGCTTCACAATGTATTTTCCTTGAGAAAGGAAAATCTCGCCAGGTCTCCGCTAGACCTCCAAGCCTAGGAAGTATTGCATCAGTCCTAGGTTCTTCATCTCGAACTTAGCAGCGAGCTCCCTCTTGCACTAATGAATGAGAGGGTCAACACCTGTCAGGAAGAGGTTGTCCACATACAACACTAGAATGAGAGGCTTTTCTCTATCAACCTTGAAGTAAAGGTTTGGATCAACATTACTACAAGTGAAGCCCAGCTTCATCAGCTAGCTATCTATCCTCTCGTACCAAGCTCTGGGTGCTTGCTTCAACCCATAGAGGGCTTTATTCAACTTGCAGACATGGGTGTCCTGATCTTGGACTTCGAACCCCAGAGGTTGCTCTACATACACTTCTTCCTTTATTGCACCATGCAGAAATGCGGTCTTCACATCCATCTGATGAAGACTCCATCCTTGCATAGCAACAAGGGCTGTGATAGATCGGATGGTGGTATATCGGGCCGCAGGTGCAAATATGTCATCATAGTCTGTGCCTTCATTTTGAGAGAAGCCACGGGCAATGAATCTTGCCTTGAACTTTTCAGCACTTCCATCAGATCCATGCTTGATCTTGTGGAGCCATTTCGAGGTGACAACTGCTTTGTCCTCCGATCTTGGAACCACATCCCAGACATCATTCTTCATTATCGACTCATACTCTTTGTGCATAGCATCCTTCTAGACTTGATGCTTTACGACTTCCTCAAAAGATCCAGGCTTAGATTGTACAATAGTACTCATGGCCGCTAGATACCCTTGGTATCTATTCAACTTCTTGCTTTCACGAAATGTCCCCCTTGGGGCCATATGTCCCCTGGCATCCTCAAGAGTGTCCCTGAGCCATGATGGTCTCTTCCCTATTGAAGGAGGTGGATCAATTAGGTCCATTGGTCCTTTAGCATCGAGCATCGTCTCATCCTTCGGTTCTTCTTGATTTCCAGGCCTTGCTTCATGATCTTCCTCAGATCTTGGAAGATTGTCTACTTTCCTCAGGGAAGCATCTTCGTCAAAGGTAACATCGTGGTATATCTCCACTTCCCTTTGACCAGGCACATAGACTTTATAGGCCTTCGAAGTTTCACTGTAGCCCACAAACATTGTGGTCTCCCTCTTGATGCCAACTTCTCTGCAAAAGTTCTTGAACTCGTTCGTCTCATATTCAGTTCCATTATTGGTTCGCAATATCTTGATCTTCTTCCCTGTTAGATTTTTCACCAAGGCTTTGAAGGTACGGAACCACATGAAAGCCTCATCCTTCTTCTTCAAGAAGTATATCCAGGTTTTGCGAGAGAAGTCATCTATGAATGTCATATAATAAGAACATCCTCTCAAGGATGTCACGGGCAGCATACCAGACACATCAGAATGTACTAATTGCAAGACATCAGATGTCTTTGTGACACTTGAGGGGAAAGGTCCCCTTTTATGCTTTTCTTCGGCACAACCCTGACATACACCTTCATGATTATTTGAGAACTCGGGCATCCCTGTCACCACCTTCCTTGTTTCGGGAAGGGCCTTGTAGTGAAGGTGTCCAAACCTCCGGTGCCATAGTTCAGTATGACGGATAGTATCACACGTCATCGCTCCCAGTGGACTTCCTCCAACCTGGTAGAGTGTATCAACTCTAAACCCAATCGTGATAGCTTCCTTGAAACTCTTCTTCCAAATACACACCTTTCCATCAATGAATGCCACGTTGAAACCTTTGTCTTCCATGGCCGATATAGACACAAGGTTCTTCTTCAAATCAGATACATAGAGTACATCCTGCAAGTGAAGGACTTGACCTTGAGACAAGTGGAGGGTCACAGTCCCTGTCCCTTTCACAGGATATGTGGCATTATCTCCAAGGATAATTTCCAGATTAGTATCCTTCTCAACCATATCAGAAAGTGCTTCCTTGAACCTAGTGATGTGTCTTGAGGCATCACTATCTATCAACTAGACATCCATAGTGTCGGGTGGAGATGCAATAGAGAGGGCAGATACCAGAATGAATTCATTTCTTTTATCAACAACATTTGATTCCTCATACCTGGTATTTCTCGACCTTTTGAAAGGTTGCCCATTTTCGCCGGAGGGAGCCTTCCTCTTCCCCTTGAACATGTTGTTCCTTTGATTCCCATTCCTCTGGTTGTTGTTGTTGTCATCATCATCGGGAGAATCCTTCTTGAAAGGGCATTCTCTGGCATAGTGACCTGGCTTGTGACAAGTGTAACACTTGCCTTTCTTTCCTTGGGCCCCTGCTCTTCCTTTGATTCTTGGACCACCAAAGTTCTTCTTCTTAGTATGAGAAACGAAGGCAACATTTCCTTCATTTTCATTCCTTCATCCTTGTCTCTTCTTGTACGCATCTTGATAGTACTTCGCCCAAATCAAGTATCACATTGTTATTGAGAATGGTAGTGTTGAATACATGCCATTCGGATGAGAGACCTCCAAGTGCGGTGAGAACCATTTCTCGATCAGCTATTGTCTCCCCAATAGCCAACATATTATTCTTGATCTTGGTCAGCTTTAGAAAATATGATTGAATAGACTCATCCATGCCTTTCTTCAGATTCTTCAATTGATTCTTGAAGAATAGGACTTGATTTGCATTGTTGGCCTTGAAAATGTGGACCAACTTATCATACATCTCTTTGGATGTGCCCAACTCAAAGATGTAGGCAACCAGACTCTTGTGAATTGAGTCCCTGATCATTAGCTTTGCTTTGATCTCCCCCTTCTTGTACTTTGTTTTGGCAGCAACAGTAGCAGTGGATGGAGGCTCTTGGATTTTACCTTGCACATAGTCCATGACATCTTGGTCTTCCAAGTTAAGATCCAATGTCATCTTAAAGTATTTAATGTCTTATTTTAATCGGTATTCAAAAGAAGTAGCCATTCCACCACTTGATTTCCTTACCATGTTAATTTTTGAAGATGTTCTATGCTTGATGCAACTTTAATTTTATCCCAATATCAGTTAGCAATCACATAAACAACAAAGTAAAATGCTGATAGAACATACCAGAGGATCGACAGAAGACAAGCCAAAAATTTGTGAGTGTGTTGGTGCGTAACGACGATCAGCAGGATGCTTCAACCAACAAAGTCTCAATATGGTCAGCCAACTAGCAATGTCACACAACCCTCTAGGACAGCCAAAACGATCAACTCAAAAGTCAATGTTGTCAGTCAATGGTCAACGCAAACAGCAGCAACAACTAGGTCAATGCAGCAAAGTCAAAGTCAACGTCTAGCCTCGGGAATAGTGCCAAAAAATGCGGATTTGAAAGATCGAAATTTAGGGAGAGTTTCAGGTTCGTTTGACCTTGCGTTGACCAAAGTCAACGCTGGTCAAAGCTACTGCAGAAACCCTAGGTCGAAAACAGAAAAGAGCTGCTGCTGAAATTTCCCACGTGTGGAGAGAAGAGCCTCCAAGGTCATCGAACTAATCAGATGAGGAGAGAGAAATGTGTGAGGATGAGATGAGTGAAAATGTCCTCCAATGTTAACCAATTTATATCCATCAGCGAGGGTGTGTGACACAACTGCTGGGGCACAAAATCTTAAGGCCGACCTGCACATATTTTGAATAAATTCAAAATAAATGTTCTACTCATCGGATTAAGATGATCTTTAGATCGATCTTCCACCTCTTCGAAAGAGGAGTCTAATAAAAATATTGGCATCTTCATCTGAGCATCACAACATGGAGTTTGGACCTAGTTGTCCAAAATTAACATGATTCCTCTACTACCTTCAACAAGTCTACTTTCAACAAATCATAAAAACTCATAAAGAAGTCCATTGGTAATCTAGTCAAACTCGAGCTTTTGACTTTTTGCTAGATGAACACCACATTTCTTTAGTCACTCCAATGGAACCTCCGTTATTTGCTCTCTTTGATTGGGATGTAGCTACTACTTTTTTTTATATTGTCCTTGAGGCTCCTTTTATAGATTCTCAAAGTATTTAATGTCTTATTTTAATCGGTATTCAAAAGAAGTAGCCATTCCACCACTTGATTTCCTTAACTCCCAAATAGTGTTTTGGCATTTTTTGATATTTTCACAATGTTGTAGGAAACGTGCACCCCCCTAACCCAATTTGATGTATTCACGTGTTTTCTATCGAAACTTTGAAATGCGACTAATGTTGAACATTGGGTTCAACGCTCCCCTTGTGTTTCGCGACATGGACTAACCGCCTCTCGTGGATCCTAACTATGGCGATTGTAGCGGAGACTAAGGCCTGCGGGTTTTGGTCTAACAACAATTGTGACTCCAACAAGTTGTATCGGAGCAACAGGCCTCGAGTTCGAAACTCACTCGGCTCGTGTTGGGGGGAGATTTTTGAACATTGGGTTCAACGCTCCCCGTGTGTTTCGCGACATGGACTAACCGCCTCTCGTGGATCCTTACTCTGGCGATTGTAGCGGAGACTAAGGCCTGCGGGTTTTGGTCTAACGACAATCGTGATTCCAACAACTAAAACATGTTTTAGTTTGTATGAAACACATTTCCCACATATGAAACACATTTCACATGGAGGAAATGTGTTTCATATACACTAAAACACGTTTGAATGTTTGTACAATGTGTTTGCAAATGAAATTTGTTTGATTTTTCCTTGATTTAATTGTTGAGACCCACATTTTTGGTTTTAAAGCCTAATCTATTAATTTTACGACTAGTTCGTTCTTTGTTTTAGATAATTGCAATTTTAAACTTTTTCAACATTTTCACACTATATTCACCCCATAACATCATATCACCATTAGCAATGATGTAGAGAGAACAATAACATCAATAAACTAGTGGAACAGTAAAGAACAATAGAAGAAAAGCATACACAATAGAGACACTAGGATTTAGGTTAGACGCTAGGGCAAAACCCAACTAGATTCTTCTTCTTAGATATTCATCAAATGTTCCGTTGAGATACAAAGTACAATAAGTATGAGACACATATTTAAACATTCACTACATTAGACCTCCTAGGCTAAACTTGGTAGAAGACAAGTATAGGGAGGTTGATCTCCAAGTAACATATTTCTCTGTCAAGTCACTGTCATAAAGACGAGCCATATATCACAAATACACTGCCATACATCAGAGTGTCATTGCCATATCAAGGTCACTGTCACTGTCACTTATCAAGGTCACTGTTATATAACAAGGTCACTGTCATTGTCAAGTAGATCATTGTCATGTCTCCAATTCACTGTCATATAGATCACAGTCATGTCATATAGATCACTGTCATGTTAAGTAGATCATTGTCATATCAAGGGTGACTGCCATACAAGGTCACTGCCATTGCCATACAACAAGTTCACTGTTATATATCAAGGTATTGTCATATACATTGAGGTCACTTCTATTTACATATGCATCAAGGTCATTGCCATAAATATTATCACATCCTCATTGTCATATAGATCATTGTCTCATTGTTGTATACATCACCGTCTCATGCCTTGTAGACGACTGTCTCATTGTTGTATAGATCACTGTCTCACGTCATATAGTCATTGTCTCATTGTTATATATATCATTGTTTCATGTCATATAGATGATTGTCTCACTATTGTATAGATCAATGTCTCACGTCATATAGATCATTGTGTCACTGTTGTATGGATCACTATCTCACATCATATAGATCACTGTGTCACTGTTGTATAGATCATTGTCTTACGTCATATGTCATTGTCCACACACCACATAGAGACAGAGTGTGTGCCACAAAAATATAGAGCAAGCCATAGGCTTATAGATATGAGCCACAAGAATATAATACAAGCTACAAGGAATACATAGCGCACCACAGATGTGAGCCACAAATAGATGGGAAATAGTGAGACACAAAAGTAACAAACTGAGCCTCAGAGGAATAGCGAGCCACAGATATAACAAAACAAGTCGTGGAGATATAACGAGCCACAAAGAATGTGAACCATAGAAAATTGGCCGAGCCACAGAGAAAATGCGAGCCATAGAGTTACTGTAATGCGATCCCTAGAATCACTGTAATGCGAGCCTTAGGATCACTGTAATACGAGCCTCAGACACACTGTAATGCAACCCACATTTACAAGTGATAGTTATAATGCGAGCCCCTGTAAGTTGAATGCGATTTATTGTTATATATACGAGCCACTTTTATATGTATGTGAGCCTTTGTTATATGAATGTGAGCCACATAGAGGTTAGTGCAAACCACAAGACAAATGCAGGCCACAAAGGAATATGTGAGCCATTGCAAATGCGAGTTATAAAGAATAGAATGAGCCTCTGAAATATGAATGCAAGCCACACAGATAGAATACGAGCCACAGATAGATGCGAGCATTAAAGTAGACATTGTTAAAATCTCAAATTTCTATGCAGAAATTTAAAAATTCTTTGTAGAAACTTGAAATTTCTATGCAGAAAACTGAATGTGATTGTAGAAAATTGAATGTACTTTGCGGAAAGCTGTAGGAATTTACAGGGTAAGTTCCTTAGATCAAGAACCAATGGTCATCGCTCACAAACAGATCACAAATCAATACACCAGTATAATCACGTGGTTAAAACCCTCAAAGAGAGAAACAGTCCATGGCCTGAGCCAACGCGACCACTTCAGGCAATTTATTAATATAAAAAGAAAAGTTACATATGTTTCTTTCATAAACGGTTACCGGACAAATGACCTTCCATGCTCTTTAAATAGAGATCATGGACCAATCGGGTGTTAAGCCACGGAATAAGTTACAAATGTACATGGTAAAGAAACACACTTTACCTAACTCTATTCTAGACTAAGCTATTCTTAACTATCTCCTATGTGTCGGAATATCCTAACATCCCCCCGTAAGAACAACTTGGGATAGGATTGAAGGATTTACAAAGGTGACACAAAATGAGCCTATTTCCTATGTGTCCAAATATCCTAACATCCCCCCTTAAGAACAAATTGGGATAGGATTGAAGGATTTACAAAAGTGACACAATAGGAGAAGGAAGGAGGCATTAGAGTCTATCCCCCCTTAATGACAACTTTCCTGAACTCCAAGCATGGATCGAAGTTTGGTAAACTTTGCTTCTGTGAGAGCCTATGTAAAGATATCGGCTACTTGATCATTGGTTGGACAATACTGCACTTCAAGAAAACGATCATGAATGAGCTTTCTGATGAAGTGTATGTGGAGTTCAATGTGTTTCATACGCTGATGCTGAACTGGATCTTTACATAGCTGAATGGCACTCTGATTATCACACCAAAGTGTAGTTGAATGCTGCCGATGAAGACCAAATTCAGACAGAATCTGACGAAGCCACATGGCTTCCTTGCTGGCTTCAACTGCACCACGATACTCTGCTTCTGCTGAAGAAAGAGAGATGGCACTCTGTTTCTTACAAGACCAAGTAATATGTCCTGAACCAAGAGTGAATACATATCCTGTAGTAGACTTTTGATCATCAGGGTCACCAGCGCAATCAGAATCAGTGAAACCAATCAACAATGGAGATGCTCCTGCACTGTAATGAATCCCGAACTGAATTGTACCTCAAATATATTGAAGTATTCTTTTAACTGCTTTCCAGTGACTTTCATGAGGTTGGTGCATAAATCGAGCGACAAGACCAACGGCAAAGGAAAGGTCAGGACGGGTGTGGGTTAGATACAGAAGTTTACCAACAAGTTGACGATATAAGGTAGTATCAACTTCAGGGGTAGTACAAGTGACTGAAAGCTTGACTCCAGACTGAAAGGGAGAAGGGGCTGGCTTACAGTCTTCCATGTGAAAGTGGTGTAGAAGATCACAGGCATACTTGGACTAAGAGAGGGTAATGCCTTCCTTGGATTGCAAGACTTGAAGACCAAGGAAATAATGCAAGTGTCCTAAGTCTGTCATTTCAAACTTCTTTTTGAGGCTAGACTTCACATGGTTTATATGGTTTGGATCAGTACCAGTAAGGATAAGATCATCAACATAAAGAACAAGGATGGTGAAGGACTTACCCGCTTTCTTGGTGTAGACAATGTTGTCAGAATGACACCTAGAAAAGCCATTATCTAATAGAAATCTATCCATTTTGGCATACCAAGCCCGAGGAGCTTGTTTGAGACCATAGAGAGACTTCTTAAGGCGACAAACAAGGCTAGAGTCGTTTTGGATAAGCCAGGGGGTTGTTCCATGTAGATTTCTTCATGTAAATCTCCATGTAAGAAGGCAGATTTAACATCCATCTGATGGACTTCCCATTTAAAGGAGGTAGCAAGGGAAAGAACAAGGCGGATATAATTCATTTTGGCAACAGGGGAGAAGGTTTCAGTATAGTCAATGCCTTCAACTTGTGAAAATCCTTTAGCGACAAGACGAGCTTTATGTCTATCCACTTTTCCATCTGGTCCAAACTTTGTTTTGTAAACCCATCTGCATCTGACAAGTTTTCTTCCTTTTGGAAGAGGAACAAGATCCCAAGTATCATTTGCCAATAAGGAACGATATTCTTCATTCGTAGCTTCATCCCAAGCTGGATGACCGGAGGCTTCTTCAAAGGTTTTTGGATCAGGATTTTTTGGAACTTGAGCCAATAAGGAAGAAGCTCTTTCGAACTGAGAACATGTACGTCGTCGATCGGAAGGGTCACCTGCAAGAGAACTTGCTGTATCCCGAGTAGAGCGGACCCATCTTGGAAGCGGTGGAGTATAAGGAACAGTTTCAAGAGGTGGAGGAGGATTGCCATCCTCGCTGTCATCATCTGAACTAGAAGGAATGCTATTAAAAATAGAAGAGAGAGAGAGAGGTGGCACATATGCCGAATCAGGCTCGCAGGCCAAAGGTGGCACACCCGCCGAACTAGGCTTGCAGGCCGATATATTTTCATCAAACTTTACATCTCTTATAATGATTATATTTTTGGATTTTGGTTGAAGAAGTCTATATCCTTTGACATCTTCAAAATATCCAACAAAAATACATTTTTCACTCTTAGGTTCTAAGGCTTTATGTTTTGCATCTGGAATATGGGCCCAAGCATCACTTCCAAAAACATGAAAGTGAGTTTCGCATTTGGAATATGGGCCCAAGCATGACTTCCAAAAACACGAAAGTGACTTACATCTGGTTTGATTGAGCTCCAAGCTTCTTCTGGAGTTATATTCGTTAAAACCTTAGTAGGAGTGTGATTTACTATGTAATTTGCACAGTTAATGGTTTCTGCCCAAAAATTGAGACCAAGTCCTTTAGTTTGAAGCATACAATTAGCCATTTATTTTAAGGTGCGATTCTTCCTTTCAGCTACACCATTTTGTTGTGGAGTATATGGAATAGTATGTTGCAATAGAATGCCATGCTCAGTGCAGATGTTGATAAATTTGTTGTTAACATATTCTCCGCCATTGTGTGATCTTAACTTAAGAATTTGATGTCCAGATTGTTTCTTAACAAAGGCCTTAAAGGCAAAGAACATGTTAAAAACTTCACTCTTGAGTTTTAAGAAATATACCCAAGTGCATCTGGAAAAATCATCAATGAAAGTTAAGAAGTACTTGCAACTAGAGAAAGAAACAATAGGAAGTGGACCACATAAATCACTGTGTACAAGCTGCAAAGGGGTTGAAGCGTGCTAAGAGGCACGTTTGTCAAAACTATCCCGATGATGTTTTCCGAGTACACATCCGGAGCAAACACCATCTCGGCAAGATACCATAGGAAGGCTCGTCACCATATTTTCCTTACATAGAGTTTGAAGAGAACGATAGTTTAAGTGACCAAATCGCTCATGCCAAAGTTTGCTCACATCATCATTATGAGCAACAAAAAAGAGGGAAGACATGATGGCCCAAAGTTGTCAAACTTATACAACCTTGTGGAATCATCAGCAATGCTAGTAGCTAAACTATGTTTAGGATCTTTGAGGTCCTTGATTACAACATCACGAGGTGAAAATTCTACTATTTTCCCTTCACCCGAATGAGTTATCTGATAAACAGATAGAAGGTTGCATGACAAGGTAGGAACACATAGTACATCATTAAACTGACCATTATCTAGATGAATGGTTCGAAATCCTACAACACTAAGATCTATCATCACCAACATAAATATGTTTGGTGTTACAATCATTTAAAGAAGAAAACATGGATTTATTTTTAGCCATGTGGTAAGAAGCTCCAGAATCAATGAGCCACTCATGAGAAGGAGAAGAAGAAGATACATTTAATGCATAACTAGACCTTGATGCTTGACAACCACAAGTAGAAAGTGCCATGCCTGAAGATGAAGGTGAAGAGTGCTCCAAATTGATGTTGGGCTTCTTCATTGCTACTTCTAAGGCTTCCATCTTCTTAAAACATTTGGACTCTATATGGCCATCCCGATTGCAAAAGTTGCAATGTCTATCTGTCTTCTTCCCTTTGTTTTGATTTGCCTTATTATTTTGGTGATTTGATTTTTTAGTTTGCGGCTGAAATTGCTTAGGGCCCTTGTTTGGTTTAGGACCATATTTTTTAGGATACTTCTTCTTGGGATTCTTTTGATATGGTTGTTGTTGGGCTGCTAAGGCTTTCTTAGAAGCGTTTCCAGTAGTGATAAGACCAAGGTGTAAAAGTTTTTCTTGTTCTCTTATCAAAGAATCGCAAAAGGCATCAAAAGAGGGATTCTTGTAGGTGGTTCCTAAAGAAATGATGGCTTCTCTAGTGGAATGGAAGGCGGAAACAAATACAGAGTATGCAGGGCCAAGCTTAGCAAGAATGCAATAGATGAGGCTACCATTGTCCTTTTTGATCTTACAACCTTCTAAAAGAATTCTGAGGGTCTTGAATTTGGACAAAAAATCTTCAATGGAGGAGAAATTATTGGGGTCCAAAGTAAGCAACTCATTTTCAAGCTGGTGGGCCCTGATTTGATTTTGAATGCCAAAAACAATTTTTAGCTTTTCCAGGGCTTCATCAGGGGTGTCAATATCAAGGATATGAAATCGAAGATCTTGAGCAATGGACATTCCTATCAACCCTCGTGCTTGATCTTGTTTATTTTCCCATTTAGCAGCTTTATCATCATCGGAAGGTTTAGTTTCTTGTCCTGTGGCTATTCTATAAAGCCCTTTACTTCTAAGTATATCTACCATGTGAGGTAGCCATTGGAAATAATTGGTGCTGTTAAGAATAATCGGGCATGCACTTTCCATTTTAAAAAAAAACTGAAGCTGAAAAAAGCTGAAACTAATTGCTCCAATGGAAAGATCTCGAAAAATTAGGCCGTTTCAAAAAGAACGACTCGAAAAAGGGCCTCTGGATGAAAAAGTTATGCCTTTTGAAAAATCTGAGTTGTAGATGCCGAATAGTTACGGGAACGGGATGAAGTGCGGCTTTTATAAAAAAAATTCCGCCCCTTTTAACAAATTTTTTTTACAAAAGAAGCTTGAGAAGGAGACTTGCACCCAAGACCTCTATTCTCATAAACTAACCCCTCACTAAGTGAGATAGTAAAAGGATCACATTATTGTTTG
This sequence comes from Pinus albicaulis, assembly GCA_034641835.2. Lineage (NCBI taxonomy): Eukaryota > Viridiplantae > Streptophyta > Pinopsida > Pinales > Pinaceae > Pinus > Pinus albicaulis. The sequence continues at coordinate 128,860,920 of CM076584.1, read as the reverse complement.
AAATGAGGAAGGGTGGTTTTTTCTTTTTTTTTTCTTTGTAATTTACTCTTCGGTGTGCGTGCCTTTTCCTGCACAAAAAACACAAAAAACCGAGCAAAAAAAACGAAAAGCAAAGCCTTGCGGCAAAGTGTTAGATTTTCGATTAGTCTTACCCGCAACTATCACTTTTTTCACTATTTCTGATTTCCCGAGATTGCACAAAGACGCGGGGAAAGAGCATACGTAGAAAAAAAACCCTTTTTCCTGTTTCTGATTTGCCGAGATCGCATGCAGCGCACAACAAAGAGCATACACAGAGAAGAGGGTATAGATCTGACAAATAAATAAAACCTTAATACCTAAAATAAACAGAAAAAATCGAAATAAGCATAACTATTAACAAATATAACTGCAAAATAGATGCTTTATACCTCCAGATCTAAACTGTCATAACTTGGGTAGCCGGAAACCTTTTCGCATGAAACGAAAGGCATTCCTCACTGTAACAGACGCTCCGGACACAACAAAGCAGTTCTCCAAGTCCAAAAATGTTCATAAATAGTAGATCTACAAAACGACATTTGCATGTAGTCAAACCGGCTTCAAATTTTGATCAACAATGGATGCAACCCTCAAAATAGCTTCGATACCATGTAGGAATTTATAGGGTAAGTTCCTTAGATCAAGAACCAAAGGTCACCACTCACAAACAGATCACAAATCAGTACACTAGTATAATCACGTGGTTAAAACCCTCAAAGAGGGAAACAGTCCACGGCCTGAGCCAACGTGGCCTCTTCAGGCAATTTATTAATATAAAAAGAAAAGTTACATATGTTTCTCTCATAAATGGTTACTGGACAAATGACCCTCCATGCTTTTTAAATAGAGCTCATGGACCAATCGGGTGTTAAGCCACGGATCAAGTCTCATTAATACCGAGGTGAGAGATAACCGTCGGATCACTACAAATCGTGACTGTCGGATTATAAGTTACAAATGTACATGGTAAAGAAACACACTTTACCTAACTCTACACTAGACTAAGTTATTCTTAACTATCTCCTATGTGTTGGAATATCCTAACAAAAGTTGAATGTACTTTGCAGAAAGTTGAATTTACTTTGCAGAAAACTGAATGTACTTTGCATAAAATTGAATGTACTATGCTATTACAATTACTTAGAATGAAGATTTCTTCTTCACAACTTTTTAGATCAACAATTGTAGATAGAACATAAACTTAAGGATGATATGAAGACAACCAAGACAAATATGAGACACTGAGAGTTAGGTCTAATGATCAGGGAAAAACCCACAAGGGGAAAACCCAAATGATTCTTCTTCTATTAAATTTCTTCAATTAGTCAATAGAGTACAGAGAGAGAGAGAATGAGAATGAATAAAGTCACCAATGTTTGATCAATTTGTAGCTGAAGTGCTCTTTCTCTTTGCTTGAAGATCTCCTCCTTCTCTTGATTAGATCTTGTCCTTCACACTTGCTCCAACACTTCCCTTGCTCTTACTCTTCACTTGCTCTCACACTTCAATTGCACACACTCATCTCTAGCTCTCCTTCACAATGAACATGCGACACTCAACTCTCACTTGCTCTTGCTTAAATAGATGAGAAATGAGAGGAGTTACAAAATGAATTCATTCCTTGAGCCAATAATAGGAGAATTGATTTCCATGAGGGAGGCGTTACTTGAGGAGAAGTGTAACTCATCCCAAGAATAGAGAGAGAAGTACACTTGTTTTGAGGAGTTACAATTTGAATTAGGGAAAGAGAGAGTTACACTTAGACATGAAAGAATATTAATTTTTGGGCAACTAGGTCTAAACTCCATGTCGCACTGCTTATATGACGATGGTCATATTTTTGTTGGATTCCTCTTTCAGAGAGGTGCAAGATTGATCTAAAGATCATCTTGTTTGGATGAGTAGAACCTATATTTTTGAATTTAATTTCCACACATGTGCAAGGTCGGCCAGATTTCTAATGTAGGCTCACATGCTTAATAGATGTGTCACACACCCTCACTGATGGATAGAAATTGGAAAGACTTGGAGGTCATTTTCATCATCAACTCATCGCACATCTCTCATTGTGATCTGATCTGTTCGTTAGCCTTTGGAGGCCTCTTCCCTTCACACGTGCGGAGCTGTTTTCTACGGATCTGTTTAGGGCTTGTTGCTGCAACGTTGAACAACGTTGACCATGGGCAACCCTTGGTCGTTTGAACTCAAAACTCTGCAAAAATTCCGATTTTGAGAGGTTGTACTGCTGGGCCCTAAAATTGAGGAAATCAGACATGTTTGACTGAAGCCCTAATCTGCAGTGTTGACTTTCTGTTGCTGTCCTGCATTGAATTTTTTGCGTTGACTTTGGGTTGACCAACGTTGACTTGTTATGAGCTGTCTTTGAGGGGTGTGGGTGTGACACTTGGAGGATTGGCTGACCGTGAAAGGCTTTGCTGGCTAAAGCATCCTGTTGACTGTTGTAACACACACCAACCTATATCTTTGTTGGACAAAAGGAATTGTAAATCCGATCTATATTATTGGCTTGTCTTTGTTGATCTATTATTGTGTTCTATCAACATTTTACTTTCATGTTTATGTGATTGCTATTTTGTATCGGGCCTAAGAAAGATTGAAGTAAAATTGCATCAAGCATAGAACACCATGGTTATTTAAATTTTGTTAGGATATTCTGAAACATAGGAAATAGTTAAGAATAACTTAGTCTAGTGTAGAGTTAGGTAAAGTGTGTTTCTTTACTATGTACATTTGTAACTTATAATCTGACGGTCATGATTTGTAGTGATCCGACAGTTCTCTCTCTCCTCGGTATTAACGACAATTGATCCGTGGCTTAACACCCGATTGGTCCATAATCTCTATTTAAAGAGCATGGAGGGTCATTTGTTCGGTAATCGTTTATGAGAGAAACATATGTAACTTTTCTTTTTATATTAATAAATTGCCTGAAGTGGCCGCGTTGGCTCAGGCCGTGGACTGTTTCCCTCTTTGAGGGTTTTAACCACATGATAATACTGGTGTACTGATTTGTGATCTGTTTGTGAGCGGTGACCTTTGGTTTATGATTTAAGGAACTTACCTTGTAAATTCCTACATGGTATCAGAGCTATTTTGAGGGCCGCATCCATTGTTGATCCAAATCCGACGCTGGTTTGACTGCGTGCGACTGACGTTTTCTAGATCTACTATTTTTGATCATTTTTGAGCCTGGAGAACTACTCTGTTGTGTCTGGAGCGTCTGTTACAGTGAGGAACGCCTTTCGTTTCATGTGAAAAGGTTTTCGGTTGCCCAAGTTATGTTAGTTTAGATCTGGAGGTATAAAGTATCTGTTTTGCAGTTATATTTGTTAATAGTTCTGCTTATTTCGGTTTCCTCTGTTTATTTCGGTTTTAGGTTTTATTTATTTGCCGGATCTATACCCTCTTCTCTGCGTACGCTCTTTGCTCTGCGCTGTGTGCGATCTCGGCAAATCAGAAACAGGAGGAAGAGATTTTTTTGCTATGTATGTTCTTTCCCCGCGTCTTTGTGCGATCTCGGGAAATCAGAAATAGTGAAAAAATAGATAGTTGCCGGTAAGGCTAACCGAAAATCTAACATTCTGTCGTAAGGCTTGCATTTCGTTTTTTTTTGCTCGGTTTTTTGTGCAGAAAAAAGCACGCACATCGAAGACTAAAATAACCCTTCCTCCTTTCAAACAATTACAGAATCCTTTTACTATCTCACTTGGTGAGAAGTTAGTTTATGAGAATAGAGGTCTTGGGTTCAAGTCTCTTTCTCAAGTTTCTTTTGTAAAAAAGTTTTTTGTTAAAGGGGCGGGGTTTTTTTTAAAAGTTGAACTTCATCATCAAATTTCAAACCGTTCCCGTAACTATTCGGCATCTACAACTCAGTTTTTTCAAAAAGGCATAACTTCTTCATCCGGAAGCCGTTTTTCGAGCTGTTTCTTTTTGAATTAGCCTAATTTTTCGAGATCTTTCCATTGGAGCAGTTAGTTTCAGCTTTTTCAGCTTCAGTTTAAAAAAAATGGAAAGTGTATGCCTGAATATTCTTAACAACACCAATTATTTCCAATGGCTACCTCACATGGTAGATATACTTAGAAGTAAAGACCTTTATAGAATAGCCACATGACAATAAACTAAACCTTCCGATGATGATAAAGTTGCTAAATGGGAGAATAAACAAGATCAAGCACGAGGGTTGATAGAAATGTCCATTGCTCAAGATCTTCGATTTCATATCCTTGACATTGACACCCCTCATGAAGCCCTGGAAAAGCTAAATACTGTCTTTGACATTCAAAATCAAATCAGATCCCACCAACTTGAAAATGAGTTGCTTACTTTGGACCCCAATAATTTCTCATCTATTGAAGATTTTTTGTCCAAATCCAAGACCCTTAGACGTCTTTTAGAAGGTTGTAAGGTCAAAAAGGAAGATGGTAGCCTTATCTATTGCATTCTTGCTGAGCTTGGCCTTGCATACTCTGTATTTGTTTCCACCTTCCATTCCACTAGAGAAGCCATCATTTCTTAAGGAACCACCTACAAGAACCCCTCTTTTGATGCCTTTTGCGATTCTTTGATAAGAGAACAAGAAAAACTCTTACACCTTGGTCTTATCACTTCTGGAAATGCTTCTAAGAAAGCCTTAGCAGCCCAACAACAATCATATCAAAAGAATTCCAAGAAGCAGTATCCTAAAAAGTATGGTCTGAAACCAAACAAGGGTCCTAAGCAATTTCAGCCGCAAACTGAAAAAGCAACTCACCAAAATGATAAGGCAAATAAAAACAAAGGGAAGAAGATAGATAAACATTGCAACTTTTGCAATCGTGATGGCCATATAGAGTCCAAATGTTTTAAGAATATGGAAGCCTTAGAAGTAGTAATGAAGAAGCACAACATCAATTTGGAGCACTCTTCACCTTCATCTTCAGGAATGACACTTTCTGCTTGTGGTTGTCAAGCATCAAGATCTGGTTATGCATTAAATGCATCTTCTTCTTCTCATTCTCATGAGTGGCTCATTGATTCTGGAGCTTCTTACCACATGGCCAAAAATAAAGCCATGTTTTCTTCTTTAAATGATTGTAACACCAAACATATTTATGTTGGTGATGATAGATCTCTAAGTGTTGTAGGATCTGGAACCATTCATTGTCAGTTTAATGATGTACTATGTGTTCCTACCTTGTCATGCAACCTTTTCTCTGTTTATCAGATAACTATTAGGTGAAAGGAAAATAGTAGAATTCTCACCTCATGATGTTGTAATCAAGGACCTCAAAGATCCTAGATGCACTTGGGTATACTTCTTAAAGCTCAAGAGTGAAGTTTTTAACATGTTCTTGGCCTTTAAGGCCTTTGTTGAGAAACAATCTGGACATCAAATTCTCAAGTTAAGATCAGACAATGGAGGAGAATATGTTAACAACAAATTTATCAACTTCTGCACTAAGCATGGCATTCAATTGCAACATAATGTTCCATATACTCCACAACAAAATGGTGTTGCTGAAAGGAAGAATCACACCTTAAAAGAAATGGCTAATTGTATGCTTCAATCTAAAGGACTTAGTCTCAATTTTTGGGTAGAAGCAATTAACTGTGCAAATTACATAGTAAATCGCACTCTTACTAAGGTTTTAAAGAATATAACTCCAGAAGAAGCTTGAAGCTTAATCAAACCAGATGTAAGTCACTTTCGTGTTTTTGGAAGTGATGCTTGGGCCCATATTCCAGATGCGAAATATAAAGCCTTAGAACCTCAGAGTGAAAAATGCATTTTTGTTGGATATTCTGAAGATATCAAAGGATATAGACTTCTTCAACCAAAATCCAAAAATATAATCATTAGAAGAGATGTAAAATTTGATGAAAAATTATCAACTTGTGAGCCTAGTTCGGTGGGTGTGCCACCTTTGGCTTGCGAGCCTGATTCGGCATATGTGCCACCTCTCTCTCTCTCTCTCTCTCTCTTCTATTTCTAATAGCATTCCTTCTAGTTCAGATGATGACAGCGAGGATGACAATCCTCCTCCACCTCTTGAAATTATTCCTTTTACTACACAGCTTCCAAGATGGGTCCGCTCTACTCGGGATGTAGCAGGTTCTCTTGTAGGTGACCTTGTCGATCTACGGCGTACACGTTCTCAGTTCGAAAGAGCCTCTTCCTTATTGGCTCAAGTTCCAGAAAATCCTGATCCAGAAACCTTTGAAGAAGCCTCCGGTCATCCAGATTGGGATGAAGCTATGAATGAAGAATATCATTCCTTATTGGCGAACGATACTTGGGATCTTGTTCCTCTTCCAAAAGGAAGAAAACTTGTCAGATGCAGATGGGTTTACAAAACAAAGTTTGGACCAGATGGAAAAGTGGATAGACATAAAGCTCGTCTTGTCGCTAAAGGTTTTTCACAAGTTGAAGGCATTGACTATACTGAAACCTTCTCCCCCATTGCCAAAATAAATTCTATCTACCTTGTTCTTTCCCTTGCTGCCTCCTTTAATGGGAAGTCCATCGATGGATGTTAAATCTCCGCTCTTCAAGGTGAGACTTTGCAATGTTTTAACAACGATATGAACAAATCCCCTCAAAACCCTCAAGGCTTTACTGCAACCATCATTCTGCTGGTCGCCTATGAAGTCTCTCTATGGTCTCAAACAAGCTCCTCGGGCTTGGTATGCCAAAATGGATAGATTTCTATTAGATAATGGTTTTTCTAGGTGTCATTCTGACAACACTGTCTACACCAAGAAAGTGGGTAAGTCCTTCACCATCCTTGTTCTTTATGTTGATGATCTTATCCTTACTGGTAGTGATCCAAACCATATAAACCATGTGAAGTCTAGCCTCAAAAAGAAGTTTGAAATGACAGACTTAGGACACTTGCATTATTTCCTTGGTCTTCAAGGCTTGCAATCCAAGGAAGGCATTACCCTCTCTCAGTCCAAGTATGCCTGTGATCTTCTACACCACTTTCACATGGAAGACTGTAAGCCTGCCCCTTCTCCCTTTCAGTCTGGAGTCAAGATTTCAATCAACTGTACTACCCCTGAAGTTGATGCTACCTTATATCGTTCAACTTGTTGTAACCGGTTCTAACCCCACTGCCCGACCTTTTTGTCGTTAGTCTGCCTTCTGCCATGGAAAATTAACTTCATGAAAGTCATTGAAAAGAAGAAAGAATACTTCGATTCAATCAGAAAGGTCAGCTTCAGATTCATAGCAGCAGAGCATCTCCATTGTTAATGGCTCTTTACCCATTCTACTAATGGGGACCGAAAAGTGTAGGGAAATCGCAAAGATATGTATTCACTCTTGGTTTAGGACCTATTACTTGGTCTTGTAAGAAACAAAGTGCCATCTCTCTTTCTTCAGCAGAAGCAGAGTATCGTGGTGCAGTTGAAGCCAGCAAGGAAGCCATATGGCTTCGTCAGATTCTGTCTAAATTTGGTCTTCATCAGCAGCATCCAACCACACTTTGGTGTGATAATCGGAGTGCCATTCAACTATGTAAAGATCTAGTTCAGCATTAGTGTATGAAACACATTAAACTCCACATACACTTCATCAGAAAGCTCATTCATGATCGTGTTCTTGAAGTGCAGTATTGTCCAACCAATGATCAAGTAGTCGATATCTTTACGAAGGCTGTCACAGAAGAAAAGTTTACCAAACTTCGATCCATGCTTGGAGTTCAAGAGCACACATGTATAAAGCCCTCCATGCCTCCTCATTAAAATACCTTTGCAAATCCCTAACTTTATCCAATTTTTATTAAGGGGATGTACAGATATTTTAATACATAGGAAATAGGCTCCTTTTGTGTCACCTTTGTAAATCCTTCAATCCTATCCCAAGTTGTTCTTAAGGGGGGATGTTAGGATATTCCGACACATAGGAAATAGTTAAGAATAACTTAGTCTAGTGTAGAGTTAGGTAAAGTGTGTTTCCTTACAAATTTAACAGAGAATATTTGGTGAGAGTTACAAATCGAATTGAATGAGGGAGTTACAAGTGCATTTAATGAGGAGATGTTACACTTTTTCCATACTTTGAATTAGAGGGGGAGAGTTACATTCTCTTAAAGTGTGGAGTTACTATTTTATTCCAAGAGAGAGGTTCGATTTTCCAAGTAAGTGATTTTCAATTTAATTTACTTATTCCATGATAGAATTTGTTTTTATTAATCCATTAAAGGTGAAAGACTTTAGACTATTTTATAAATAATGGTATCATAATAATAATAATACTAGTAAGGATAAAAATATTAATTCTTGACTTGTATAATCATGATTGATTTATTTTTAAAGTGGATTCCATATGAGATTATCCTTGATCATATAGACATGACTTTCTATTTTTGGAAAGTCAATTCCAAATTGAGACATGACTTACTATTTTTGGAAAGTCATATTAGAATTGTCAGAAATGAATTTTTATTATAGGTGGTTTAAACAGAATTGAAAGATATGATTTCTTCAAGGAGAAATTCATACTTGAGTTGCCAAATTTTAGCACTCCCTCTTAGCTAGGGAGGAATTTCTTTCTGCATCAAAGATCCTTGCTTTCTCTGATCTCTTTCATTCATCTCAGTTCAACTCTGCTCTGTAACATTTGTAACAATGAAGTCATAATCTAAAGAAGAATCATCCACTTGACACACATAGACAAGGATTACACTCAACCAATTTTCATCTAAAAAATTAGGTGATAGAACACAAACATCACATAGACAAGACTCAAACAAGCCACATAGACAAGAATCAAACATAACCAAGTGTTGGATGGTGGAACATCAACATCCTAGACAAGTCACACAGACAAGTCTCACTACACCTATTGGCCAGATAGGTGGCTCTTCCCACGTCCCAGACTGTGGGTCGGATGCATACTGAGGCCTACTCTTGTGGCACACTGAATTGGATTTATGCAGGAATGCAACAGAATACACATATAACCATAAGCACAGAGATGCAATGGAAATAATGCTTCATTTCATTAATATCAAAGAACTGAAATTTGCTTACAGATATAATGGAAATAAACTAGCTAGGGTGCTGGTAGCGTATCTCTGAGAAGAGATGTGGCGGCTACAGAACTCTGAACTGTGTTACCATGAGGCTCGAGGGCGTATTTATTATTGAGAAACAATGGAGAACTCTAAACATTCAAAAACCTAACCCTAGGAGATGAAGCACCAAAACTATGGGCCCTGTTTGGGTAAATTGGTGTTTCAACTTCTCGGGGATGTAACTTTGGCATACGATCTCCGTTTGACGCGTATCATACGTCGTTAGAAAGATCTATCTGAGGAGTACAACTTTCAATGTGAACAACCTCGGTCCATGGACCCATGTTGCTCCCGGTTTTCCCAAAAAATGTCGTTTAGGACCTCAAAACGGCTCCGGAAGTTCAGGACCCGAAAAACTGCTAAAAATAGTAAGTTGTGCTGCAACTTAAAAACTGAACGAACTAATGGTGGGGGTTCAAATGGAATAGGTGGGTGGCCACCAATATCCACCTGGATCATTAAGGCCCCAAAACGGCTCCGGGAGTGCAGGACTCTAAAACTTGCTAAAAATAGTAAGTTGTGCTGAATGTGAAAAGCTGCAAGAATTGATGGTGCGGGTCCAAATGGAATAGGTGGGTGCCCATCGATATCCACCTGGATTACACACTCTGCACAAGAGGTCCCTCATCCTTGGGAGCTTTCTGACATCATTCCCTAATCCTGTGAGCTCTGACAGGGGGGAAAGACAGCTCAGTGTTCTCGATCAACTGTGACCACTTCCCGGAATGGTCATGTCCATAAGTCCAAGCTACTCTCTAAAAACCAAGAATTTTCCTTTTGGTCAAGGCTTGGTAAGAGTGTCAACTGTCTGATCATCAGTGGAGATGTGATGGAGCCTCACTGCTCTTCTCTGCACCATATCCCGGATATAGTGATACTTGATATCAATATGCTTGGACTTGTCATGAAACACAGGATTTTCTGCAAGACGAATCCTGCAAGTATTGTCACAATCTATAATTGTTGTGTCTGGAACTTGCTCAAATAGTTCCCTGAAAAGCTTTCTCAACTAAATTGCCTCACAGCTAGCCATGCTAGCAATAATGTACTTAGCTTTAGTTGTACTCAGTGCAACAAACTTCTACTTTCTGTGCATCCAAGATATCATGGCAGATCCCAAGCTAAAGCAACACCCAGAAGTGCTCTTTCTATCAACAGAGTTACCAGCGCAATCAACATCAGTATATCCATGAAGTCTTTCATATCCTGTTCAAAATTCAACAGACTTATCAATTTTCAGAATTTTATGAATAGGATTGCAACATTTTCATTATATTTTATCATGTATGAGGGTATAGAATTGATAGTTAATCAAGAGCACCAAGCCCTTTATGTACGTCGATGTTGGTGATATTGGTTGTTGGACTCCTTTGTTATGGCCTTAGCAAAAATGTAACCTTCACTTAAACTAAAATCATTGATCAGGCATGCTAGGTTTTTCGTAGCATATTTTAAAGCTTGGATTAGTTAGTTTCATCAAAATTGTGTGGTGTTGACTGATGTCCCTAGAGAATTAAGGGAGGCAAAGGGTGACATTAATGATTAGATCCCAATATAAGTGATGGTGGAACATTGCTTGTCATTTAAATGTTCTTGCTTATTTATTCATAATGATTTCTTTCCAAGTTCCAATATAATGTCCTATATATATCATGTTTCCTCGCTTCCAAATTTTTGGGGCTCATGTTTCTAGTGCATTTCCATTTTAGAAATGCGTACCCGTTTCCCTATATCATGCAACTTAGTATTTGCATAATTTTGAAAATACATAGTATTACTTAGCATCCTTTAGATGAACCATCAAACTCCCAATTGGTGAGACCTCGACTCTTAGGTCGAGCTCCTCCTCCTAGTAGACCATCCTCCCGAAAACTTTCAATTGGTGAGACCTTGGCACTTAGGCCAATCTCCTCCTCCTTGTAGATCACATCCTCGAGACCCCTAAGGAGTTGATGCTCTAGATTTATGGATCACATGTTCCCAGGCATCCAAATGGTTTATAGATTTGTTCCAAATAGCCTTAGTGATAGATCAATTATGAATAGTCATAGAGCTAGGCAACCTTTTTCCAGAGTACCTAGCTGTCCATTTAGAGCTTCGTTTCCTTAGCCTTAGAGGTTAGAGAGTGGGGGACTTGAGCTATTGGGACCCTAGGATCATACTATTAGGCTATGTTGTAGGAAACATTGCACAAAGGTCTGTTTCAGCCCGAAAATGAAACGAAAACGCGTTTCACCGTACCGTACGGCCTAGAAACGTGTTTCTGTCTATACTGGGCCGTTTCATGTTGGGGAAACGTGCCCAGTACGGATGGAAACACGTTTCCAGGCCGTACAGGTGTGTTTTCGGCATTTAAACTTCTTTTTTTAGCTTTTTTATTCGGTTTGTGTGTTTTATTTATTTTTTAATTGTTTTTATTTTTTTGTTTTAGGGCAGCCTAATGTTCAAGCCTATGGGCCTAGTGTTTATATGCAGTTCATGGTAATGTTAAATTCTTAAAGTAAAAGTGGCATTCTCCTTTATCTTTCATTTTCATCCTTTTATTTAAATTTTTAACATTAGCATGAAATGACTCAGGATGTTTGAGAGTGGTTTCGCCCTCATTGGATTTCATATGGAGAAAGTAGAATTTTATATCTCTCTCAAAATCCAACAGACTTATCATTTTTTCAGGATTGGGGGGATTGCAATGTTTCCATTGGATTTTGTCATGTACTAGGGTATGGAACTGTATTTAATAAAGAGAACCAATCCCTCTATACAGGGGAGACTCCCAATAATCAAGTGCACCTAGGGTACTAGGGTATGGAACTTGTATTTAATCAAGAGCACTAAGGTCATTCGACTATGTAGGAGGAGACTCCCAATCAAGCACGAGACAAGAAATTAGAAATTTCTCATGGCTGATTTTGGATATTGTTATTTTCATTATGTGATCATTCATGAGTAAATGTGATGTAAATTTAAAGACTTATAGTTTATGCATTGACATTGGACACTTTAATCATAATGTAATAAATTATAATGTATCATGTATGCTTTATGATTGCACATATTTCTTAAATGTACTAATATATATAAATATATATATATTGCATTTCCCCGTTTCCAAAATTTGGGGGGGGGGGGGCGCTATGATTAAAACTCGTGCCCGTTTCCCCATTTCCAAAATTTGGGGGGGGGGTGGGGGGTCATGATTCATACTCATACCCGTTTCGGAAACTCGTGCCCGTTTCCCCGTTTTGTGCAGCTTAGCTATTAGGTCTTATTAGCTTCAACTACTCCTCGAAGGACATCATCTGCCAATGCATCGACGAGTTCATAATTATGGATGACTCTGGTAGGGAAACTCATCCTTGATCTTTATTTTTAACATTGGCTACTCACACTAGTAGCTTTAACAATTTTACCTTCAGATTTGGATCCCTAAAGGGAGTGTTTTATTTGTGTTGGACCTTTGGCAGTATACTTATAGGTTGCATCTTGTATCTTGTAGTTTCCATTAGCACTACCCATGTCCTTTAGTGGCTAGTTGCTTTCTTATCTTCAGTTTATTTGATCTAGGAGATGCTTTCACACTCCAACATTATACCTTTTTTTGGCCAATGCATCATTTTAGTCTCATTGACCTATTTTTGGTCATTTTTTGGACATTATGTTACTTATGTGATTTTGACTCTCCATCTGTCCTCCAACTTCAACAAACACATCTTCTCTTCTTCTAGAGGTTTAACCTTCTTTTGATATTCCTTAGCAAAGAGACTTAATAAATAATTTTTATAAGCCTCCTCTAACTTACCTTCTAATCCTCTCCATCCCTTGGAAGCTATATACTTCTCTTTTGCCCATTGCATATAATCTTTTGTTACCCTTATCAAATTATCTTGCATTTGCTTCATTGCTAAGCCATCCTTGTTCTTACTGTAGGGTTCCTAGACTTGATTGATCAACTTTTTTGTATCCCTCATAAAAAGCCCAAGAGGAATTAAATTTGAAAGGTGCAGGGGGATTCCTCCCCCCTATACAATTGGAAAGAATGTGCCCATGATCTCACAATCTTGCTATACCTTCCCAAGCCCTTATTTTCCAATCCATTTCCTTCATCCCTTTTGAGATCAAGAATCTTTATAATCCTTTCTCTATTCCATTTATAACTTTCCTCTTACTTGTCCATGTTAAATTAAGTTGCAATGGTTCAATATTGCATGATCTTTTTCATTCTAGTTCGAGGATAGGAAGTCAGTGAAAGGATCAAATCTATTTCTATCTGCCCAAATCTCACTTTCCTTTAGTACACAGTTCATGTATCCCCTATATATAATGTCCTCGTCATGACACCCAAAATTCCATCCTTTGAGAATAAGATTCATAGATGTTCACTAGGTGAAAATGCAGCTTTAATTTTTTGAATAAAACTTAATTGGAATAGCTGACCTGAGAATAGTGTATTCTTATTTTCTATAGAGTTCTTCCATCCTATTAGTAGACCTTCGAACCTCCCTTCTGCCCCTGACAGCTTGAAACTCCAGTGTGGTAAAATGGAATTTAGCACTTAGATTCTTATCATAGTTTCTTGAAACAAAATACATCAAGCCTATACATATATACAACTCTCCTAAGGGATCCTTTCTTTTGGGGATATTCAAACCAATGTTGCAAACATCGACATCAGGATAGAATCGGCAAGGGTCCAGAAAACCAAAATATCATAAAAATCGGGAAAATATCGGTAACAAATGGCGAACATCAGCAAAATTAAGATACCACCAAACTATTGGGAAAAATCAACAAACATCAGTGTTTCTGCAGTTTGTTAAGATTGGAGATTTTTTTGTTTGGTTGTCTCTCTCTGGTTTTTATGTTGGGTAGTTTTTGTTTTGAGAATTACAGCTTATATTATATTATACAGAAATAAACTATGTACATAAATAAGTGTTCTATTATTATTGGAATTAATTTGAATTTTCTTTTGTTTTGAGAAATACAGCTTATATTATAGGGAAATAATTTAATAAACTATGTACATAAATAAGTGTTCTATTATTTTGGAATTTACTTAGAATTTTCTTTAGCACTGTTTACTGTAATTTGTCAAATCTGATTGTAGAAATAAATATTTGATATGTGCAGGCATCAAAGAATGTGTATACACAACTACTCTTGTTTGGTCATTCTAGTTCACATGAAGTTCTTTTGGAAGGAGAGCCGCAAAAGGCATTTGGTCATTCATTGTCATTATTTATGGAGTTCTCAGAAATTGTATGCAGGTTGAGGGAAGTACTGAACAATTTGGTTAGACAAGTTGATTCTATCTATTCGGCAGATACCAAAAACAACAAATTGTGTGCCTCATTCACTACCATCCATATGCCGAGTGTTTTTTCATCCTTTGCTGATGGCCTCACAGTTTTCCTTATCATGGATGAGATTATTGCCCAAAACGGCCATATAAAGCATTATGCATCACTCTTTATGAGGTGAAGTTTTAATTATCTTAACTTTATGACTGAATTCAATTTATGAATATATAAATCCAAGTGATTACAATGATATTCTTTGTTGTCTTGCAAGGAAGAATCTTAATTTTTGGGTTTTCTCCGAAAAAAAGCGGAAAAATGTGTCCTTTTCCATTACTTAAATTAAAAAAAGATATCTGTCTTAGAAAACCTTGGAAGGTAAGGCATAAGAAGTGCCATTGAGATATGGAGCTCCACACATATAAGTCCTATCAAATTCATCAAAATATTCATTTCTTCAACATCACATATACAATTAAACTCTTACATAAACCAGTAAAAAGTCCAAGACTGTCCTCAACAGGTCCAAAACTACAAGTATTTCTTTATTATTTCATAAACACTATATCAAAAAATCTATTTTGGAGGAAGAATCTCCTATTGAGAATCCTGGTCACCTGTAAAGCTCCTGTGATTTATTCACATGCTTGCTTTGAAAGTTGATCTGCATCTTGATTATCTTCCTGCATAACATGTTTGCATGTATAGGAGTGAAAAGATGTTTCAGTTCCATGTTAAAGTAAACTCTGAGACTTCATTGATCCTTCAAGCTAGGGGATTATGAGCTTTGAATCTCCAAACACTTGAACGTCCCTAACAACCATCTCCAAGGCTGAAGTCATCAGGATGGGTACTGCCTGCATTTCTGCTGCATTGTTCAATCCTTCTCCCCAGACTGTTAGAGTTTCATCTCATGACAACGGTTTTGCAATTAGATAACTTGAAACTTATAACTGAATATGAAAAAAGGCCTAACATAACTTCAGATCTACATAAACCAAAATGCTGTACAAAAGATTCGAAAGTGTAGACACTGCATATTAAGAGGTTAGATAATTACAGTAACAAACAACTAATAGATTTAAGAAAGAGAAGTCCAAAAATCAGATCTGAATACTAAATCAGATGAGCACCAGCCCAACAGTAAATAGAAAATAAATCAGATCTGAATATCATATTAGCATGCTGAATCAACTCAATCCCAGTCCAGTTCTAAATAGTGTGAAAAATCCTAGATCCGGATTCCTACTGCAACAAATCTGAATTACTTCTTCTATTATGTTACATAATTATTTCATTACTGTGAAATATCAAAGTAATTTCTGAAGCAGTCTCTACACAAATAATGCTGCGAAATAAATCTAAGTGCTGAAACAATCTGAACAAAATACAATGAAAAAATCCACATGTGACACAGTTATTTTTGGACTAAGTCCCCGGAAAAACCAAACTTGGGAAAACCGGTGCAACAGATCTGAGGGTTTGTATTATTAAGCAGCAGAATCTTGAATACAACTAGGGTGCCCACATCCGGCAAACCCTTCAGAGAAATCTAGACAGCAAATATAATTGTGAGATATACCTCACTCTGCAAGTCTCCGGTTGATCAAAAACAACGCTGGTGAAGCCCTCACTGCATTTGCGTGATTGCCTACGCTGGATCTGCGTAAACCTGCGAGGGCAAGCTTGAGGAATTGCGTCACCCCTTACTGCAACTGATCTGGCTAATATGAGACTCGATTTTGGCCTTCCTGGCTCAGAAACCCCAGCCTCTAGCTATCTCCGGACTGACTCCAAGAGACACTGCTCTGTTTCTGCTTGATTTCCTGTAGAATTTGCGTCACCTCTTCAGAAAACTGCGCTGTCCCTCTCTGCGTCACCTCTGCCTCTCTTTGAAATGCACTCTTGGTCCACCTGACCAATCTCTGCTTTTGCCCCTCCCTGAATCTGATCACTGAATCACAATCACTTAGCAAACCCTGCCCTAGTGATTTGATTCTTGATCAAAAGCTGTCTCCTCACACAAATTCGAAAATGCTCAATGGCTCAAGTGTCACAATATGTTTTCCATAGGCCCCCCACCCTTCTTATATTCTTCTGTTGAACCTTCAACGGCCAAGATTAAAACATAATCAAGGCTTAAGATTAACTTGAAGGTGATCCATGACTTTATCTAGAAGATTCACACTTAGTTTAATTAATACCCTTTAATTAATCAGTTTCCCTAAGTATAGACTTAGGAAAACATTAAAAAAACTATTAATTATTTTAATTAAACCGTCTCTAAGTGAAATTTTCCAAAACCATTTCTAGGTTTTATGGAATACATGTGTCCTAGCCTATATACAGATTTACAAGGCTAGAGCACATCCGATGCTACCACAAATCAACACTCCCTCTTAGCGAGGAAAGTGCTCTAGCAAAACATCTCAATGTGCTGTTTCTGACTTCTGGAACATCTGCTGCTGTGTTGTTGATGCTTCTCACCAACATTGCACAAGAAAATGCTGCATCTGTACTACTGCTAACTCTGCACACTGCTGCCAACTGCCACTGTATTGCAACTCCCTCTGAATTCTGCAACCATGCTGCTGCACTACATGAGCACTGCTCTGCACTGCGTGAGCACTACTCTACACTGCACTGCTGCTGCTCATCTACTGCTGCTACTCATCTACTTCTATTGTTGCACTGTTGCTACTTGCAACAGAAAAACATCCGAAATTGGACAAGAAAATCTGCAACTGAAGAATAAGGCTGACTGCTGCTAGTTTCTGCGCTAGCGCTCTGAAAATACTGCGCTGTTGCTGCTCTGTACTGCGTGAGCACTGCACTGCACTGCGCTGCTGCTGCTCTCTCTCTGCGTTGATCAGGCTCTAGTACTGCTAGCCACTGCACTGTCTTCTCATCTTCCACTGCAATTGTCCATCCTACTACTGTCTTTAGGCTGTCGTAGCTCACATGTGATCCAAGAGTTCAGAAAAATACTCAAGGATCCCGCCTCCTTGTAGATTCTGGATCTACAAATCCAAGTCAACGCACTTTTCTCCTTTCGGAATGTGAGCTAACATAGCACAATATTTTTTTGCCTCAATCTTGGCAGCTCCTGCTTGTGGATCTTCCTTCTCCTCTTTATCCTTTTTCTTAAGAGGACATCGTGTGGCATAAATTATAATGTCCCATTTCCCCACACCGGAAGCACTTGATCTTGGATAGATCTTTCTTCTTCTGCTTTTGTTTCCCTTTTGATGCAAGGGCAGTGTTATCTTCTTCCTCCTTCTTGACCTTTGAACTGCTACTGCCATCCTCCAAGTGAATTTTTAGGAGATCTCTTCTCAACTCTTCTTGCTGTAAGGCTACCCACATTGCTTTCCATCCTGGAAGTCTTTCTCTGCCCAATATACTTTGGACAAAGACCTGATAGTCCTCTGAACAGAGTTTAGAATGAGCCTTACTAGCTCTGAGTCTCTAGGAGCAGATCTTACTGCAGACAGTTGATCTCGGTTTTCCTGAATTCGAGACAAGGAGTCAAAACGCTCTCCCTTCTTCATCCTGATATTCCGCATCTTCTCTTCAAGGTACATCTTTCGCTGCTCGAAAGATCCTTGGTATAGCTTTTCCAGCCCTACCCACATCTCCCTAGCCTTGGTCTTTGCTGCTATGTGGGGTACGATATGATCCTTCACTCCATCTAGGATCAATCGCTTGGCTCTTTCCATATTCTTCTTGAACTACCTCAGGTGTGTTGCATCAAGAGGTTTTACAACTGCGCTGTCTATGAGGGCCTTCAGATCATGCTCGTCAAGGAGAAATTCCATCCTTGATTTCCAAATAACATAGTTGGAGGCACCCTCCAATCTATCTTGGTCACGCAGTCCATTGCTGGCCATTTCTTCAACTTTGTCGAAATCTTTCTCTAACCCACTGCTCAGCTAGACTTACGCATTCCTTGAGGAGCAAGTCACTGCTTCTGCTGCCGCACGGGAAAAAATTGAGTTTATTTGAGGAAGAAACTCTCTGAGCTCAAGAAATCCCCAACTGTGTTTTTCAGAAAAAATTCTGATGCTTATGCACTAGCTCTTACTGCTGTGCATTAACTACGTCCTTCAGCTACGCTGCCTCTTCTACAACTGAAAAAGCTTACCCATATGTCAACTCTCTTAGAGGGAGCCTTTTCTGCACTGGAATTCCCTCCTGGCTTGGACAACGTAATTTCTAGGAGGGTCTACCGCTGCTTACGCATATCTCAGACTCTTCAGCGCTGATCTGCTGGTTCACTTGTGTTTCACCTGCACTTCAGCTTGAATAAGCTTTGATACCATGTGAAAAATCCTAGATCTGGATTCCTACTGCAACAAATCTGAATTATTTCTTCCATTATGTTACATAATTATTTCATTACTGTGCAGTGTGAAGTATCAAAGTAATTTCTGAAGCAGTGTACACAAATAATGCTGCGGAAATAAATCTAAGTGCTGAAACAATTTGAACAAAATACAATGAAAAACATCCACATGTGACACAGTGATTTTTGGACCAAGTCTCCAGGAAAACCCAACTTGGGAAAACCGGTGCAGCAGATCTGAGGGTTTGTATTATTAAGCAGCAGAATCTTGAATACAACTAGGGTGCCCACATTTGGCAAACCCTTTAGAGAAATCTAGATAGCAAATATAATTGTGAGATATACCTCACTCTGCAAGTCTCCAGCTGATAAAAAAACAGCATTGGTGAAGCCCTCACTGCCTCTGCATGATTGCCTACGCTGGTTCTGCATAAGCTTGCGTGCACAAGCTTGAGGAACTGCGTCATCCCATACTGCAACTGATCTACTAATCTGACACTGGATTTTGGCCCTCTTGGCTCAGAAACCCCAGCCTCTAGCTATCTCCGGACTGACTCCAAGAGACACTGCGCTGTTTTTGCGTGATTTCCTGCAGAGTCTGCGTCACCTCTTCAGAAAACTGCACTGTCCTTCTCCGTGTCACCTCTTCCTCTCTCTGAAATGCACTCTTGGTCCACCTGACCAATCTCTGCTTTTGCCCCTCTCTGGATCTGATCACTGAATCACAATCACTTAGCAAACCCTGCCCTAGTGATTTAATTCTTGATCAAAAGCGGTGTCTCCTCACACAAATTCGAAAATTCTCAGTGGCTCAAGTGTCACAATATGTTTTCCATAGGCCCCTCACCCTCCTTCTTATATTCTTTTGTTGAACCTTCAACGGCCAAGATTAAAACATAATCAAGGGCCAATCAACTTCTGGAGGTGATCCACACTTTGTCTAGAAGATTCATACACTTAGTTTAACTTTTTCAATAATTTTTAATTAACTTCATTTTGCTTAGACTTAGGAAAACATTAAAAAACGATTAATTATTTTAATTAAACCATCTCTAAGTGAAATTTTCCAAAACCATTTTTGGGTTTTATGGAATACATGTGTCCTAGCCTATATACAAAGTTACAAGGCTAGAGCACATCCGATGCTACCATAAATCAACAAATAGAAGTAAGGTTTGGAAAAAATCAGATCAGTATAGTCAATATGCACCGACAATCAAATATCTATCTGTGATAGTTGAAAAGAATATTACATAGGTCATGTTACCTAAGGAGGGAAAGCCTATAGAACAAAGAGCTAGACTAAGTGATAACAATATGACAATGGCCCACTGTCACTTTAGCCAATGTCCCCTGCTCTTTATGGACTTTCACTGATGGGAGGAGCTCTGGTAAGATGATAATCACCTTTTTGATAGATATTCTAGGGTTTATGGTGCTAGGTGATGAGGTAGGACCTCTCAAGGGAAGCTCTATGTGATAATATGGCACTTCTAAAGGTTCTTCACTCCCTCTAAGAAACCTAGAAAGGAATTGCGCAAGATCTAGGGTTTTGTGAACTATCGTGACAAAGGTACTCCCGAGATCAAAGCAAGAAGGAGAAAGGGTTTCTTATGATTTACTTCACCAAGTACTAAGCTTCTTATGATTTACTTCACAAAGTACGAAGTTCATTCAACCCTCAAAGAAGTCCCCAAGTTAAGGAAATACAAGCTAGGGTTTCCCTCTTAGGGCACACCTGGGCAAGAGATTTTCTGGATGAAAACCAATTGGATGCCTGCCAAACTTTGAGGTCTCGTAGATAAGACCCTAAGCTTGATGCATATGCTCTTGGAATCCACCAATTCAGTCTCCAATGTAATTCGCTCTATTGCCCTAGCCTAATCTTCCTAGTTAAGGGGACCAAAAATTGGGAGAGGAAATTTATGGAGAATATTTGAGTTTGATCACCAAAGGCTTAGACCAATGCCTTGTCCTTTGGGAATATGGAGTCCTAGATGCTTTAAATTAGCCAAAATTGTCCTTAAGGAGGTCAAGAATTGATGCCCTAGGTACCAACCTTTAACAATTTCCCACTCAAGAATTATGGATTTTTATGGAGAAAAACAATATATCTCTACTACGAACATTCATCACATGTCATTATTAGTAAGATATGCAAGTGCCAACCAAATAGCTTTCAATATTTATCTTCACAAATTAGGGCACAATATAGCATTAATCTAGTTGCAACAATTCCATACATCAGAAATTTTTTCAAGAGAAAAATTTCAACAAAAGGCACTTACAAGATGACATGCAATATATCCATCTACAATCCAAGAGATAAGTCCAAAGAAGATAAAAAATCATCTCCAAATATCAAAATGCATCCAAGATACTCGAATAACCAATCCGAGAACAAGTACGAATTTGCCAAAGAGGTCAAAATTCCCAAGTGATGATGATGAGAGATTATAAATGGTCTCTATTTTATTTTTATGTGTCTGACTAGGTCAAATTATGCCTACTAGACCTTAAACATTATAAAAATGGGCAAGATACATCCCTTGGTCACAAGGTGACTAAGTAGCTTTACAAAATTATGAATTAGGCATCCAAATGCAAGCCAAAATGATGATGTCATGGTGATGTAGGGATGTTGGAAGGCAATGTTGAGTCTTCTTGGTGCCAAAATGTGTGAGAGGGCTCCATAAATCTCGAACAAGGGGATGGCCCCTTACTCCATGTAAATCATCATGTAGGTCCCAATTTGTGTTTGGGGCACAAAAACTAGTCTCACGGGTTTCCTAATGATTTAATAACCTGTAATGCTCCAATATTGAGGGCTCTGACAATGGTGCTTGCCCTCCCATGTCTCAAGGGGCGAGACAAACCTCCTCTTGGCCTTGGATCAACTACCACACCATGTGGTAAATGTTATGCCGACTGGGGCACATTGGTCCATGTGCATCATCTCGTGAGTAATGTGGGGCAATGAACAAACTATTGAGTGTGTTGAAGGTACCCATGCCGTGAAATGATGCTCTGCACATGATTGGGAGTCTCATGGCTCTCAACGCCTCACCTAGGAGTGTCAATATGATCTCTGGTGGACTTAGGCCCCAATTAAGTTGCCCAACCCATGATGAAACCTCCTGCCCATAATATATAATGTCTAGTGCTGCATCCTCACCATCAGGTACAATAATTCATTAGTGCATCTAAGTGAACCAAACTTGTTAATCAAGGGCACATTGGGACTTCATATGGGGCTTCTATTTCAAATTTTGGGCTTTAATCTTGTACTAGTGTTACCTCCCTAGGTAGGCGTGGTTAATAAACAACACTGTTAGGTGTTCTTAGCTCCTAAGGGGAAAGGCAGGTCCTAGGTACATCCCTCAATTGATAGGTGGCATAAGAGTGATGATGAAATAAATGGGGTCAAAAGGGTCTTAGGGCTAAATGCCATGGATACACAGATAACAACAATGAGGGATTACCACATATTGGGTGTATAGATGTAGGAGAGAGAAATCATGGATACATGAGTTACCCTGACCTTTATTTCCCCCCCCCTCTTTATTTGCCTTTTTCATTTTCTTTATTTTTCTTTGTATCACTGCTTGGGGCTCCAAGAAATGAGAGCATGTTGTGAATGATGTAAAACAATTATTACCCCCTTAAGGTGGGGTAGTTCATCTCCCACCAGTGGTTGGGACATGCATTTGTTCCTTAATGATGTCGGGGCACTAGGAATCGTGTTGATGGCCATGATAAGGGGTGGAGCTCATGTTTGGCTTTTGCCCACATGCCAATTAAATGTCCCGACCACGGTCAAAGCCTTCCTTCTTCCAAGTCGCCCAAATAATCCATGCCCAATATGCCTAAGAGAAACAAGCATAAGCACTCGATTACATAATGAAAAACATACCTTTGGGTTGGATTTACCACCTTTTAACATATGCTCCTGATAGGTGGGTGAGGGGACATACGACTGAGGCAAGGAGCAAAGATTGAATGGCACAATATATCGGCTACGTCGATGGATGTTAGAGGGTTGTCGGCTGCTAGTTATAGAGATAACTAGGAGAAAAATTCTCTTATGGGGTCACCCACTTTTGGTGGGTAACATCTGGCTCCAATTGGGACATGAGCTTATTGGAGAGTGCACGATCAATGTACTCGAGCAGGGAGGCCATGAGAACACCAACAATCCTCTGGGATCGCAGACCTATATCTTTCACATCACAAACAAGTAAAGCTCACCATCAAGTCTAGCTATGTAATGATATCCTTCACCAACCTTACCACGGAGTTTGACAAGCACAGGGTTTTTATCAACTGACACTACTTCCCCAACTTTTGAATTCCTTCTTTGGCTTTTTCACCCACTTCTTTTTAGGCTTATTTTCTTTAGGGTTAGGCCTTTTAAGGAGACATATTTCGCGGGGAGGAGGAAGGGAAATGGCATATGAATTCTTGAATTTAGGGGGGTTATGAAATAATGGGAGAAGGCCAATATCCTCAACATGAATTGGAAATGGTAGTTCCCTATAAAGAACAAACGGGGTTCCATTAGGCTGGGAGATGGTGGCATAAGATAAAATCCATTTGAAGTTGTCCACCCACAAAAGCACCTCACTTTCTAGGTAACAACATTCCCCATACGTCAGGAATGTCTATAACAACAATGTCCATTAGTACAAAGATATCTTCATTGACAACCAAGGCTACTTTAAGGTCTTTAATAAGGCCATGGATGGAAATGGACCTTGAATCTAAGGCACATACATTCTTATGGGGTTGAGTAATGTCCAATGTAAGTTGATTCATGAATTTTAGATGCATAATATTTGTGGAAGCCCCTGAATCCAACATGCAATTATGAAGAAGAAGGCCATTTATAGCTAGATTCACCAAGAATGGGCCATGGCCAGGATTAGTCCTAGTGAATTGAATACTTTGCAACATAATATGAGGATCTTAATCATCAAGTCCTAAGGCTTTCTTCACTTGTTTTCTTTGGGTTGGATTTTCACAATCTCCTTGATAGGAACTTGCATGCTCATTTTACCTTTGGCAGCGCCAATATCAATGTCTAATTCAACTTCTTTATTCATATTCTTGTGCTTGAGCTCCCCTTTAGGAGGATCCTTTTTGGTATGATTCTTTTTGGGAGGATGTAGAAATTTCACCCCCACTCCGGTTATCAGTTTTCCTTATCACTCCATGCATATAGTTTTAAATCTGAATACGACATAAATAGTAAAATCTGGAAATGACTGAATTTTCTGAAAACACAAATTTGGAGATTTTTGCACTTGCTGAAATTGCAGAAATAAAACACAGGAAAATAATGATAGCCACACACATAAAATAACACGTGATTTTTGGTGAATGTGACACTGGAAAACCCCCCTACAACTCTTGGGGAAAACTAGTTTGAGAGCTCTTCTTTATTTCTGAAAAAATGCTTTTACAAAGAACTTAAAAACATAGTAAAAATTCCAACAACCAAAATATAGAACTTATCTTGATTTCCGTGCTTGCACTCCACCTTGGAAAACGTGCCAACAACAAAACATTCAAAACAAAAAATTTACGGCGAGAGATACCAGCATTAAATGCTGTATGGTCTTCTCGAAATCTGTGCCCAGAAATTCTGTACTGCAGTATGGACTGTACAAAATTTACAATTGCCTTTTCAACCTCGAAATCCGTGCCTACTCAACATCAAAATGCGTGTTGCCTATTGCTGTTTCTTCCCCTCGATATCTGTGCTGTAGAGAACCTAAAATTCATGCCCAATGTTGTTGTACGGAATCTACCTCGAAATGTGTGCCAATAAATGATGTGCAAATTTGCTGCCTCGAAAAGCGTGCAACCTCCAGCTATTGTATAGACTGCTGAAATGTCTCTCTCCTTCAACTTCTCACCGCTCAAAAATTTTCTCCATGCTCTCCTTCTCTCTTTCTCTCAATAGCTCATGAAAGACTAAAGTGATATTTTCCTCTTCTCCTCTCCTTTTACCCTAAGTGACCTTTTGGGTAACCCTAAGATCTAATGGCCGAGATTCATTAAGATCTAGGGATGAGAATAAATGTGCATTTAATTCTCACTTTCTATTTTTTGACTCACCCACTTAAATAAAGACCCACTTAGCATTTTATTTCCGTAGTCACTTTTTCACTTTCTAATTTTTCATTGACTTTAATAAAGTCACTTTAAAATTAGATTGTAACTTTACCATTTATAAAGTCACTTTTTAAATAAATTGACTTTACCACTTATAAAGTCACTTTAGGAGAAAAGTATAAATAAATGTGGACACTTTTCCCTAGGCCAAAGATCAAAGCCTTAGGGAACCACTTGTCCTCTGGTACCCAAAAATTAACACTCCCTCTTACCAAGGAAAGTGTTCCTCACCACTCCCATCTTGTCTCTGAAATAGACATGCTTGCCCCGTGGTAAGGCTTCGGTCAAAATGTCCGCTACGTGCTCATCTATGGAAACATACTCAAGCTTGACAACTCCCTTTTGGACATAGTCTCTAATGAAGCGATATTTGATCTCGATATGCTTTGACCTGTCATGAAAAATCGGATTTTCCGTGAGTTTTATGCAACTCTAATTATCAGAGTAAATCACTGAAGGTCTCAATGCATGACCAAATAGACCAAACAACATCTTGCGAAGCCATATGGCCTCATAACTAGCCAAATTGGCTGCCATGTACTCTGCTTCCGCTGAATTCAATGCAATTGACTGTTGTTTCCGACTGAACCACGACACAACTGCCAAACCCAACACAAAAAAACACCTTGAAGTGCTCTTCCTATCAGAAGCACAACCTGCCCAATCTGAATCAGTGTACCCTGCCAGTCTCACTCCATCTCCTCCATGTGAAATTTGCTAAGAATATCCACAATATACTTCCCCTGTCCCAGGAAGAAATGCCCCTCCTCCTGCCACATCTCCAATCCCAGAAAATAATGCATCAAGCCGATATCCTTCATCTCAAACTCTGAAGCAAGATCTCTCTTGCAGCCCTCAACGAGTCTCTCTGCACCTGTAATGACCAAGTCATCCACATACAACACCAGAATGAGAGGCTCCTCACCTACCACAATAAAGTATAGGTTTGGATCAACATCACTCTTTTTGAAACCCAACTCTTGCAAGTATGTATCAATCCTCGAGTACCAAGCTGTAGGAGCTTGCTTCAGGCCATAAAGTGCCTTCTTCAATCTGCATACATGGGACTCCTTCCCATGCACCTCAAAGCCCTGCGGTTGCTCAATATAAACCTCCTCCTATATGAAGCCATTGAAAAATGTGGTCTTCACATCCATCTGGTGGATCTTCCAACCCATCTCTGCTGCTATTGATATAATGGAGCGAATGGAAGTATACCGAACTACGGGAGCGAATGTCTCCTCATAGTCAACTCCCTCTACCTTTGAGAACCCTCTCGCCACAAACTGAGCCTTGAAATTTTCGATGCTGCCATCTGCAGCATGCATTATCTTGTAAAGCCATCTGGAAGTAACCACTCATTTACCTTCAGGCCTCAACACTACCTCCCAAACATCGTTCTTCATAATAAAAGAATACTCCTCTTGCATGGCCTCTCTCCAGACTTGCTGGCTAGCTGCCTCCTCATAGCTAGAAGGCTCAGAATCAACGATGCTAGTGATCAGTGCCATATAACTACAAAACTGCTCAGGTGGTTTACTCTCCCTAACCCGTCTCTTTGGCCCAGCAACGGATGTGGCCTCACGCAAGGTGCCCTGAAGCCACTTGGGCTTCCTCTTCCCTGAGCACACTTCTCCCACCGGAGTGAAAGAATCTTCATCATCATCAGAAGCTTGAATTTCTGAAGGCCTGCCAACTGACCTCATGCCTGAACCTGTGCCTGTAGATGTTGAAGTACCATGCGAATTGTCCATCAATGGACTATCCTGTGAACTGCTCTACGGACTGCTCTGCATGCTGCTCGAAGTACCACCCACCCGACTCTGAGAGCCATTGCTCACTGATGGGCCTGACATTGTAATCGGTGTACCTCCTAAACCTTGTCCACTGGATCCCTGTGACTGACTTAGCTGCTCCTGAGGGTCTGGTGAATCCAGATACTCTAACTCCCGTGACCTCCTGAAACCTCTCCTCCTCGAACTTCACATCCCTCTTGACAACAACTTTCCTCTTCGCAGGAATATAAATCCGATAAGATTTCGAGGTCTCGTTGTAACCCACAAAGATGCCCTTGTCTGCAGTGGGCTCTAGCTTGGTCCTCTTCTCCTTGGGAACATAGGAGTATGTAATGCACCCAAAGATGCGAAAGTGACCAACATCAATCTTCTTTTTTTAGAAATAGAGGAATAACCTGTTTCGAGTATTTTTAATAACCCAACGTTTCGGACTTCCGAAGTGAGTCCATCATCAGGGGTAAACGCTTATACTTCTTTGAAAATTTTGAGGATTAGGGCCAAGGAATGAATATATAAATAGTAATTTTTATGAAAAGTTAATTGTTAATAGGGAGGTCGGTTGGATGAAAGGGTATGTAAATTTAATTATTTATATGATTATTTTATTTATTTTATTTTAGTTTATTTATTTACTTTAAAAGCTATTTTTTATTATTATTGATTTGTTTATATATTTTTATTTTTATCTTATTTATTTAGTTTTAATTTTTTTTTAATGTTATTTATGTTATTTATTTATTTTTATAATAATTTTATTTATTTATTTTTATTTAAAGAGGTAAGATTTTAAGGAAGGTGGAAAAATTAAGATAATATATTAAGTCAAGGATATATTATTATTAGGTTTGATGTTTATGAGAGGTGTGATATATTAGAGGTTTCCATGTATTGCTAATGTTCAGACCCTCATCTCGATTTAAGTTATTTTTCCTTTTCTTGATTTCTATGGCTTCTCTTATTTTTCTTTTAAGATAATGATCTTCTTTAGATATAAGTTTGGCGTCTTCCATTCTTATGTAATGGGAGGATGAGAAGGCATGATCTGCTAAAGCAGATTTTTCAGTTCTGTTTCTGGATATGTCAGCAGTATGTTCCTTAAGTCTAATGTTAAGAGATCTACCAGTTTCTCCTATATATTCTTTTCCACAAGAGCACGGTATGATGTAGACTCATTTTTGTAATCTAGGGTTTATAGGATCCTTGGCAGAGTCTACCATATTTCTGATGGTGTTAGGGGGTGTGAAGGCAATTTTAATGTTATGTTTGTTTGGGATTTTGGAAATTTTATCAGTAGTTCCTTTTATGTAGGGCAAAGAAATTTTAGGGATGTCAACGGTTCTCTTTATGTTGTTTTTATTAAGGGTTTGGTGAATAGTTTTATTGATGACGTCTATATTATACCCATTATGTTGAAAGACATGGCGTAGGTGATTGATTTCATGTATTAGATGGTGAGAGTCCGCAATTCTATATGCTCTAGTCGTTAGGGTTTTAATAATGCCTATTTTTTGTTTAGGATGGTGGTGAGAATTTGCGTGGAGGTATCTTTCTGTGTGGGTCTTCTTTCTATAGACTTCAGTGCTTAGTTTTCCATCTTTTTTTGTTAAAAGGATATCAAGGAAAGGTAATTGGTTATCCTTTTCAATTTCAATGGTAAATTTGATATGATTTGAGATGTTATTGATGTGGTTTAAGAAGTCGTATAATTTTGATATACCATGGATCCATTTTGCGAAAATGTCATCTACATATCTTTTCCATTCTTCAGGGGTGAATGGAAAGGAATTGAGAGCTTTTTTCTCAAAATGTTCCATGTATATGTTAGCAATTATAGGGGACAGAGGTGAGCCCATGGTTACACCATGAGTTTGTTCATAAATTGTTCCTTTGAAACTGAAAAGAGATGATTTTAAACATAATTTTAGGAGATCTATGGTCTCATTATCAGTGATAGTTTTCATGACATTGATGGCTTCATCTATAGGAATCATGGTGTACAAAGAGACAATATCGAAACTAACCATGAGATCTTCATCTTTCATATCTAGGTTTTTGGCCCATTGAACGAAAGATGTGGAATTTTTAATGTATGATGAGGTGTTACCAGCAAGTGGGCGAAGCTTTTTGGCAAGGTATTGAGCAAGGAAGTAGGTGGGTGAGCCTATGGTGTTAACTATGGGTCTTAGAGGGATGTCTTTTTTGTGAATTTTAGGAGCGCCATATATTCTGGGGGTGATCGAGCTTGCTTCTTTCCTTTGCCCTTCTTGCCTCTTGCTAATAGTGCTACATTGTCATCTTCCTCCACCTGTTTGGCTACCCCAAGATGGTTCTTTCTGATCTCATCCTGAATGCAATCATCCCACAACCTCTCCCAATTGGGAAGGTTCTCCCGTGCAACAATGCTATCCACAAAACTCTCCCAAGTCTTGGGAAGACCATTCAAAGTATTCCGCACCAACTCAGTGGGTGGAATGGTCTCTCCAACAGCTGCTAACTCATCTCTCACTGAAGTGATCTTTGTGAGGTATGTTGTAGCACTATCAGTCTTAGCCATTTTAATGGCCTTCAGCTTCTCCCTTACCATTTTTCTGTTTTCATTGGAGCTCTGGTAAAGACTTGTCAAGGCTGTCCACTTCTCATGTGCATATGTCTTTCCTCTAACATGGAATGACATGATCTTTAACTACATCTAGAATCAGTCTTTTTGCCTTAGGATTTTTCTTGTTAAACTCTGCCAACTGTACAGGGTTAGCAGGTACTGCTACTGGGTGCTGTGTGGTATGTACCATTATGCCCAGACTTTTGCTTCCTCAAAGATGCTCTGGATTCTCTCCCTCCATGCACTGTAGTTGCTCTGCCCATCCAACCTATCTTCCACCCTCAAGCCCAAAGACATGCTTGCTGTCCTAACAAACTGAAGTTTTCAAATCTGTGGTAAAGGTTCAGTTTTCTGTGTAAAAATCAGCTTGCTGTGATTTTCACTTTGCTATCCCAAACTGCACTTTTCAGCCAACCAAGCTTTGATACCATGTAGAAATTTCACCTCCACTCCGGTTATCAGTTTTCCTTATCACTCCATGCATATAGTTTTAAATTTGAACATGACATAAAAACTAAAATCTGGAAATGATTGGATTTTCTGAAAACACAAATTTGGAGATTTTTGTACTTGCTGAAATTGCAGAAATAAAACATAGGAAAATAATGACAGCCACAAAAAAAATAACAGAGTGATTTTTGGTCAATGTGACCCTGGAAAACCCCCCTACAACTCTTGGGGAAAACGAGTTTGAGAGCTCTTCTTTATTTCTGAAAAAAGCTTTTACAGAGAATTGAAAAACACAGTAAAAATTTCAGCAACCAAAATATACAATTTATCTCGATTTCCGTGCTTGCACTCTGCCTCGAAAAACGTGCCAACAACAAAACATTCAAAACATAAAATTTGCAGCAAGAGATACCAGCATTAAATGCTGTACGGTCTCCTTGAAATCCATGCCCAGAAATTTCATACTATTGTACGGACTGTACAGAATTTACAGCTGCCTTTTTAGCCTCAAAATCTGTGCCCACTCAGCCTTAGAATGCGTGCTGCCTACTTCTGTTTCTTCCCCTTGAAATCTGCGCTATACAGACCTCAAAATTCGTGCCCACTGCTGTTGTACAGAATCTGCCTCGAAATGTGTGCCATTAAATGTTGTATGGATTTGCTGCCTTGAAAACTGTGCAACCTCCAGCTGCTGTACGGACTGCTGAAATGTCTCCCTCCTTCAACTTCTCACCGCTCAATTTTTTTTCCTCGGTGTCCTTCTCTCTTTCTCTCAATAGCTCATGAAAGTCTGAAGTGATCTTTTTCTCTTCTCTCCTTTTAGTCTAAGTGACCTTTTGGGTAACCCTAAGATCTAATCTCTAAGATTCATTTAGATCTAGCGATGAGAATAATGTGCATTTGATTCTCACTTTCTATTTTTTAACTCACCCACTTAAATAAAGACCCACTTAGCCTTTTATTTCCATAGTCACTTTTTCACTTTCTAATTTTTCATTAACTTTAATAAAGTCACTTTAAAGTTAGATTGTAACTTTACTACTTATAAAGTCACTTTTTAAATAAATTGACTTTACCACTTATAAAGTCATTTTAGGAGAAAAGTAAAAATAAATTTGGACACTTTTCCCTAGGCCAAAGATCAAAGCTTTAGAGAACTACTTGTCCTCTGGTACCCAAATTTTAACAGAGGATCCTTCTTTTGGGGGTTCCTTCTGAGGAGGGTCTCTAATGGCTTACAACTTGATGAAATTTCTTTTTCATTCTTCCTAGAATATTGCAATCCTTTGAATATCCCATTATTTTCCTCATTATTTAGGACATGTTCATTTTGTTCTTCCTTAAGTTTCACTTCACTAATTTGCGGGTGATCCTATGTACCACCCAATAGGATTAAAAGCTTGAGATTAATTGACCACAATCATTTGTTCACCAACCTCATCTTCACTTTCTTCATTGGAACTATCTTGATATTCTTTAGAAGAGGAGTCTTCTTGTTCCACCGCATTGGTTGGAGCCAAGGTATTAGGGACACTTTGTTGAGTGGTTTATCTACCTCATTATTCTTTTTAACAAAGACCTTGTTTTTGTTCTTAGAGGGAAAAGTGGCTCTTTATCCCTTTTCAAGAGCAATGAACTTGTTCATATACATTCTATCCCTAGCGGCTCAATCATTAGATAGGTTTTCTACCTTTTTGCATAGGGTGATAACTACTTCTTCAACTTGATTCTTAGATTTTAGCTGCTTAGCTTCAACCTTAGCCCAAGGGAAATTAAACATTTCGATATGGGCAATGTTATTGTTTTGTTAAATTTCAATGGCCATTTCTTTTGCTTCAACAAGAGTCTTAGGTTTCTTATCCCTAAGTTGGTATGTTAGATGGCCTTGGATTCCACTAATGAGCTTGTCTAGGATTTGGGCATCATTGGCTTAAGATGGTCAGGGATCTCCCTAATAACCCTATCAAATTTTTGAATGAAACTCCTAACATCTTCTCTCTCTCCCTTAAGTATATTGTAAAATTTTTGAAGGGCTATGCCTCCATCAACACCAGTGGCCCATCTTTTCCTAGAGCGCCTTCAAATTGATCAAAGTTAGTGACACTACCTTGAGGCAAACTACCATACCGATCTCTAATATCTCCCTCGAATGTTAAGGCAAATAACATCATCACCACATCTTCATGCTCAATCATTCGAGGGCAGATAGCCCATGTTATGAATAAATAATTCATACATATGTGTGTGTGTGTGTATATAATAATAATAATAAATTAATTAATTAAATAACATTAATAAAATTAATAATGATATGAACGGTCAAAAGGCATGACCAATCAACCCTTGTGACCAGCCACTGTTTATTTAGGCACACCGTTTGAGGGAATGTAATCATCAAGCATATTTTCATTAAATAAAAAAGTTTACAAGTTTAATACTCAATACAAATTGTCTCTACAAATTGGGCAATTTTTGCTTCAATGGTATCAAAGCCGTTTTCGTATCTCCGCTTCTTATGTCCGCACCACCTATTCATTCTTCCGCCGCTGTGTCTGCAATCTCACTGTTGCTGTGTTCAACTTGTTGTAATATGTAACTAGGTTCGGTCTTCATATTGACATATGTAATCATGATTTTATGTATCTGTTGTAAAGAGAAATAAATTTATTATTGCCATTCTTGAGGCATGGGTTTCATGCTCAAGGGAAATTTACTTTTTGTTATGTACAAATTATTAATTAATATTTAATGTAATTGTCTTAGGTTGTCTTAGGTTTTATTAGGCAAAATGGCATGATCAAAGATCATGCCCTTTCACCAAGAGACACCATAAGGCCGTATTTAAGCCTTGGTTTCTCCATTTGTAAACCATCTCATCTTTTATCAATAATATATATATACATTTTCTGTTTATTTGAGTTATTACACTCCATTTGCTATTGGAGCAGTTCGAGCCTTCGGTCGCTTAACCGCTGCATAGAGCCACGCTCTGCGATCCAGGTCTTTGACCATAAAAAATCGTCAACTTCGTTGCCGTCGAAGCGTTTTGCTACCAATCTTGGAGTTTCTCCATTTTCGTCAGTAAGCCCTTGGCAGAATTAAAAATTTGAAGAAAAAGAAAAAGAAAAGATCATTCCAGCTATTCCGTATAAGGTAAAAACAAAATAAAATAAATTATGCTGGGTCTATGCCTTCCACAGTCATCACTCAGAAAATAAAATAGAAAAAATTATATAAAAGAAGAAAAAAAAAGAGTTAAAAAAGAAAGGTTGATTAAAATAAAAAATATAGAGTGAGAGAATAAAATATATATATATATATATATATATATATATATATATATATATATATAGAAAGAGAGAGAGAGAGAGAGAGATCAGATAAAAAAAAAAAAAAAAAAAAATCGAACTAGAAACAAATTAATTACGACCCACCTCTCCACCGTGACCCGCGGCCTGGGCGTCCAAAAAAAACACTAGTTGCACGTCACCGTTCATAGCGCGGCTGATCGGCCCTCGACAACCTGTGTCACTCCCTGCCCGCGACACCGATAACGCGTATTGTGAAGATAACTAGCCACCGCTGCTGTGACCCCCATCTTCTGCCGTCAACCCGCCGTCCACTCTACCGACTCCACTGTCACCGTCGACTCCTTCCATCCGTGTTCCATTCTGCATACTTCCTGTGCTTCCGTCCCCCATGCCTTATCCACTGCCCCTGTCCATACCCATCCGCTCCGAGCTACCCACATCCTCTGCTTTCCACTGCCGTGCACTGTAGTTATTCAGTTATTTATTTGGCGCACCCAATGTAAATATATATATATAAACAAAAAATCGATAGTCGCTTCTCCTTGACGTCGCTTAACCACCGCTCAATCACCTGCATTGGCTGCTCGATAGACCCCGCCTCCAACATCATTGTCGGGCTTCATGCAACTGCATGCCACCACTCCCATCTGCATGTTTGTCCCTAGCCTTTCACGACAACCATTTTGTGCCATTCCAAGTTATCCTGCCAACATCCATCTGTTGAAAAACATATCCCATACCTCCAAAGTTCTCTCCAGAAATAGATGACGAAAGCTTTCCGCAAGTGTCATTATCAGCTATGACAGGTATATCACAACCTCAGACACTAAAATTAAAAGGACATATTAAGAAGAACAACGTAATGGTTCTCATCGACACCGGCAGCACCCACAATTTTTTAGATTCAACCATGGCCAAAAGACTAAACATCTTTACGTTTCCCATGCCTAATATGAAGGTAATGGTGGCCGATGGTAAGAAGATTGAGCAGGCAGGGAAATGCCATAAGGTCAAATTACAGATTCAAGACTTCAATCTAGAATCTCCATTCTACATCGTACCATTAGGAGGAGTAGATGTGGTCTTAGGAATTCAATGGCTACAAACCTTAGGTACTTATTCTGCCAACCACCAAAAGCAGTTTATAAGCTTCAAGTGGGAAGGGCAGAAGCACAAGTTATATGGATTCCAAGCACCAGAAAATCAAATCGTATCGTCATCCCAGATGATGAAGATGATTCGAAAAGGAGCGCCAGCCTATATAGTACAATGTCATCAGTTAGAAATGTTATCTGCAAAAATGATCAATGAAGGGTCACCAGAAGTACAAGTACTAATTCAGAAACACGAAAAAGTATTCCAAGACCTACCCATGAAAATGCCTTCTAATAGGGAAATCGAACATACAATAGAAGTCAAGGTAGGATCAGACCCTATCAACATCAAACCTTATCGCTATCTGCATCACCAAAACACTGAAATTGAGAAGATAATCCAAGACCTTTTGAAATGTGGGGTCATCTCAAAAAGCAAGAGTTCGTACGCTGTCCCAGTTATATTGGTAAGAAAGAAGGATGGATCGTTCTGGCTATGCATTGACTACAGAGGATTAAATAACATAACAATTAAAAATAAGTTTCTAATCCCCTTTATCGATGAAATGTTGGATCCCCTTTATCGATGAAATGTTGGATGAGCTACATGGCGCAAAATACTTCTCAAAATTAGACTTAAGGTCAAGTTATTACTAGATCAGAATTAGGTTTGAAGACATACCAAAAACTGCGTTCCAAACACGCGAAGGTCACTACGAGTTTAAAGTAATGCCCTTTGGGTTAACAAATGCACCAACTACGTTCCAAGCTATTATGAATGAACTATTTCGTCCATATCTTAGGAAATTTGTACTAGTATTTTTTGATGATATTTTAATTTACAGTAAAGCTTGGAAAGAGCACTTGCAGCATTTGGATAAAGTTCTTACGCTATTGGAAGAACATCAGTGTTATGCTAAGAAATCCAAATGCACCTTTGGAAAAGAAAAAGTAGAATATGGGACACATAATATCCCATGAAGGGGTAAAAGTGGACCCTTCTAAAATCAAGGCTATAAAGGAATGGAATAAACCAGTTAATATATCCAAGCTAAGAGGGTTCTTAGGATTAACGGGATACTATCAAAGATTTATTAAAAACTATGCACACAAAACTGCACCTCTTACAAATCTTTTAAAGAAAAATTCGTTTCAATGGAATGAAGAAGTAGGAAGGTGTTTTGAAGAATTGAAGGAAGTAATGTCTAATGCACCGGTATTGGCAACCCCCAATTTCTCTAAACCATTTATCATCGAATGTGATGCCTCTGGATTCGGTATAGGTGCAGTATTAATGCAAGAAGGGCATCGTATCGCTTTTGAAAGCAGGAAGCTCAATAAACAAGAGCGTCTCAAATCCACATACAACAAGGAAATGCTCGCAATTATGCACGCATTGGCCAAGTGGAGACAATATCTGTTAGGGAGTAAATTTTCCATCCGAATGGATGATAACAGTCTTCAGCACCTCCTCCAACAAAAAACACTTTTTGAAGAACAACAAAAGTGGATTGAAAAAATTTCCGCCTTCGACATGGAGATATTACATAAAAAGGGAAATGACAATGTAGTAGCAGATGCCCTATCTAGGAAGGATGAAGAACCAACACTACTTGCAGTCTCGGTTGTTGTTCCTGAATGGCTTAATGAGATTCGAAGTGAGTATGCCAAAGATTCAGAAATGTCGGCTATAATCAATAATCTCCCAGGAAACTCAAAATTTGAATGGAAGAACGATATCTTATGGTACAAAGGAAGAATTTATCTAAACTCCAATTCCAAGTCTATATAAAAAATACTCAAGGAATCACATGATTCCATGTCATCCGGGCATAGTAGGATATTTTAAAACTTACTACAATGCACGTCAGTCATTCTTTTGGAAGGGTATGAGTCACGATATTCAAAAATATGTAGCAGAGTGTGACAAATGTCAAAGAAATAAAAGTGAAAATATTATGACACCTGGGTTACTTCATCCCTTAAACATCCCAAATCAGAAATGGGAAGAAATATCAATGGATTTTATTGAAGGGTTACTTGTATCTAATGGAAAGGATAAGATCTTCGTAGTAGTCGACAGGCCACTAAATATGCTCACTTTATTGCTATAAAAAAACAGAGTCTGCAAAACAAATTGCCAAGATATTTTGCAAACATATTTATAAACTACACGGGTTCCTGAAAGTCATTGTGAGCGACAGAGATACCAAATTTTAAGGATTTTTTTGGAAAGAATTGTTCAACCATATAGGAACCTACCTAAACATGAGCTCAGCTTACCACCCACAAACAGATGGACAAACAGAGGTTGTTAATAAATGTTTGGAAGCTTACCTACGTTGTTATGCTACAAAAAAACAAAATAAGTGGGTTCAATGGTTGCATCTCGCTGAATGGTGGTATAATTCTACTTACCATACATCGGAAAAAATGACTCCATTCCAAGCTTTGTATGGATACGAGCCCCCGAAATGGAAAGATCTAGCTTCAGTCCAGACAAACCTACCGACGGTTAAAAGTCAACTAGAAGAGAACCAAAAAGTCGTCCAAATCCTAAAAGAAAATCTGAATAATGCCCGAAACCATATGAAGCAACAGGCTGACTGCAATAGAACTGAGAGATCATTTGAAGTTGGAGAATGGGTATTTGTCAAGCTCCAACCATACAAGCAGTTGTCCTTGAAACAAAAAGGGAAACATAAACTAGCACCAAAGTTCTATGGACCGTATCAAATCAACAAAAAGATCAGCCAAGTCGCTTATAGCTTAAGCCTTCCAGATACAAGTCGTGTTCACAACGTCTTCCATGTATCCTGCTTAAAAAGGGCACTTGGTGACCATAAGTCAGCACAAACAACACTTCCATTTTTAGATGATGAAGGAAGAATCATTTTGGAGCCCGAAAGTATCCTATCTACCCGAGAAAAGAAGCTACGATCTTGTGTCATCACGGAATACTTAATCAAGTGGAAGGATTTGCCCGAAGAAGAAGCCTCTTGGGAGACCGAAGCATTTCGTCAACAACATCCGTCGTTGCGTATGCTTTGAAGACAAAGCATCTTTGAGAGGAAGGCAATGTTATGTACAAATTATTAATTAATATTTAATGTAATTGTCTTAGGTTGTCTTAGGTTTTATTAGGCAAGGCTGTATTTAAGCCTTGCTTTCTCCATTTGTAAACCATCTCATCTTTTATCAATAATATATATATACATTCTATGTTTATTTGAGTTATTACACTCCATTTTTATAGGTCAAGCACCCATTGAGTGCTTCTAGGGCTTGTCATTGAGTCTACAAGTCAATTGAGTAATTGTCATGTATGGAAGACCCTTTTTGGCATGTTACATATTGTAAAGAAAAATTATTTGAGTCAAATAGAGTCAAAAGACCCTCCAAGACCTTGTCTATGTGCAAACAATAAGTAGGCCTTATCAAGTGACAAGTTGGCCTAGAGACAAGGACAAGTCAGCCTACAAGCTAGAACAAGAAACCTGTAAATAAGGATAATCAACCTCATTCAAAGACATCCCAATCGGATCGCAGTGTAGAATTTCCTTGAAATTATGATTTGCTAGTATGAACAATCTGAAAACAAATTTTCTTTTCACACAGTCACAATTTCTCTACCAAATTGCAGCGGAATAGAACAAAAATAAAAGCACAATCACAAAATTGAACAACGCAATTTTTACAGAGAACCCAACTGGGAAAACCGTTTGCTTGATGAGAATTTTATTGATAGAAAATTGAGCATTAAATCTCTTACAATACAACTATTTCAATCTAAAAGACCCACTTGTCTTTCCTGCTTAATCTAAGCTTGGAACCTAAGTGAAAAATCTGATCTCTGCTTCCTTACCCAAGGAATTCGTCCTTCTCCAATTCCAACAAGCCTTTCCTAGGCTTGTTCACCTTCTCTCACAAGCTCCATGCACAACCTTGTGCTTCCTATTGTTTGGTCCCACCAATGTGCGCTCACCAAAACAATGATTAAACTTGTGCCTTTGTTCCTTCTTTTAAAGGCAATTCAAATGGTTAAAATTAGTGAGTTTCTAGTTAAGGAATTGAACTAGAGCTTTTCTAGTTAACAAAGGTCAACAAAACTAGTTAATTGGATCCTTCTAAAATTTAGGTGGCTAACTCCACTTAGGCTTTCAGTTCCCAATTTAACTCACACTAGAAAATCAGGAATTTGACTTTCAATTTCAACACATCAGTTAACTGCCTCATGCACTCCTAATTTTTAAGGAAACTCCTAAATTTCAGTAAACTCATCCATGCACAAAAAGTGACTTTAACTCCTTGAATTAAGGCACAAATCAAAGAATCACTTTTATCGCTAATTTTCAACACTCCCTCTTAGCAAGGAAGGTGTTCCTGGAAGAACCTCGTCGACCTGGATCTGTCTTCAACTCTACCAAGTTCTCCACTGCTGTAGCTGCTCCCTCTGAACTAGAAGGCTTCCCTACTTTGTTCTGTGGAACCTGTTCTGAAGACTTGTTCTTCCCACCATGTTTTGCGAGGCCGTAATCTGCCGCTATCAATGATCACAACTCTTTTTGTGTAACTGAACTTTGGATCACTGATCTGCCCACTAGCAGCGTTCTAACTCCACTAAGAAGTCTGCACATAGGGTCTTCTAGATTTGCCCTGAACTAGGGCTCCATCAATCTACCTCCAAATAGTCCATGGCTCCTTTCATGCGTATTGTACTTGAGGTCTTCAAGTTACTGCATACGAAAGTCACTGTTCACAACTATGTTTGTGAACAGTGCTCAACCTTCCAGATCTGCCCTAACTTTGTGACATATCAACTTTTACTGTCACTCTTCTTAGGGCTTTTAGATCTGCCCACATACAACCACTCGACTGATCTACAACTTCTACAACGAGCCCTCTTATCTTTGATTTTTCAAACACCAAACCAATGAACTCGGGCAACAAAACGAACCCACTTGATTGCTCTTGGCTGCTCCAAAAGTCAATCCTTAGGGTATCAAAATACAACTCACTTGTTGTGACAAGTTTGCCACTTGTCCACGACACTTAGGGCAACTAGACACCCACTAACAAGCCTCCCACACACTGTACACAGGCTGCTACATAAGTGTTGTTCAATACTTTGAACAACCCTCATCACCTAGCATTCAATCAACATAGAACTTGGAAGTAGAATTACCGACTTGAGATCAAACCTCCTTCTCCTTATGCGAGATGCACTTGTGATGACCCTTAAATCTGTTCCAACTACTCTGATACCATGTAGAATTTCCACGAAATTCTGGTATGCTAGTATGGACAATCTAAAAACAAATTTTCTTTTCACACAGTCATAGAATTTCTCTACCAAATAGCAACAGAATAGAACATAAATAAAAGCACAATCACACAATTGAACAACACAATTTTTACAGGGAACCCAACTGGGAAAACCCTTTGCTTGATGAGAATTTTATTGATAGAAAATTGATCATTAGATGTCTTACAATACAATTGTTTCAATGTGAAAGACAGACTTGTTATTCTTGCTTAATCTAAGCTTGAAACCTATGCAAGAATTTTGATCTCTACTTCCTTACCCAAGGAATTCACGCTTCTCCAATTCCAACAAGCCTTTCCTCGACTTGTTCACCTTCTCTCACAGGCTCTACGCACAACCTTGTACTTCCTATTGTTTGGTCCCACCAACTCGTGCTCACCAAAACAATGATTAAACTTGTGCCTTCGTTCCTTCTTTTAAAGGCAATTTGAATGGTTAAAATTAGTGAGTTTCTAGTTAAGGAATTGAACTGGAGCTTTTCTAGTTAACAAAGGTCAACAAAACTAGTTAATTGGATCCTCATAAACCTTAGGAGGCTAACTCCACTTAAGCTTTCAGTTCCCAATTTAACTCACACTATAAAATCAAGAACTTGACTTTCAATTTCAACACATCAGTTAACTGCCTCATGCACTCCTAATTTTTAGAGGGTGATATAGAGATATGGTGTTGTAGCAGTAGTGCAACACTAGAACACCTTCCTCACTAAGAGGGAGTGTTAGTTTTTGTAGCACTAGAGGCGTTCTAGTCTCAAAACTTTGTGGAGAGGCTAAAACATAAGAGTTTTCCATAACCCAGAAATCGTTTCTGGAAATTCCACCTAGAAGTGTCTCAATTAGATTATTAGCCTATTTTTAAATATTTCCTAAGTCTAAACTTAGAAAAAGTGGTTAATTAATCAATATTAATTGAGATAGGTGTGAATCATCTAGAAACTCACACGGATCGATCCAGAGATGATCTCAACCATCGATTATGTTTTAATCGTGGCTGTTGGAGTCCTAACTAGGAACACACCAGTTGCAAATACTCAGTTGTTTGGGCAGTCTGATTTTCCGGGGCAGGTAATTCAACAGGAGAAATTGAGCCAGTAGATTGAGTAGTAGGTGGTAGAGGGGCAACAGAAAGGTTTTTCAGAGGAGTTTCCAGTTTCGGAGAGGCAGTGAGAGGAGGTCGTATTATTTCTCCATGAGGTTGCGCAAAATTGCACATGGCCTTAATCAAGCAATTTGATTCAGCCAGAACAAGGGTGGATTCAACTTCCAGTGGCTGGGGAAATTTCCAGGATGATGGAAGAATCACTTCCAGTGGCAACAACAGGCTAGACGCCTCATCAAAGGCAGTTTTTGGATAGCACGAGTATGGCCTACGTAGAGGCAACGCAGAAGGCTAACACAGAAGTGTTCCAGAGCTAGCTCTAAGGCTCAGACTGTTGCGGGATTGCTTGAGGAGGAGGGTAAATACCCTCATATATTTTTGCCAGTATTTCTCTGAGATAGAAACACTAGTTTGGCGTCATTTTATTGTACTCAAAAACTCTGCTGCATAATAATAATAAAAACCCTCACTGCTGCACCGATTTTCCAAAGTTGGGTTTTTCCGGGGACATCTGTCCAAAAACAATTGTGTCAATTTTTATGTGTGTGCTAGCATTTCTTAGTTCCTATTTTTGCTTCTGCAATATTTTTTATGGTGAAGAAATTGCAGTGTGAATTATTCGTTGTTTGTCGTAGCAAATAAACTGCTTAATAATTAATTAGTTAGAAGTAATTTCCAGTTGCTTTATTTCAAGGAATTTTCACAATTACCATCTTCTTCTTTCTTTTCCTCCTATTTCTCTTGTTGCCCCTTATACTAGTATTATACCTATACATTCGTTGTAGCATTTTTGCACCATTGTAAGCCTAAGGTCACAAGTCAAAAGCCATGTAACAACCATGTGAGGCCCTACATGAGGTATCCTAGACCTTGTGTCTCATTGTTTTGTTCGGACCGTGTCCTATCCCTTTGAGTTCATCTCTGGTTCCTTTTGTCTTAGTAGGATTGAAGGACCTTGGATGGGCCGACTTGAAGACTCATGCTTTGATGGGAGCCTAGTTTTGTAGGGGTGATCATTGGTGTATGGCCAATCCAGCTCACGCTATGATGCCCCTATGTCTTACCACATGGTTATGGGTCTATAGAGTCTGTAGGTGGCGTTGGATTTGGTATAGTGCCCCTTAGATGTTTTTCGTATATGTCAGTCTCACGGTAAGCAACATTTCATGCTTCCCAAGGTAGTTCACCTTTCCTAGTGCAAAGTGTCCTGGATGTCAAAAAGTCAACTTGGTCTTAGATTGTTCAGTTGAGTGAGAGGATGGCAAGCTAAATGGAATTTCTTTAATCTATGAAGGCATGCTCAAGTTATGGTTGGTCAAAGCTGGTTAGTAGGTGTTATAATTTTTTTAGGGGTGTAACAAAGTGAGTGTTGGGAAGATTTTCAATCCATTACATTAAAATTGGTCTACTCAATGAGAGTAACAAAACTCGTGTTTTAGATTTTCCAAATCCTCAAGGGCATAAGAGATCATTCCCTTGGGCATGATGATGTGGTTGGATAGATTTGTAGGTGGCCTAGTGTTGAATGGTGTTGTCATTGATGCCAACACTGTTCTTTGACTGCTCTTAGTATTTGTCTTTAAATTGCAGATTGGAAACTCCATTGGTCAAGAAGCCTTGGAAGGATAATGTGGTCATGATGTGCTACTTTCGATGAATAATTTGAATGGGAAAATCAATGCTTTTGCTCTCAAGACCATCTTTGTTTGATTCTCCTCGTTTTCCGATTCCAACGGTATGTGGCATGCCTCATAACACCTCACGGTTGAGGAGATATGCTTGACAAAGGTTACACCCTGAAAGTGTGGTCAAACTTTCAAAGTCCCCAAAGACAGCTTAATGATTGATTAAATCATGAAGGTCTTGTTTGCTCTTAAAATAAGAATGTTCCTGACCCAAATAAGCTGGACAAGAAGGATTATTATTGAAGATATTAACTAAATTTTTGAAGATTAATTTGGCTTACAAAGGAGGTTGAGTCGGCTTCAAAGGGGGTTTCAACTTTGGCTCCAAATCTTAAAATTTGAAAATTAAAATTTAAAATCAGCTCAAAGCTTAGGGCCATGTCAACCCCCCTCTATAAAACCCCTTCATCCACTATATATATATGAGGCTTGGCTTCTTTCAAAGAAACAACTACACAAGCTTATATTCTTGTGTTTATTCACTCTGCAATTACGGTGGCCAAGGCAGAATGAATCATCTGAAGAAGGCCGAAGTCTGAGGGTATTTTTGGGTCATTATTTATGTCTCTTATGGGGTTTTCTTGTTGAGACTGAGACGTGATCCTGAGGGGACTGAGATGTGATCCTGAGGCCAATTTTCTGAGAAATTTTCTGAGTCTCACTGAGACTAGTTTTGGACTTCCTGAGGCCATCATCTGCGGCCTGTGCATGCTGTATTTAAGATCCTTTTCTGAGACCTATTCGGATCACCCCTGAGGCATAATCTTTGAGTCTTTTTGTGGCTGAACTCATCTATCTTCTTCATTGGCAATCTTCGTTGGATTATTCTCTTCTGTGATGATCTGAGTCTACTTTGATGGCTAAATGCGGAAATTTTCTGAGGCATCTCGGGCCTCTTCAGTCTGAAGTTTTCAGACCTGTCCTCCTGAGGTAGTTTGCACTTGTTCAAAGAGGTTTTTCCTGAGGCACAGATCTCCTTTTTTGAGGCTCATTTCAGGTGGCATAACGCTGGTCAAAGACTACAATTGATGCATGATTTAAGACCTATTTTGGACATCTTCAAGACAAGTTTTTTGAGGTTATCTTCGCTCTACTTTGAGGGTTTATGTGGAACATACCTGAGATTTGGATCTGAGAGATTTGGTGGTATTTATAACCTTAATCCAAGCCTGTCCCGAGGCTTTCTTTCAGCCTTGAGGCAGAAATAAAATTGAAGTGATATTTGTGTTGCATGATTATTCTAGGCCGAGTTCTCAACAAGGTTTTTGGCTTAAATCTTTGCATTTTCTTGGGAGGATTTTTTGGTGGTTCACGATCTTCTAAGACACATCCCTGGGGCTACATCCGTGATAGTAAATAGTACTGATCTAAAGTTGTTTGTTGACACAATTTCAATATCTGGTTCGTGTGGATCTTTTGAATCTCTTGCCCTGGTTAGGGCTTGATCTAAGGGTTTTTGAGTCGGTGTTCAAAAGAGTTTTGCTTGATCATTTCAGTCATTGAATAGCAGTGTGTTAACTTAAAAAGCTTGTTTGAATCATCTTAAGGAGAGTACAATTTGAGCCTTATCCTATACAATGAACACTGAAGACATCTGTGATATCTTCAAAGATCTATCAGTGATAGAAGGGATAAAAAAGAGACATCTCCAAATCAGTGATAAAAAGATCCATGAAGAAGGAAATCTGAAGTATACAAAGAAGCAGACTTGAGTGTGTTTTTGTCCTCCTTCAAGGACAGACCTGAACCTAAGTCTCTGAGCAGATTAAGATCAAGTCTGTAATATCCCCTTTCAGGAATATTTCTCAAACACAACAAACTCCAACCAGAGATGGACTAGGAGGGCGTTTACCAGATATGTCACCTCTGAAAAGAGGGTGAGATTTGGAGGCTACCTGGCCCTTTCCAGACTCTGTCTAAGAGTATGGGATAAACACACCAAGTGGTATACTAACAGTAATGCTCAGATAGATAAACATAACAGTAGTGCAAGCGTATAATAGCAATGTAGACATAAACAGATACTCAAGAAATATAGATAGAATGCCAAGACATTTTATTATACTGAGAATAGAAATGAGTACAATATCAGAGTGATGGCACCTAGACTTGCACCGGGCAAGTGAAGAAAAGCTCTCAGAATGATAGAGAAACGGCTGCAAACTGATCTGCGTCCAAACTGTCGGAGAACTGCTGTGCTGCTGCTACTGCTGGAATCAAATGAGGATTTGGGGCTG
This sequence comes from Pinus albicaulis, assembly GCA_034641835.2. NCBI lineage: Eukaryota > Viridiplantae > Streptophyta > Pinopsida > Pinales > Pinaceae > Pinus > Pinus albicaulis. The sequence goes on along the minus strand of CM076584.1, from coordinate 128,816,401 downwards.
CTCCCCTCCTTAGAAAATGCTGAAACTCTGGAATCAGCCTTTGCTCAATAAACCCAGAAAAGCCCAGAAACTTTTCGAAAATAGCTGACCCCCGAAAATCACCCCCTTGAGGATCAATGCTGTCCCTCAAGGCTCTGCGCTGCCACTGAAGAGAATACTCCAAAACTACGCCCAAAACCTTGCCAAAATCCTCCAATATGCAAGGGCTGATCCCTTGCTCAATCTCAGAGCCTGAATCCTCTGAACAAGATCAAACCAAACTCCCCACCAAGTGAACTGCGTCCTCCCTCTCAGGGCTGCGCAGTCTCTAGAAGAGAAAACCTCACCCGAGCAGGCACTCGAAGTCCCCCGGGGCTGAGGGTGAGATCTCCGAACGGAGACACTCGTTGCACTAAACAGTGCTGCAGACAGGCTAAACAGCCAGCATGCTCAAGAAGTCAAATGACTAGCTCAATATCATAACATCGAATGACCAAAATGAGGAGGCTCTCCTCTCTCTTATAGCGTTGGCCTCTCTCAAACCCTAAGGCCCACCTCCTCCGATGTAGCCTCCCTTTGCCACATGCTCAACCCAACTAGCGCAGTCCCTCCATGTGTCTACGTGGGTCCCCTCTTTACGTGGTCTCTTGGCCCCCCTTGGCTCACTTAAGTTACAACGTTGTGTCTACTAGGGGGTGCACTTTATTTTTAGAGTGAGTTATGTCCCCCTCTACTCACTTTTATTTATAATTTAATTATATAAGGAAAAATTGATCAAAATTAATATTTCCAATTAGCTGCTGCTAATTGGGAATATTATAGTCCTCCCCGCCAAAAATTGCTTGTCCTCAAGCAATGCCTAAACAAGCCTCCTCTCTAGCTGATGCTCCCCACCGACACTGCAAAATGTGCCTGGGTCCCAGATGCGCCACTGAATCTTCCCTGTCCTCTACATCACCCTGATATGAAGTGATCTCTCAATGCCAGGATCCCAAATTGATCTCTCACGGTACCAGCCAACCAACAATCCTCCTGGATCCCATCCCCACCATGGCCAATAATTGCCCAAGTCCCACAGCTCGGACTGCGCACTGCCTCTGGCTATGACTGATGCTCTAAGAGGCGAAGACCATGACCCCCGCTGCGCTGTATCTGTGACTGTGTAAGTTGTCCCATCAACTGTGTACCAACTCATCACCTCTCTCCAATCCAAGTCCTAACTCAATCCCACGCTGATCCTGCTCTGCTGAAATCGAGATGGAGTGCTGAAGAAACGACGACCTGTGCCCCCCTACCAGCTGGAATTTGTAACATCTGCTATGTCCAAGGGCCCCTGCTCCGTTGTGCTCCCTACGAAGAATACCGTACCATCAAGAAGGTACCAACTCATGCTCTCCCCCCAGTCCATCCTGGAAGAAGAGTCCGATGTAGCAACAACAACTGCATATGGAACACGCCTGGAGTGTTGCCGCCAGACCGTAATCAACTCCCATTGCTCTGCCCTGTCTGCCAATGAAAGCTGCCTGTAGAAGGAAGCCCCTCTCTCTATAATGGGCCAAAGTGGGCAAGATATGCTGCAAGCTCCATCGATGTACTCTTGGAGAGTGCTACCCACTAAAAACACTGCAGCTCTGCTGACTGCGTGTACATCTATGTGCGCCTCATCCCTGTGTCGACCCACAGATGGATGCTCCACCATATCCAACAGCTCCTCCCACTCCTGATTAGGAATGTCATGCTCCCGCTGTCTACTGGCCCCCTGTAGAACAATACCATCAACCTCCAACACCTCCAGAGGATATGGATCTGCAACTGCTGTCACCGTACTCGATGTCAGTGCATCTGACTGCCCCATCTCAATGGCTGACCCCAATGTTAGCCGCATATCCCTCATCGGCTCAATGTGGGTGCCCATCTGGCTCTCCCCCAAAGGAATATCGTGCCTAATGTGAATAGTGTCCTCCTCTGTTGACTCAGGCTCCATCACCTGCTGCTCTAGCTGAATCGTCACAAGCATGGTTTTGAAAATCGCGATTAAATCGCGATAAATTGAAAAAATCCCGTTTTTTTCAAGAAAACGATATTATCGGCGATTTTTTGGATTTGAAAAAATCGCCAAAAAATCGCGATTTTTATGGTAAAAATCGTGGGCCCAACAAACAGCAACCCTATAAGTTCAAAAATCGATTTTTTTTTGTCATTTTTGCAACCCTCTCATTTTCCTGACACACCCTATTGGCAGTTAATGGTAATGTTAAATTCTTAAAGTAAAAGTGATATTTCCTTTACTTAAATTTTTAACATTACCATGAAATGACTCGGGATGTTTAAGAGTGGTTTCGACCTTGGAGAAACTAGAATTTTAGATTTCACTCAAAATTCAGCAGACTTAATGGTTTTCAGGGTTTCATGGTTTGGGGATTTGCATTGTTTCCATTTGATTCTATTATGTGTAAGGGTATGAGATTGGCATTTGATCAAGAGTATGAAGTACTTTAAGAACCTTGATGTTGGTGGCATTGATTTTTGAACTTTGTTGATGTTGGTGGTATTGATTGTTGAACTCCCCTACCGTGGCCTTAACAAGAATGTACCCTTCACTCAAAGGAAAACAACTGGTTAGGCATGTTAATCTTTTTCTACCACATTTTAAGGTTGAGGAGATGAACCCTTCACTCAAACCAAAATCATTGGTTAGGCATGTTAAACTTTTTCAATTTCTATCATGTTATAAGGTTGAGAAATCCAAGTCTGAAGACTTTGAGCTAGATGATGTTTCTGTATCTCTTGTTGATGATCCCATTTCTAGTAGCGATGAATCAATGATGAGTTTCATGAGGAGGAGGAGGAGGAGCAACAGCAGGAGGAGGAGGTGACACCACCTACCCTTGCTACCGGTAGAGGATGTGGTTTGCCTCCTTTAGCTCCTGGTGCTTCAGAATCTGGAGCACAACAGAGTCCATTGCCAGCCCCGCCATCTTCTTCGTCTAGAGGGAAAGCTGTTACATTTTCTCACAAGAGGGGCAGAGGAAATCAGTAGTATAGGTTATTTGGTGCATTCCTTTGTATATAACATTATGACTCATGATATGAGATACATTATTATATTTTTTGTTGATATTTTGAGGTTGAGTTGAGACTCAGGACTTAGTATTTAAGACATGATTCACTATTATGTGTGATGTAGCACTAGACATGATATTACACATCTTATATATTAGTTATTTTTTCATATTTATGTGTCAATGCATTTATTTTATGTCGTGGGTGCTTTAGATATTAAAAAAATTGAAAAAAATGAATATTTTGTATGTGCCGATTTTTTCCCAATTTTTACGATTTTTTCTGATTTTTTCCCCTCGCCGATTTAATCCCAATCGCGATTTTCAAAACATTGGTCACAAGTGACTCTTCACCCAGAGTATCTCCCGCAGAGTTCTGTGACTGCTCACCCTGTACACTGGAATGCAGCTCCGGTCTACTGTCATCATCTCTGCATGACTGCTCTCGCTCCCCAGAAGCATCCTCAACGGATCCTATGGACTCATATAAAGAAGAGTCCTCACCCAGGCATACAGAAGGAATTCCCTCCTGTTCTACCTCCGCCACATCATCTGCATGGAATATGCCATCCACCCTCGATAATGTGTCAATACTTTTTCTGGAGCCCGGACACATACTGGGATGCTACCTCTGCTGTACCCAGTATCCTCTGCTCATGCATGGTCTCGACACGCCCTGAGAAAAGAGTGACGCATGTCTCCCTCATGACCTGCTCCCAAATCGTAGGCTCAGCGATGACTGATGTGCCACCCCTGCAGAGGATCATCTCATCCCCTGACTCGTGGCTGCCAACTAGCGCACCGACCCAGTTCCACTGTTGAGAAGTCTCTCCCCTAGTGTGCTGAGTGCCATCCAAATATCTTGGGTGAGCCTCGCGTACCCCGCTACTCATGTCGAAAGTGCCAAAGGACAACAACAAAATCGGCTGTGTCCGTGAGTGACGTAGAAGAGGGTCGGGTGCGTGAGTCCCCACAGATACCGTCAAGTATCACTCATTTGTCTCCCCATCGATCCTGGGTGAACTACTCCCAAAGGTAATCCGGTGTCCTTGTCCGTGAGTCTCCCTGGACGCAATACTCTAAAACCCTGCTGTGCAGCTCTGTACGCCCTCGCATACCACCAATCATCCATGTACCCCTCGACATGCCACTGCACACTGAGGCATACCCCTGTACACTGCTGGGTACCCCCTAATACTGCTGTACCACCCTGTACCGTCTCGTGCCTTGTCTGTGTCAAGGCATAGGTCACTCCTTGCGTGTCCTCAATGCGATGTAGGACACTCCTACTCCACAATGCAGTCTCACACACTATGGTACACCACCACGCAACTCCATGTCCACCGGTAGTCCACTGCTCAATGCTAGAGGCTCCCACACATCCTTGGATGTGATGACCTAGAGCTGTGCCTCTACATGTCGGACCACCCCCAATCGATATCATCATCTCCACCGTCGCATCGCTATACCCGCCGACGAATGGATCATCACTCCAAACCCTCCCTGAGGGGTCCGAGAAGGGAATCTCCCTATGTGTCAGTAGTGATACCACCACTGCTCGGCTCCGCTGTGTCCTCTGTGCCCCACACAAAGGTGAAGAATCCTTGGCCCCGTACAAGGCGCCATCTGGTGGTCTGCCAATGCCACCTCCTCCAACAAGCTCCTGCCAAGGTATGTTGACCACCCCGTGATCCTGTGTATAAGTGTCATACCAAGACAACCCAAGGAGTCTGCCCATAAACTAGTTGGACACTGAAGCTGACTGGGACTCCCTCGGCGAATGTGCACGCTCAACTGCTAGGCCAACTGTACCCTCCGAGACATAGTCAACCCTCCTGCCTGGGAAACGATAGGTAGTCCCGCCCAGATCCCAATGCCAGTCTGGGGCACCTGTATTCCCCACACCTGGAAACTCCTGCTGAACTACACTCGGATCCACCATTATCTCCATAACCCACTCCACCGAGTACCAACTCAAAATCTCTCGCCATCCAACCTCGACAAGTGGATGCTGCACACTGTGCAACTCCGATCGTCTCATTCTGCTAACCAAGTCAATGTATGAGTTCTGACTAGGTGACTCCGTCTCTCTCTCTCCAATGGGAAGAGGTGACCCAACAACGCTGCTAGTCCCGTCCATGCATGCTTGAAGGGGAATGATCCGACGCTCCAACGTGCCCTCTGGTTGTACCATCAGGGAATCCAGTCGTTCCCTAATGCGGGCCAACTTGGCCGCTGACTCGGCACAAGCCACTCTCATGCCCTCCAGCTCCTTGTCCTGCAACAAAATGGCCTCCAGTCCTGACGTGGCCTTCCCTTTCAAAACTAGAAGGTCTGCCCGAAGCCGATGATACCGCTGTCTGTGACCATCATCCAATACCTCTATATCTCCTAGTGCCTCATCGAAGGTGGATACATCTCCTGACACCTCACCCATCTGTCGTGTGCTGCTACCACCCGAAGACTCGGACACGACTCCGGTCATCACCTCAATGAATGGCTCTACTGGGGTAGGCTCTACCTTCTCCACTACGATATCAACCGACACGGTCAAGGAGGTCTCCAATGAGGGTGAGTCCTGTGTCACACTAGGTGTATCCTCGAACTCCCTGCAATCCTGTGTGCCCTCATCCTCCAAGTGCGAGGTAACCATTTTGATGGTTTCCCCCTCTGATACTCGGTCAAGCTGGAAAGAGGTATCCAACTTCTCCACCCAAGCTTTTTCCGAACGCTTGGATGACCCGTCAAATGTCGGTAAATGGAATCTGCCCACTGTGCGTTGTAAGCCCCCGTCATGTGAGTGCCTGTTCCCTCTGTGAAAGTTGCGGGGTCTGCTATCCCGCTGGAGTTGAACAAAATCTTTGAATTGAAGGGCATCCCTGAACTCCTGCCCATGTGCTTGATACTCGGTGAAATAATCACCCATGTGGCCAGGCTCTGGCTCTTGTTGTGCTCCTGCCCCTGTGTCTGCACCCAGAAAAGTAGGCATAGTGGAACGTGTGGGTGTATGTGATGCCATATGCTGAGTGGCATCATACTTCGGCAAATGGTGGGATGTGCCTGATCCCTCACCAATCTGGAAACCCCTTAGGGTTTCACGCTGTCTAGCCTCCACAGCGGTGAATCTCTGCCCCACACCTCAATCTGCCTCGACAGATCCTGTACTGAATTGAGGAGCATCTCCCCAAATCTCTTCGCATCATCATCACCTGCCATCGGCTCCTCCTGCTCTGTGTCTACAGGCTCCTCCTGTTTTGCGTCTATCAAAGGCTCCTCATGTTCTGTGTCTACCACAGGCTCCTCCTGTTCTGTGTCTATCACAGTCTCCTCATGTTCTGTGTCTACCACAGGCTCCTCCTATTCTGCGTCCACCACCCGAACGCAGTCCCCCTCTCCGTAGGTGTTCTTCAACCTATGCTCAATATCTCTGTGCTTCCTACCTCTGTAGCAGATGTAGGGCTTCTCCCTCGGTGTCATAGACTACTAGCTCCACAGGGTGAGCTAGATCTATGCTCTGATACCACTGTAATATCCCCTTTTAGGAATATTTCTCAAACACAACAAACTCCAACCAAAGATGGACTGGGAGGGCGTTTACCAGATATGTCACCTCTGAAAAAAGGGTGAGATCTGGAGGCTACCTGGCCCTTTCCAGACTCTGTCTAAGAGTATGGGATAAACACACCAAGTGGTATATTAACAGTAATGCTCAGATAGATAAAAATAACAGTAGTGCAAGCATATAATAGCAATGTAGACATAAACATATACTCAAGAAATATAGATAGAATGCCAAGCCATTTTATTATACTGAGAATAGAAATGAGTACAATAGGTGATCAGAGTGATGGCACCTAGACTTGCATCGGGCAAGTGAAGAAAAGCTCTCAGAATGATAGAGAAATGGCTGCAAACTGAACTGCGTCCAAACTGCCAGAGGACTGCTGTGCTGCTGCTACTGCTAGAATCAAATGAGGATTTGGGGCTGCTCCCCTCCTTAGAAAATGCTGAAACTTTGGAATCAGCCTCTACTCAATAAACCAAGAAAAGCCCAGAAAGCTTTTCGAAAATAACCGACCCCCGAAAATCACCCCCTTGAGGATCTACGCTATCCCTCAAGGCTTTGCGCTGCCACTGAAGAGAATACTCCAAAATTACGCCCAAAACCCTGCCAAAATCCTCCAATATGCAAGGGCTGGCCCCTTGCTCAATCTCAGAGCCTGAATCCTCCGAACAAGATCAAACCAAACTCCCCACCAAGTGAACTGCGTCCTCCCTCTCAGGGCTGCGCAGTCTCTAGAAGAGAAGCTCCTCCACAAACAAAAACTCGATCCTCCCACCAAAATACTGAAGAGAAAACCTCACTCGATCAGGCACTCGAAGTCCCTCGGGGCTGAGGGTGAGATCTCCGAATGGAGACACTCATTGCACTAAACAGTGTTGCAGACAGGCTAAACAGCTAGCGTGCCCAAGAAGTTAAATGACTAGCTCAATATCATAACATTGAATGACCAAAATGAGGAGGCTCTCCTCTCTCTTATAGCGTTGGCCTCTCTCAAGCCCTAAGGCCCACCTCCTCCGATGTAGCCTCCCTTTGCCACGTGCTCAACCCAACCAGCGCAGTCCCTCCATGTGTCTACGTGGGTCCCCTCTCTACGTGGTCCCTTGGCCCCCCTTGGCTCACTTAAGTTACAACGTTGTGTCTACTAGGGAGTGCACTTTATTTTTAGAGTGAGTTATGCCCCCCTCTACTCACTTTTATTTATAATTTAATTATATAAGGCAAAATTGATCAAAATTAATATTTCCAATTAGCTGCTGCTAATTGGGAATATTACAAAGTCTGAGGCAAGCAGTTGGAAGAGAAAGGTCAATCAGTGACTGTGAGGTTGAGTTGCAGCTAATTGGGAATATTACAAAGTCTGAGGCAAGCAGTTGGAAGAGAAAGGTCAATCAGTGACTGTGAGGTTGAGTTACTTCATTTTGTGGCATGATCTCTTCAACAAACTAAAGGTATGAGGCAAGTTCTATAGTTGAGATATACACACATATTCTTGTATATTGCAAAATTGAAATCTGATTTGCAACAATATTTAGCAGTCCTAAAGGTAGTGAGCAGGTCGACATTATTGCATACAATTGTGATCTAGGTTTGTAGAGGCAACAATAAAGGTTTATCATTATTACTGGCCATGTGTGGGATAGTATGTTTTGTATGTGAAAGTATTGCTTTGAGAGGTTTGAGTTGTTGGCAAGGTTTGATTGTTATAGGGCCGAGGCGAAATTTTGGGGACCAAAGCTTGTATGTTGTTCTTGTTCTATTGTTTATTGCAAAATCTGATTGATGAGGAGATGGATATGGTTGACAGTAAGTCTGTGCATCAAAGAGTTTATATCGCTGCCATGCACTGAGAAGTCAGAGTATGTATGAGAAATAGATGTATGCACATTGCTAGGGTTTGGCAGTGACACCCATCTGTTGAGCAGACTTCATATATACTGATATCATTATGGTTTGTGTATTGATCAAGAGATTCATGTATTTAAACTAGCAGAGAATACTATTGATGCGTTGAGTAGAGCTATTAAGATAGGGTTTGATCTTTTCGGTGAGCAGAGATTGACAAAGTCAGCAGGTTGCTCTTAGTTGTTTATGTTTATATTGAGCACAGGTGGATCCAGTTTGAAAATAAGATGAATTTGTGGTTCTTTGTGATGAATTGAAGGTTTGAGCCTTTAGAGCTAGTGGTAGCTTGTTGAGTAGGGTGGCGGGGTGGTGCAAGGTGGAGAGTGGAGTCTCCTTCAAGTTGGAGCCTGAGAACACTTCAGGGCGATAGCGTAGTGCTAGGGTAGGTTGGAGCCTATGCAAGGTGTTGAAACATCCCTTCAATTGGAGCTGATAAAGCCAAGGCATTGGAGCGTCCTTCTAGTTTGAGTTGGTAAATTAGGGCGTTGGAGTGTCCTTCCAGTTGGAGCTAGTAAATTAGGGTGTTGGAGCATCCTTTCAGTTAGCGCTAATAAATCAGGGGGTTGGAGCCTCCTTCCAGTTGTAGCTGGAGAATCTTGGAAGTTAGAACTTCCTATTGATGTAATCTTTAAAGACCTATATTAGGAAGCATTTGGTGGTTTTTCTCTCGGAAGGGTTTCAACCTAAAATCTCTTGTGTACGGTCTTTGATGTTGTGCATTGTTGAATGGTGTTGTTGATTTATGTTTTGATTTAATGGTAATGATAATTAATGCTTTGTGAAGTTAGAATTAACTATTTGAAGGGAATAATTTGGTCAAACATGTGGATGACTAGTAAAATAAAATCTAATAATTGTTTAGAGGAAGAGTCCAATTAGCCCTTATCTAGCTGTTAGTGTTAAATTTTGGGTACCAGAGGACAAGTGGTTCCCTAAGGCTTTGATCTTTGGCCTAGGGAAAAGTGTTTACTCTAATGTACTTCTCCTAAAGTGACTTTATAAGTGGTAAAGTGTTACATTCTAATTTAAATGTGACTTTATTAAAGTAATGAAGAATTAGAAAGTGAAAATGTGACTATGGAAATAAAAGGCTAAGTGGGTCTTTATTTAAGTGGGTGAGTTAAAAAATAGGAAGTGAGAATTAAATGTGCATTTATTCTCATCCCTTGATCTAAATGAATCTGAGCCATTAGATCTTAGGGTTGCTCAAAAAGTCATTTAGGACAAAAGGAGAGAAGAAGAGAAAATATCAATTCAGTCTTTCCTGAGGATTTGAGAGAGAAGGCAAGAGAGAGCAAGGAGAAAATTTCTGAGCAGGGAGGAGTTGAAGGAGGGCAGCAAGGAGGCACTCACAACAAATCCGTATAACATTTATTGGCACGCATTCCAAGACATAATCTGTATAGCAGTAGTCTGCACGCATTCCAAGGAAGCAAATTTGTACAACAGAGTCTAGGCATGCATCCGAAGGAGTACGACACAGAAATCGAGGGAGAAAAGACAGCAGGCAGAGGCATGAAATTTGAGGCTAAGTTGGGCATGGATTTCGAGGACTATTGTACAGTTCGTACATGCTGTACTTGATTTCTGGCCACGGATTTCGAGGCAGACCATACAACATTTAATGCTATAATTTTCTGTTTGTTGTTGGCACGATTTTTGAGGTGG